>JAGFNQ010000071.1:163818-180779 GCA_024364735.1 Boesenbergia rotunda | reverse complement strand
ACCACTATTTGATTCATCAATCTCAACTTCTTATGTAGGCTCTCATTCCCTTCGAAATTTGCCTCATAGAGCATGACACATCAAATTAAATTCAAGAACTTAGATGTTCCACATGTAGCATTCACTAACCAATCTTTGCAACTCCTTCTTGATACAAAACTCCATCAAGTTGGCACCCTCTTCCTTATAATCTACAATTCCTGTTTTTTTTTTTGAGTTGCATCCTTGATACTCTCCTCATCCCTTAAGAATCATCAAAACATATTTCCACATGCAATTCAACAACAAGAAGCTCCCAAAATGTATCACTTCTTACCAAAACATTTCCAAAACACTAACCACCTCCCTCACACTTAGCTTTTTGACCGTCTCGGGCAAAGTAACATTAAGAAACATCAAAAATAACTAAGTCCATGGAGAAATATGGTTATGAGCAGAAAAATAGGGAAGGAAAAAAATAAGGCATGAATCAACAAGGAAAATTGCAAAAATTTATATGAAAATGAGACAAAGTGATTCACCTCTATAAATGTGGTTCAATCATAGAAATATAGTTTTGAAAGAACCTAAGCAAGTTCTAGAGTACAATCACATGTGTGTATCACAAAAATTAGGCAAAATCCTCACTATGTAAAAATAATTCATCTCAAGTCATCAATTTAGAGTCCATAACTAAGTAGTACTCAAGCATCCAAGAATTTTCATCCATTGGCTCAAATCCTAAGTTTTAACAACCAAATTTAATTTGCTTTCAAGAGACTCTAAAATGATATAAAGAAAACCTAGAGGGATACATTTATTCCAAATCATGCAAGAAATAATATGCCAAAAGGGTAAAATGGTGCCTACAATGACTCTTTATTCATTCTACACTACCTAAGCATTTATTATCAACAACTCACTTTAAAAAGAAAGATTTACCTCTAGCAAGCATAAAAACGATATATACAATGAAATCAAAGTGCAAGAAAAATGAACTCCCCTTTATGTTGGGTAGATAGCATCTTTGATGTCTAATCCATCCACATCTAGCTCTTTTAACTCTTCAAAGTATTTCTTGAGCCGATGGCCATTAACTCTCCAAACAAAACCATTAGCCTCATCCTTTATTTCAACAACACCATAAGGAAAAATATTAGTTACAAGAAATGGACCTTCCCATCTTGACCTTAACTTACCTTTAATCAATTTGAGCCTTGACTTGTACAATAGAACCTTGTCGCCAATTTGGAACTCTTTCCTCACTATATGTTTGTCATGAAAAATCTTAGTCTTTTCCTTATAAATCCTTGGGTTTTCAAATGCTTCTAGTCTTATCTCCTCAAGTTCTTGAAGTTGAAGCTTCCTTTCTTCTCCCACTTTAGTAGCATTAAAGTTGCAAGCTTTCACCGCCCAATAAGCTTTATGCTCTATCTCCACGGGTAGATGACAAGCTTTTCCATATACTAATCGGTAGGGAGACATCTCAATTGGTGTCTTGTATGCCGTTCTATAGGCCCATAGTGCATCATCAAGTCTTTTGCTCCAATCTTTCCTATTAGGCTCAACGGTCTTCTCCAAAATTGCTTTGATCTCTCTATTTGAAATTTCAGCCTGTCCATTAGTTTGGGGATGATAGGAAGTAGAAATTTTGTGCACAACCCCATACTTGCTAAGTAAAGCCTTCATGTGTTTGTTGCAAAAATGAGATCCTTTATCACTTATGATAGCCCTTGGAATTCTAAACCTACAAAAAAATATGTGACCTGACAAAACTAACAACAACACAAGAATCATCAGTCCTGGAGGGAATGACCTCCACCCATTTAGAAACATAATCAACAGCAAGCAAAATATACAAATATCCACAAGATGCAGGAAAAGGTTCCATAAAATCTATTTCCCAAACATCAAAAATCTCACAAAAAAGTATAGTTTGTTGGGACATTTCATTTCTAGCTCCTATGTTTCTAGTTCTCTGAAATCTATCACAATTTTTATAAAACAAATATGCATCATGAAATAAGGTAGGTCAATACAATCCATACTCTAAAACTTTCCTACTTGTTCTTTGGGGTCCAAAATGTCCCCCACAGGCTGATGAATGGCCAAATGTAAGAATTGAATAAAATTCATGGTCAGGTATGCATCTTCTAATTATTTGATCATTACAAAACTTCCATAAGTAAGGGTCATCCCACACATAGAATTTAGCATCACTTTTGAGATTATCTTTTTGAGCCTTAGAAAATTATATAGGAAAAACATGAGCTACTAAAAAGTTAACTAGATCTGCATACCAAGGCGACTCACCATGTATCACAAGAAGGTTCTCATCTCTAAAGTCATCATCAATGGTGGTAGGGGTTCCATCTCCCTCAATTCTGCTCAAATGGTCTGCAACCAGGTTCTCTTTGCCACTCCTATCACGGATTTCCAAGTCAAATTCTTGGAGTAGAAGCATCCATCTAATTAATCTGGGCTTATCATCTGACTTCTTCAAAAGGTACTTCAGAGCTGCATGATCAAAAAAAATAATAACATGTGAGCACAACAAATAAGATTTAAATCTGTCTAAAGCAAAGACAATATCAAGAAGCTCTTTTTCAGTGGTGGTCTAGTTGGCTTGTGCAACATCTAGGGTCTTGGAAGCATAGCAGATGGCATGTGGTGCTCCTCCACCCTCTGTGCAAGAACAGCTCCTACAACAAAGTTAGATGCATCACACATTAGTTCAAAAGGTAAATTCCAATCAGGGGGTCTAATAATAGGAGTTGAAGTAAGGGCCTCCCTTAATCTATGAAAAACTTCTTTGCATTTTTCATCGAAACAAAATTCCACATCTTTTTGCAACAATCTAGTCAAGAGCCGAGCAATCTCACTGAAGTCTCTAATAAATCTCCTGTAGAATCCTGCATGGCCAAGAAAAGCTCGAACATCCCGTACGCATACGAGGTAAGATAAAGAAGATATAACACTAATTTCAGCAGGATCTACCTCAATACCTCTCCTAGAGACTATATGACCTAATACAATACCATGCTCTACCATAAAATGATATTTTTCAAAATTAAGAACAAGATTAGTCTCAATGCATCTATGTAAAACCATAGACAAATTATCTAGACAAGTGTCAAAAGATGTGCCAAAAATAGAAAAATCATCCATGAAAATCTCCATGCAGTGCTCTAATAACTCACCAAAAATACTTACCATGCACCGCTGGAAAGTTCCTGGAGCGTTGCAGAGTCCAAATGGCATCCGTCTGTAAGCAAATGTGCCGAAAGGACAAGTGAAGGTGGTCTTCTCCTGATCCTCTGGGTCTATGTAAATCTGAAAATATCCTGAGTACCTATCCAAGAAGTAGTAATGAGACTTCCCCGCCAGCCTCTCTAGCATCTTATCAATAAAAGGCAAGGGATAATGGTCTTTCCTTGTGACTTGATTTAGCTTCCTATAGTCAATGCAAACTCTCCATGAATTCTTTACTCTGGTGGGCACCAACTCATTGCTTTCATTTTCCACAACTGTAACTCCAGATTTCTTAGGCACCACATGGATAGGACTCACCCACTTGCTGTCAGAAATAGGGTATATGATACCTGCCTGTAAGAGTCTAGTCACCTCTTTCTTTACAACATCCAAAATCAGCGGATTTAGTCTTCTCTGTGGCTGCCTAACTGGTTTGACATTCTCTTCCAAAAATATCCTGTGCATGCAAATAACTGGGTTAATACCAGGTATATCTGTTAATGTCCATCCAATGACTTTCTGGTGCTGCCTCAGGACTTACAATAATTTCTCTTCTTGCTCTGAATCTAAGTGTTGGGCGATGATGACAGAAAAATTCTGCTCCTCTCCTAGATAAGTATATTTTAAATGATCTGGTAATAACTTATGCTCAATCTGTGCCTGCTCAGTTGGTATGGGTGATCCTTAGAGCTCAGTGCAATCCCCTACACTCTCACACCTATCTTCTGGCTCCTCTGAAATATCAATCAAAGTAGGTGATCCCTGGGGCTCAGTGCAATCCCCTATACCTATAAAATCCTCTCTAACTGAAAGTAGATCTGAAACACCCTCCAAATCAGCCTCCTCAATAGCAAATGTCTCCTCAGCCTCCTCTGAACTGAAATATCCTCTAGAAATATCAAGTAAAGCTCCCTCAACAAATATATATGCATCATCCAACTCATCTAGAATACCAATGCTCATAATAGAGTGATCCTCTCTGGGGTGTTTCATGGCGTCAAAAATACTGAATTGGACTACTGTGTCTTCTATTTCCATGGAAAGTGTGCCTGCATAAACATCGATCTTTGTCCTTGCAGTCTTCAAAAATGGCCTCCCAAGAATGAGTGGAGATCTATGTGCTAGGTAGTCCCCCTCCATGTCCAAAATGTAGAAATCTGCAGGAAAAATTAACTCCTTCACCTTCACTAACACATCTTCAATAATACCAGCTGGGTGAGTCTGACACCTGTCTGTTAACTGAATCACCACTCCTTAGGCTGCAAAGGACCATTACCAAGCATTTGGAAGACTGATCTGGGCATCACATTAATAGAAGCTCCCAAGTCTAACATGACATCATGGAAGAGAGTCATCCCTATCTCACAAGACACAGTAAAAACCCCTGGATCTTCACATTTCTGAGGGATGGAATGAATAAGTGCTGAGACATTCTTCCCTAAGCTGACCAACTCATTCTCCTTCAGTTTTTTCTTATGAACACACAAATCTTTGAGAAATTTAACATACTTGGGAATTTATTTAATCATGGTCAATAAGGGTACATTTATCTCTACCTTACTGAAAAGTTTGACAAGCTCATTATATTCCTTGGCCTTCTCCTCCTCCACTTGCTTTTTGGCTTGAGTCTTGCACTGTGGAAAGGGCAAAGGAACCCTTAATTCCTCCTCTTGAGCCGAAACTTGTGGAGTTGAAACTTGAGCTGGAATTCCAAATGAAGTAGCTGCTGTAGGTCCACTTTTGTCATTGATTTCTCCTTCATTTTCCACCAAAATCACAGGATCAATTGAAGAAGAAGTGAGGCTCGAACTATGATTGAAACCAACTAATTTTGAAGACATTTCATGGCTATTTGGGGCTGAAAAACTAGGTGTTGTCCGATTTTTAGAAAAATCAGCCCTTGGAGCATTTGAAGTTGAAGCAACCTTCCCACTCCTCAAAGTGATGACACTAACATTTCCCTTTGGATTGGGAGTAGCTTGAGAAGGTAATTGACTTGATCCTTGGGCTTGCATTTGGTTCATCCCACTAGCCAATTGTCCAATGTGTCTCTCAATGTTTTGTAAGGTAGAATCATTTTTTTGTTGGCCTTGTTGTTGTTGCAATATTTGTTGTTGTTGGAGAATTTGTTGCATCATTTCCTCTAGCCTTTGTTGTTGAGCATTCACCCCACTAGATCCTCCATAGCCTCCTTGATTAGCTTGGGTCTTCGGTTGGCCTTGAAATGAAGAAGTAGGCTGCTGAAATTGGTGACCTTGCTGTGAATTCTGAAAATGGGGCTGATTTAAGGGTTGATTTGGCTGTGAAAATTGCTGAAAATTGGGCTGGAAACTTGACTAAAACTGCTGAGAATTGTAACTCTGAAAATTCTGAGTTTGGGGTTGAAATTGTTGTGATGAGGGTTGAAATTGTAGAGACTGAAAACTCTGATTTGAGGGCTGGAAATTCTGATTAAATGGTTGAAATTCTTGCTGTGAAAATTGATATGGTTGCTGAAAATTCGTATTCCCTTGAAAACCTTGCTGATTCCCTTGGAAAGGCTGATGATTTTGATGGAAAGGTTGCTGAAATTGATGGAAAGGCTGATTACTTGGCTGAAAATTTTGAATAGGCTGCTGGAAGTTTTGGAAAGCCAGCTGAGGTTGTTGTAGGGGCTGTTGTGAAGGGTTTTGTTGATAAAAAGAATTGTCATACTTCAAATTTGGATGATCCCTCCAACCTGGATTATAAGTAGATGAGCAGGGGTTATTCTTGGCTTGAAATTGTCCTCTAGTCAAAGCCGCTAGTGTTTCATCTTGTTGAAGATTAGGACATAAATCCGAATTGTGTTCTTGGCTTGAGCAAATACTATACAACCTCATCACTTGGTTTGAAGGTGGAGGTACTGAAAAATTAGAATTTTGGCTCACATTGTTTAATGTCATTTGCTTCACTAACGAGGTAAGCTCCACCAAAGAATTCCTAATATCCTTTTGTTCATTAGAAACCATCTGGACCTCATTTACTCCTCTAGTGGACAAAGCTCTACTCCCAAATTGTTGTGAATTTTCTGCCATGTTTGAAATTAACTCTCTAGTCTGGTCTGGTGTTTGAAATAATCCTATCCATCTGGAGTAGACCCTCATAGAAGTACTGAATAACGAGCTGCTCACTGATCTGGTGCTGTGGGCAACTAGAACATAACTTGTTAAATCTTTCCCAATAATCATACAGAGTCTCTCCCACTACTTGCTGAATGCCACAAATGCTCTTTCTAATGATAGCTGTTCTGGAGGCTGGAAAATACTTCTCTAGAAATGCCTTCTTCATAGAAATCCAACTAGATACATGTCCAGTAGGCAGATAATAGAACCAATCCTTAGCTGCACCAGTCAGGGAAAATGGAAATGCTCTCAACTTAATATTCTCTTCTGAAATCCCCTGAGGCTTCATGGTGGAGCAGACTACGTGAAATTCATGCAAGTGTCTGTTTGGATCTTCCCCAGATTGACCTTGAAATTTAGGCAATAGATGAATAAGCTCTGACCTCAGCTCAAAATCACCAGTAAGCTCTGGGTAGGCAATACATGAATACTGGAAAGCATCATCAGATGCTGCAAGTTCTTTCATGGTTTTCTGATGGTCTGCCATAGGATTGCTTGAATGAGTGGAAATGGACTAGGTAGGAATAATATCAATAGCCTCTGAAATTTTGATTTGGTTCCTCCTTGCTCTGAAAGTCCTTTCTATTTCAGGATCAAATTCCTCAAGATTACCACCTGCAGTCCTGGTCATACAACAGACACAAATCGCAGCAAATGTATATAGAAAAATGAAACGAGTTGAAATAGATCACAAAATATGGCAATAAGCACACAAGCTAAAATCAAACAAACTCAACTAGTTATTTCCCGGCAACGGCGCCAAAAATTTGATGTGCCCACAATAGGTGTCACGAATGAGCCTCAAATTTAGATATTTATAAGCTGAAAACCCTTGGCTAACAAAATTAAGTGTAGAATAGGGGCCTCAGGTCGTATTTTTCCAATGACTAGTTTAGGATGTTTGATTCAAGCTTGAGATTTGTTGTCGTTAAATGTTTTGGGTTTTCAAATTGGAATGGGGGTTTTGTTTTGCAAATAAGATTGAGAATATGGTTGAAATGAAATTGTCTTAGCTAAGTAGAATTAAATTAGGAATTTGCAAGAATTGAACTTAACCCACTAGGAAATTAAACAATTCAATATAAAACTATGAAGTTGCAAAACTAAACTAATATCAAAGACAGGCAAACAATTAATCAGAAACTAAGTTGCAGAATTGAAATGGAATTGATGCATTACACAATGAATGCTTAAAAACAGGGTTGAGTCAAAACTGTGGTTACCTGATCGATCGACAGTCTGATCAGATACTAGTCTGATCGGTCGACAGACCGATCAGTAGCTGTCTGGATCGGTCACACAGACCGATCAGTAGTTGAAAACTGATGAATACAGAAATGATACAATTGAAACAACTCGGCAAATATTCAGAAACAGAATTTAGGAATGAAATCTAACAACTATTGACTCCAGATCAGACTCTTCACCAAGATTCGCTTCTTGCCATCACACAAAAATCGAGCTAAGGACCCCTTGATCGCTAATCTGCAAGATCAAACTCCTTCAATCGGTTGTGTCAGATTGGTTCAACCTCTCGATTAGCTGGATGCATCTCCGGCTCAGAACCCCTCGGTGCCATTCAGAGAACCCCTCTGAATCATCTGATGGATTCCGATCGACGAAGACAGCGATTGAGCAGAAGTTGATTTGGGCAAAGCAGAGCTCGGCGAGACCCTCACCGGAGCTTGGCAGCAATATAATTGGAAACAAACCTCACGGAGACTAGACCTTGATGACTCGAAATCTTGAAAAGAACTGATTCTAGAGTGGCCGCGTGCGATCGGAGACGACGAACGGAGAAGAACTGGGAAACTGGAACTGGATCGCGACGACGATCTCAGCGGAGGGGAATTCTATTTTAACTAATCCTTTTTGAATTTCGATGACTGTGATCGTTCCGGCCTCATCCGACGGTCAAATCTTCTCAGATCTGATCCAAAGTTTCCAGATCTCCATCAGACGGTCGGATCTGCCTCTCCTTAGCTGGGATCAACCGGATCTACAATGGATGTCTCACATCTCTCTGCCCTCTTGAATGGACGGTTGAAACTCCTCCACACTTGATCCGACGGTCAAATGGACTCTGATTTGGTCCAAATTTTCAGATCTTGATCTGAGGTCATGATTAGCCCTATCCTGAACTCGGATTGACCAGAAGTTGACGGATGGCTCAGATCTAGCCGTTTCTTGATCGGACGACCCATATTGATTCAATGCTTGATCGCCTTGATTCGAGTCGAATTCTGACTCAACCTTGATCCAACTTAACCTAGGTCCATGATCCTTCAATGCCTACAAAACCAAATTCGAATTAGAAATCAATACATCTCAAATATGCAAAGATTTGCAATAAAAGTCAAAATAAACTTAATCTATGGAACCTAGTGTAAATCCATGATTATGCATGTAAAAATGGATCAAAACATGAATTCTAGGGCCTAAATTAACTAACAAAATGGTAATTATCATGGACCTTATCAGTCAACTCAACATAATGTTGTAATTCAACAATATCAACAATTTTAGGATTTAATCCATGCAAGAACTTAGCCATGGTGGCTTCCCGATCTTCTTCTACATTAGCCCGAATCATGGACAACTCCATCTCCTTAAAATATTCATCCACACTTTTGGAGCCTTGAGACAACCTCTGTAGCTGTTGATATAAGCTTCTATAATAATGGCTCGGTACAAATCTCCTTCTCATGAGCATCTTCATCTCCTCCCAGGTGGACACAGGTTGTTCTCTATTCCTTCTCCTATTCATCACTACATGATCCCATCAAATAATAGCATAATCAATGAATTCAATAGCAACAAGCTTTACCTTCTTAAGTTCTGAAAAATCATGACAATCAAACACCATTTCTATCTTAGTTTCCCACTCCAAATAAACTTCAGGATCATTTTTACCTTGGAAAGATGGAATCTTCAGCTTTATACCACCCAAGTCATTAGCCCTTCGATTTCCATCAAACTTATCTTCTCGATATACATTCCTGTCTCTTCTATATCCCATCCAACCTCGGTTGGCAGTGCGCTCACAAAAATCTTCCACCACCTCTTCTTCTTCTATATCAACCCCTTGAGCATGTCTTTGTTATGACACGGTAAAATGGTCTTGAGGATGTCTTCCTGATACACCCTCTTCCACTCGACTCAGCCTCTCATGGATAGATTCTAATTCAGCCCTCATCATCCGTCGCATCTCTCCCATCAATGCTTGTATTTGAAGATTTGGAAGTGGCCTACCGTCCTCGTTTGCACCATCATCTTGGATTTTAGGCATTTTGCAAAAAAAAAAACTCACAAACACTCTCTCACTTATTTTTTTCTCTCGATAATAGGGTACTCACACTTTTCTCAAAGTTAGGCTCTCACTTGATGATATCTCTTTAGTTCTTAATCATACTTTAGAACAATTCAGAATATCAAGTGACAAATCAAAAGAAACCACAGAAACTTATGATGACAGAAATTTATAAGAAAATGAAAGAGTATAAAATTGAGAGGAAAAACAAGAAATAAGTTGTTGAGGTTACTTTTTTTTTTTTGAATTTTGACTTGAACAAGCAACTTCTCTTGTAGAAATTTAGGAGGAAAAGAGTAGAAGATTGAGAGTAAGAGGAGAAAATAAGAAATGAATTGTTGAAGCAACTTTTGAAACTTTAACTTGAATTTGTAACTTTTTTATTTTTAATTTTTTGCTAAGTTTTTTTTTCGTGCCCTTTTTTTTTGCTGCAATCTTTTTTTTTCACTACGCCCTTTTTTTGTTGCACTTTTCTTTTCTTCATTTTTTTTACAATGCTAGAGCAACAAGAAAAGAAAGATAGATTGATAGATTTAAAATTTGCCTTAGAACCTTGCTCTGATACTAGATGATACGAATCCCACCAACGATCGTGATGGAACCCAAGAATAATCGATGGAAAAGAACCCCAAGAACAAAAAAAACAAGAGTTTGAGCCTTGACCCCTAACCAAAGAGATGGAACGAACCAAAGACTACAGAGAAAGAAACGCCACACCCCAAGGGGATAAGTTTCGGAGGTTTGAACGTCACGAAACAAACTCGATAAGTTCAGAAGTTCTTTCAAGAATTAAGAGATCACACAAACAAGAGTTTCACCCAAAAAGTTATTTTTTCCATTATCATGCTCCCTCCCTTATATAGCGGGAGGAAGTAATGAAGATTACAAACTTTACCTTGCATTCATAATTGCATTCATATATGCATGCAATTAAATAGTTTTGCAATTCAAATCAAACTAGTACTCTTACTTGCTATTAATTAGTTTAGCAACTCAAATCAAACTAGTCCTCATTAATTGTAAGAATGAATACTTATGCAAGATAAGTTATCCATGGGCAAGTCCAATCACATGGATGAGCACTTGATCGGTATTTGAATTTATCTTGATTTCTTTTTTTTCATAATCAGAAAATTATTCTTCTATTAGTCCGTAGTGCTTCCTTGAAACATTTTGTCCGAAGTCTTGTAATTGGACCTTCTGAAAGTAATAAATGATCATTCGTTTGATGTGCATCATGACCCGCTTCTTAATGTGCATCAAGAAAGTTTGAGATATTTTCCTGTAAATGGACAGTACAATTGCAGGATGAATCAGATTTACCCTGCGCCAAAGATTCATGCAGATACATAATGATGTTTGATTGAGGAATGCGCGAAAATGGTAAGAGTGAATCGGTAAACCTTTCTGTTTTGTCATCGAGAGCTTTGTTTCACCATAAAATTGCATCGATCGGATTGTTCTCAAGCTTTCTTGGATCAAATAAAAGAAGATTGATGTCCGGTAAGCAAGCATCTTTGTTGTAGGATTTTTTAGAAACCCAACTTTTCTCAGCTCTTCTTTGGATTGCCTTTAAGTCATCCATTTTCACAATGTCACTCAACCTTTTGCTACAATCTTCGGCAGCTGCAATGGCATAGGTCTCCAGGTTCATATCGAACGGCGCTTCAACATTCCCCTGTGAAATAGTGGTCTGATTTGGATTTCAATAACACATACTTGTTCCAAGTAGAGAAACAGAAGGATTAAGATCAAGAGAGCTTTGTAATTTTCCCAACTGATGTCTTATAGTATCTTGTGCTCAAACTTAGGTCCTGAAAAAGGAAGTTTCTCAAGCATAACCATTTCGAACTAAAAACATATAGGTCCAAAGAATCAAGTTCATCAAGTGCACACTTTCTCGAATAATCTTCTTCTACATATCCCATAGCTCAATCAGTCTACTTTCTCAAGGGGTGCTACAGATGGTAAAATAAGCCAACTAATTCAAATCATGAATATAACTTAACGATGATATTAGGTGAAACAGAGAGAAATTTGTGGTGCTTGGGATGACAAAAGGTAGAAGTTCTGGCTGAAGGAGTTTAATCTTCAATTGGTGAGATTTCAATTTCTCCTCTACTTTGTTGATCCTGCACAAAGTTATGCACAAGGAGCACCACAAGAGTTCATTGTCAATTCTAGCGACTGTATGTACACTCGCCCAGTGATTTCAAGGTTGGAACGAGGCAAAAGAACTTTCAGCTTGTAGTACGATTGTAAGGGTTTGATTTGCAAGTTATTCATCCTTCTCTAACCATTCAATCGGGGCCTACAACGATAACTTCTTGTCTTCATTTTCCGACACAATGAAATGAAAAAGGATGTCGTCTGGATATCTAGAAAACAAAAAATCAAGCAAACACTGACAAGTTTCAATTAAGTGACATTTAAAAACCATGAAGATGATGCTGGTCCGACATAACTTATTGGTGCAGTAGCATTATGTTGTTATATGGTAAAAACTCCGTAGCAATCTCATTGTCAAAAGAGCTCATCATAAAAGAAGCTAACTAGGTTGAGACATATATTGACATACTTTATTGCCAAGGCAATTTGCAGCTTATCAAATGCTAGAATAACACCCTTCTTCATTTGTCGAATTGATGGACATTATGATCCGGAATAAATCACAATTTGTTTGTTGCATATTATCGCAATAGTAATACTAGATTTTTCCCAACATTTACTCAGTCCTGATTTGCTAATAGACGCCACATTCATAATTGGTTTACATTAATCTAATTGATTGCTTAACAAACAATACAAATAAGAGCAAGAAAGATGAGAGTACCTTGAGCTAGAAAGAGTAGAATTTGCATGCACAGCGATATCTCGGAGATGTAAGCAATCTGTCGAAGAGAATAGATGAAATCTTCTAGCTTCCTGTCTTGCTCTGCAACGGAGGCACTGGGATCTTATTTCTCATCAACCCTCGGTCTGATGGACCGTTAAGAAATCACAACTTGCTATGCTCGGCAAAAATCCAAACATCAAGAAATCGAGATTCACATCCTAATCGGTTGGGGGGGGGGGGGGGGGGGGGGGGGGGTACCAAAATTTATTATTTTCATTTTTTTATTTTATTTTATTGTTCAAATCTAAGATGAGGTGTGTTTGCTTTTAGAGAAAAATCTAAATCTAGAAGGCTAATTTTTCCATACCTATCGCACCAATGAGCCTCACCTAGTAAGACGCCTCAGTTCTATTGTCTATGTTCTCTTCTTGTCGTGACGTGATTTCAGGTCTTATGTCTACCTTAATGGCATGTTGCCTTATTGTAGTCAGCACAGGTCTTATAGAAGAGAAGATAAACAGAACAGTCTTCGTCTTTAGCTAGTTACCGTTCTCGGAGATACTTAGATAAGGACTGAGGACTGTTGAAATATCTGAGGACTGTTGAAATTTTTGATGCAGTCTGACATGATTGTTGTTTTGATGTTGACACCAATTTAAGTTCGGTTGAGTGAGAATTGAGATCAGATAGTTAAGTTCGGATTAAGTGTTCTGGTCAGAGAGGGCTCGGTAGCTCGTTCTCTGGACCGGGATTAGTCGGAGAGGGCTTGGTAGCTCGTTCTCCGGACTCTGGTCAGAGACGGCTCGGTAGCTCGTTCTCTAGACCGGGATGAGTCGGAGAGGACTCGGTAGCTTGTTCTCCGGACTAGACTGAGTCAGAGAGGGCTCGGGAGTCTGTTCGCTGGACTCAGGGTCTAACTTGAGTTAGTCATGGTCTGAATTGACCATGAATTAATCAAATGATCAGAGCAAAGTTGGTTGGATCGTTCTGAAATCCGATCAGGGAGTTGGCACAAACTCTCTTGATAGTAGATCGGTCACAAGACCGATCCAAGATGTCTGATCGGTCTGTTGACCGATCCAGAAAGCTTCTGAAAAAATTGAAGGTTTTCTGAACGGTCTGGTGACCGATCAGAAATCATTCTGTGTGGTTACAGAAAAATTGTGATTGATCAATGGATCGATCACAAGAATCTCTGATCGGTCAGTGCGATCGATCAGAACAGACCTGGATCGATCAGGATGGATCGTGATCGGTCAGGTACTTGCCTGATTGGTCACCTTGACCGATTAGGCGCTTTGACTGAAATTCCAGTGAGTTTAGGGATCGGTCTGGTGACCGATCCCCTTGTCTCCGATCGGTCAGTGAGACCGATCAGAACATCACTGGACCAATCAAGATAGAGTCTGATGGGTCAGGAGGTTGTCTGATCAGTCAAGGTGACCGATCAACACCTCTGAACTTTAATTCAAATTGATGTCAGCGTAATTTCGATGTCTGATTTGCTCAGCTAATGAATCTGTAAGTGTGCAGATAACACAGAGCTTTGAAATTCAAATGAAGGAGCAAGAAGAAGGGTCAAGGGTGACTTTCCATGGTGCTATTTTGTTTGATACACATTTGCAGGTTTCAACGGCACCTGACCTGAAGCTTCAGCTGAAGAGGATGACTTCAGTATGTTGAGAGCTCAGAAGGGGTCAGTGGGTGACGACGCCTGTATGTGTGCAGAAGAAAGGCTTAAGAAGAAGAAGTTGGCGAAGCAGAGAAAAAAATACGGAGAACGGTGATTAAAAAATCTGCGAAGGGTTTTGTTGTTGAGTTGTTGGTGTTCTCTGTATTTTTCTTCTTGCTTGATCTTTCTGCTTACTACTGGTGCTTGTGCTTAAGGTGGTGTGCATCTGTTGTGTAATTTTCCTTCTCTAGTCTCTTGTGCTTCACTTCTAAGACATTTGTGGAGAGGTTACTCCATCGAGAAGGAGGAAGCTTTTAGCCGGATTTATTCCGGGGCCTGATCTGCCGATAATCATGGGATCGTCCACCTCATGGGCATGCCAAGGAGTAGGGGCAAGTTATCCCCAAACCTTGTAAACACTGTGTTAGTCTCTGTTTTAGTTTATTTCTGCTTTGTTTGTTTTCCGCTGCTAATCTGATTGTAGGAAGAAGTGAGTTTTGATGGGTCCCTTCTCTAGCCATCCCAAGATCCTAACAAGTGGTATCAGAGCGAGGTTCTCTTTCAATCGGATTAACATCCTAAGAGCAAGAAGATGGCTTTGAGAGGAGAAGGTTTTAGCACCAACCGTCCACCCTTTTTTGATGGTGCAGATTTCCAGTACTGGAGAAGTAGGATGAAGTATTACTTGAAAACTGACATTGGCATGTGGTTCTCAGTCAAGGAAGGATTCACTCCTCCAAAGGATACTGAGGGCAAGGAGCTTGAGTCGTCAAGATGGTCAGCAGAACAAACAAGAAAAGGAGAGGCAGATGCCAAGGCAGTGGTCACTCTACAGTGTGGGATGACCAAGGATCAACTCATTAAGGTTGGTCCCTTCTCAAGTGCCAAAGATCTGTGGAACAAGCTCATAGAGCTACATGAAGGCACTCGAGAATCCCGGATAGCGAAGAGGGATCTCTTTCTCAACCAACTCTAGAATCTTTCTATGAAAGAAAGTGAAACCGTGAGCGAGCTTCATGGTCGGTTCAAAGAGATCCTTAATGGCTTGCACTCGATCGATGAGAACGTCGAGAACCGTGACCTTGTAAGGTATGTACTCAAGTTCTTTCCTAGGAATGCCTTGTGGTCATCCATGGTAGATGCCTACAAGGTATCCAAGGACCTTTTTGTTGTAAAATTAGATGATTTCTTTTGTGAAATGGAGTTACATGAGCTTGCTAACAAAGACCTAAAAGAGAAGGGTATTGATCTTGTTGCTGGGGGCAAAGGAAAGAAGAAGAAGGAAAAGAAGAAGGAGAAGGAGATCTCCTCTTCTTCATCCGAATCCGATGAGGACAGGAGCGATTCTTCATCAACCGAAATGACAAACTTTGTGAGAAGAATGATGAGGAAGAGTCAACGTTACAAGGGGAAAGGTAAAATAAGTGAAAATAATGTTGATAAAACTAATGTCACTTGTTATGAATGTAGCAAGAAGGGGCACTATAGAAGTGAGTGTCCAAAACTCAAGAAAAAGAAGGAGAAGGCAAAGAAGAAGAAGACATTAAAAGTCATATGGGATGAGTCCTCATCTAGCTCATCCAAGGAGAAGAAAGAGGAGAAGAGCACCCGCCACGTGGCTCTTATGACATTAGAAGATTCAAACATAGAGAGTGGTGACGAGTCAAGTGACCTTTCAACCGCGGCTTCATCATTTTCGGATGATGAAGAGGTAATCTCTTCCGAGCTTGATAAGTGCTATAGAACTATTGCTTGCTTGACTACTTTGCTAAAAAAATCTAAGGACAAGTTAAAATCCTTAAAGTTAGAAGTAAAACAATTGAGAATCTCCAAGGATGATGAAATAGATGATTTGCATGTTGAGGTCCATGAGGATGAGAACAAGGCCTTAAAGAGTGAAGTTGAAAAACTCAAGAATCTTCTTGGGAAATTTTCAACTAACTCTAAGACCTTGGATATGATTCTCAATGCCCAAAGAGCGGTCTACAACAAAGTCGATATAGGTTACCAACCTAAGGAACCTAGTTTTGTGTCATTGATGTCTAGAACCCAATTTAAATGATCAAATGTCTCTAGGGTCCAAGGACTTAGGAAGAAAATGACCAAGGCATGGGTGCCAAAGACTTGCATTGTAGGTGCATTAGGTCCCAAGGTTTGGATACCTAAATCATCTATCTTTCGTGTTGTGTAGGCATTGGTTGAGGGGGAGCATCTATCAACATGGTTTGTTGATAGTGGGTGTTCCAAACACATGACCGGGGATAAATCGTTATTCACTATCCTACAAAGCAAAAGTAGAGGTAATGTTTCATTTGGTAACAATGGTAGTCTCAAGGTTATAGGAATAGGTGACATTCAAATATTCGAATGTCTTAGGATCAAGAATGTCCTTCTAGTCAAGGTGATGATCTTCAATCTCCTGAGTGTCAGACAATTGTGTAATGCGGGATACACAATTGAATTTCACCCAAGTCAATGTCTAGTTAGACACAATGACACACATGACACAGTACTAGTAGGCACAAGAGTAGACAACATTTATAAAGTCTCTTTTAAAAGTGCTACTAATGCCTCTATTAAGTGTTTCATGTCAAAAGAAGAAGAATCTTGGCTTTGGCACCGAAGGTTGGCTCACGTGAACATGAAGAACATCCGGAAACTGGCCAATAAGGGACTTGTACGAGGCTTGCCGAGCATCAAGTACGAAAAAGAAAAATTATGTGATGCATGTCAAATGGGTAAGCAAACAAAAGCGTCTCATAAAGGTAA
>JAGFNQ010000071.1:97958-139717 GCA_024364735.1 Boesenbergia rotunda | reverse complement strand
GACTATCGCTTTGGAAAACTTATTATCATTTCAAAGTTTTTTTAAACTGTGTTATTATTCCAAATTGAGTTTTCAAAAATTTATCTCCTTGAAAGTTATCATACTCAGAAGATTGTTCAAAAGTGCTTCTTTTGATCTTGACAAACCCTAAAGACACAGAGGAAAGGTCCACTTCATGATCTTCAAGGACTCCTAGGATGTGTCAAATTAAGGGGGAGTCTAAGTCAAAAGAAAAACTTCAGAAAAAGTTTCTTTTTACTTATGTCTTTATTAAACAGTTCTTTCTAATCTGACTCAAACCTTAAGACTCAGAGGAAGATCACTTGTAGTCAACAAGCTTCCTAGGACTGGGTCAAGTTTAGGGGGAGATCAAATTAAAAGAATTGTTGAAAATTTTCAAAATATATGTTTTCATGCACTGCAAGTTTAAAATCCTTTTGAAAACATAAATAATTTTTCGTTCAAAATATTATTATTATTGTGGCCTATAAAATTGCTTTTGAAATAATATTTACTTGGGTTGGCGAATTTCCAGGACACTTAGGAAAATATCCTTGTAGTCAACAAGGTTTCCTAGGATTGTGTCAGACTGGAAAATAAACCAAGTCAAGCAAAATATTGTGTCTTCAAAAGGTCATACATTTTTTCAAAATGTACTAGCATATACTTTCAAAGTACTATCATTTTTTTTGAGATAGTATTTACTTGAATTGGAGAACTTTTCTAGGACACTTAGGGAAATGTCCTTGTAATCAACAAGGTTTCCTAGGATTGTGTCAGACTGGAAAAGAAACCTAGTCAAGTAAAATATTTTATTTTCAAAATGCATAATACTTTTCAAAAATTACTCATATCTTTCAAAGTCTAATATTTTTCTAAAAGTACTTATGTGTTTCAAATCATAATTTATTTCAAAAGTACTTATGTCTTCAAAAATGCATAATATCTTTCAAAAAGTACTACTATATAATGTTTCCAAAAGTACAAATATTTTTCAAGGCAAAAGTGTTCTAAGTGCGTGAAGCTTTTAAAGATTTGCCTACAAATACATTTTTTTAAAAATGGATTTAATCTAGAAATTTAAGTTTTTATGCCTTCAAAATTATTCTAAGTATCTTTTTGCTTTCAAAATTCATAGGCTCTGATACACAAACTAAGTACTTAATTTTCTTCAAAATCAATTTAAGTACTTGATTTTTTACTTAATTTTTTAAAATACAACTTAAGTACTTAACATTTTTTTCCAATTACTTAACTATTTCTTTCAAAAATTATTTCTAAGTCTTTCTCAAAAATTATTTCTAAGTACTTAAAAATTCCTTTCAAAAATTTATTTCAAGTATTTAAATGAGTTAGTACTTAACTATTTTTAAACCAAGTACCTGACACTTAATTTTCAAACTTCTCAAAAAGTACTTGCTTTATACTTGAAAATTATCTAAGTGTAAAAAGTTTTTGAAAATATTTTTTCTCTGTTTTTGAAATACTTTGTCAAAAACATGAAGCACTTAGAAAAACTCATAAATCCCTATTAGATACCTTGTTCACCCATGCCTGTTTTGATATATGTCAAAGGGGGAGGAAAGGTCAAAGTTAAGAGTTGTAAATACAAGTATTCAGGGTTTTAGGGGAGTATGAAAAATAAATATTTTTTTTTTCAACTCTACATTTATTCTATTCATAAATAGTTATACTTCATTGCTTAAACCTTTTGTGCTTAAACTGCTATCTTTTTCCTTAACTTTGAATTGTGTTGCCATAATCAAAAAGGGGGAGATTGTTGGTGCAGGAAGCACCAGATCGAACCTTGTTTTGATATTGGCAAAGGATTCAAAGTTAAGGGTTATTTGTTGTCTAACAATGCTGCTTGAGAGTGCAGGAAACAAAGTCCTAGCGAAGGGCTGCTAGGCACCTGACGATGGGCTGTCAGGAAAACCAAGTCCTGGCGAAGGGCTGCTGGGCAAAAACCAAGTCTGGCGAGCGTCAAACCAAACCTGGCGAAGGGCTGCTGGGCACAAGTCCCGAATCCACTCAAGACCTGGCGAAGGGCTGCTGGGCAAAAACCAAGTCCTGGCGAAGGGCTGCTGGGCGAAACTCAAGACCTGGCGAAGGGCTGCTGGGCAAAAACCAAGTCCTGGCGAAGGGCTGCTGGGCGAAAACTCAAGACCTGGCGAAGGGCTGCTGGTCAAAAAACCAAGTCCTGGCGAAGGGCTGCTGGGCGAAACTCAAGACCTGGCGAAGGGCTGCTAGGTGAAAACCAAGTCCTGGCGAAGGGCTGCTAGGCGAAAACCAAGACCTGGCGAAGGGCTGCCGGGCAAAAGTCCAACTGGAGGATCCGTTGGCACCAGGTAAATTCTCCCGAGAGGAGTAGGTGAGGACGCGTTCCCCTAGAGGGAACATTAGGCGTCGGTTCGACCTAGGGCTCCATTTTGGAGACCCAAAGTCAGAACCAAGACAGCCAAGGCTGTGTAAAATTAACTTATTAATTGCTGTTTTGGACTAACCCTGGATGCAGGACCGAAGGACTGTGTTTCTGCAGCTCAGAGAGCCTCAAAGGAGTGAGGCAGTAGCTGAGCAGGGCGCCCCGGATGTTTCGGGCGCCCCAGAGTCAACCCAAAGTCAGCAGAGCAAGTAAACACCCTGACAGCAGCACATTTGGGGGCGCCCCGGATGTTTCGGGCGCCCCGCGCGCATCGGGCGCCCCGCGTGTCGCGGGCGCCCACTGTGCCACGCCACTGGCAGCTGCAGCAGCTCACCCTCGCGAAGAAGATGAAGCCTTGACCGGTCAATCCGTGCGCCCCGCGCGCGTCGGGCGCCCCAGTCAAATGTGATCCCGAAGAAGCAGAGATCAGCCTTGACCAGAGGGCTCGCCGGATCGAAAGCCACGTGGGGGGGGCGCCCCGAGCATCCCGGGCGCCCCCAGCCCTATAAAAGGGACCCTCGACCCTCTTCTTCAACAATCAATCATTGCGACACTTCTGCGCTCTTCTGCTTCCGCGACACGCTCCAGAAATCTTCCAACTCGAGCTGACGACGTCCCGCTACTCCGAAACTTCGATCTACACCGGACGTCGGTAACGAAGAGCTGTATTTAAAGTTTACTAAACTGTTCTTGTTATTATCTTTCTTGTAAACTTTTACGAACTTATAGAATTGCCCGCA
This sequence comes from Boesenbergia rotunda, assembly GCA_024364735.1. Taxonomy (NCBI): domain Eukaryota; kingdom Viridiplantae; phylum Streptophyta; class Magnoliopsida; order Zingiberales; family Zingiberaceae; genus Boesenbergia; species Boesenbergia rotunda. The sequence continues at coordinate 136,555 of JAGFNQ010000071.1, read as the reverse complement.
GTAAACGGTCAACGACCGTGGGCCTTGGAGTAGGAGTCGACCCAGGCTCCGAACCAAGTAAAACGACCGTGTTAGCGTTGTTTTGCTCTGTTTTATTCCGCTGCGCACCCGCTCTTTTAAATCCGAACGAATTGCGACATTCACCCCCCCTCTCTCGCATTTCTCGATCCAACAAATTGGAGCTGAAATCTTCATAGCAACAGCATTCCGACGATCTGATCTCGATCCAAGGATGAAATGAAGCGGTCACGCCCTCCATTGAAGAAAACTGGAAGAAAACTGTAGAAAAATTGCGAAGAAGATGAAGACAGTGCTGAAGCTCGGAGAGAACGCGACACTGAGATCTGAACAGGGGATCGGTTTTTATAGTTAAAACAGTGGACGACTCAGATTAATCCCACTCTATCCAACGGTTGATCTTCGTCCGATTTGACTCAAATTTTCCAGATCTTGATCAGAGGTCAGGATCATCCTCGTGGTAGCTCGGATCTTCCAGATTTGAAGCGGATGGTTCAAATCACCTTGGTCTTTGAATGGACGGTCTAGATCTCTCTAATCGTGATCCAACGGCCAGATGATCTCCGATTGAGCTGAAACCATTAGATCTTGATCTGATCGCTAGATTAGCCTTAAACCCAACTCGGATTGATCAGAAGTTCTCAAATGGTCTAGATCTAACCATCTTTGCATCGGACGGTCCAAATTAGTTGACGCTTGATTCCTTTGATCTGGCCCACTTTTGACTCAACCTTGACCCAACATAACCTACGTCCACGATCCTTCCAAGCCTACAAAAGTAGATCAAATATTTAGTGACAAAACAACTCAAATGTATCCAAATTTGTAATTAGGTCAAAAAAGAGTATAAATCCTAAAACCTAGGGTAAATCCACAATTACACAAGTAAAATATGGGTCAAACACGGATTTAAGCATATAAAATGATCAATAAAATGACACTTATCAGACCCCCCGGGCCAAAAGACCCCGAGATCACCTCGGGGTAGCGGAGCCCAAGGAACACTCGACCTCAAGTGACTGTTCCCTTTCTTTGAATCTGTGGATAATCATCACCAATTATCACGGGATAATCATGACGCATAATACGCGGCCATTAAAGCCCTAATTAGCGCAACGACTCAGATTTAATGACTGCGAGGACTATTACAAAGGTTATCCAATAGCCGACAGTTAAGGAGGCGTGGAGAAGAACGTGGGACACATGTAACTGTCATCTCAGGTATAAAAAGTACTCTAACCCCCTAAGTTAAGGGGTTTACACACATGTTAACTCGTACAACTTTCCTTACTTTCCTCCATCTAAGAGATTCATGCACTGACTTGAATGTCGGAGTGGGCTCCGCCGGATAACCTCCCGCGTGTTCCCTTAACGCTCGTGTTAATCTCGCAGGGTGGAAGCTCTTCCTCCTTCGTTATCATCCTCGTGGCTGAACCCTGGTGACTGCTCGTCGACGTTGATTCCTTCCAGAACAAGTTTGGCATTGTCTGTCGGAAACTATTAAAGCACTAGAAGGAGCACCGATGGAAGAGCTGGTGAAACAGTCCATCGTCTTGACGAAGAGGAATTAGACCGCTTGGTGGTCAATGCTGTCAGAGGGGCGCTCAAACAACACCAAATCGAGCAGGTCGTTTCACGGTGAGTCGCTTCTGTGTAAGAGGAGATCCCCAGAATCTCCACTTCGCACCCCCAACTACGAGGATCTATCTCACCGCCGGGGAGACACGCCAAAGCAGGCCCGGTCCACCAGTGGGATTCTCTAGGAGATATAGAGAAGGCCAACTCAGTAGCCTCCAGTGCGCTGAGACAAGAGGACGGACCAGGGAGGAGGGAAAAACCTAAGGCCTCCTCAAAGGCGCCCTCCACTTATTTCTCGTTGGAGATTGTAGAAGATCCTATGTCGAAGCAGTTCCGCAGGCCTGGGATTGCCGACTACGATAGGAAGACAGATCCTGAAGATCATGTCTGTAAGTTCGAGAACGTAGCACTCCTACACCAGTACAACGATGGTGTAAAGTACCGAGTGTTCTTGAATACCCTATCAAGAGTAGCCCAACGATGGTTCTAGAGGTTGCCCCAAAGTTCTATCAATTCCTTCATGGAGTTTAGAACTATCTTCCTCCAACATTTCGCCAGTAGCGTCGCTATCAAAAGATGGCACAATTTATTTGCGCTAAAGCAGAAGCCAAGGGAACCACTCAAGAATTACATCCAGCGGTTCAACCGAGTGGCAGAGGATGTGCCAACTGCGATGTCAGAGATCCTTGTCAGCACCTGCACCCAAGGGCTCTCGGAAGGGGATTTCTTCCGATCTTTGGTGAAGAAGCCACCCACCAGCTTCGATGATCTACTGGGGTGTTCAGTCAAGCACGTCAACGTGGAAGAAGTGCAACACATCCGCCGCAAGAAGCTAGCCGAGGTCCCTGCCCAACCCGTTGTACGGTCGGAAAGGAGGGAACCTCCGGCTCCAGAACGAGGAAAAGGCCTTCGCCTGGGGAAAAACCAGTGGGTTGGTAGGTGGAAGCTGATGGAGACAGTTGACACCGAGCAACCAGAGTCGCTGATGAAGTACTGCGAATTTTACGGCAGTACAACGCATTCCACTGAGGAGTGCCATGCTTTGAAGAGAAAAGTGAATGAAGAAGCAGACACCAAACCCCAAACGAAGTGGAAGAAGACGGGGTATCGCCGGAGGTCCCCTCAGCGAAGCTTGTCTCCCCGACAATGGCAGCCGGTAGAGAATGAGACCCGACATAGGTCTCGGTCACGATCGAGAGGGAGGAGTCGGGGGTCGCACCCCGTACGACTCCCTCATTGGAAAGAGACTCTAAGAAGAGCAAGGCCTGTTGGGACCTTGTAATTTAGCTAAAGAGGGGGTGAATAGCTTCTTCTCGATTTTCTTCCTACAAGTTGTTAGTGCGCAAGCGGAACAACAAAAACTAAAACTAACAACTAAGAAAGACACACCGATTTACGTGATTCGGAGATGAAGCTCCTACTACATGGTTGTTCGTAAGGTGGACGATCCTGATCCGTCGGTGGATGACTCCCCGGAAGACCTCTGGCTAGTTCGTGTAGCTCCTTGTGGGTGGAGAAACCTCGCCACAACCCACAACACTCTTCTGAGCACTTAGATTACTAATTGATCTTTAACCAAAGCCAATTTCGTCAAGAACTCTCAGCCAAAACCAAGCTCTCTTAAATAGAGCTCTTTGTTGAGAAGACTGTTACCAGCCGACTGGTCAAGCATTATTCGACTAGTGCCACTAGGATTCGAACATTACAACCCAACGTTTGAATTCCAGCTGCCATCAGTCGACTGATCTAGGATCAGTCAATTGATCTTTCTGTGGACTTCATCAGTCGACTAATCCTGGATCAGTCGACTGGTCCACTTCCAAACCTAAGGTTTCCCTTCTCAAATACATTTCTCTCAGCACTAGAACCCTAGGATTTCCTTCTCAAGTACAATTCCCTCAACACTCGACCCCTCACGACTCAGTTGACTTTCTATTCACCAGCATCGACCTATTGGCTTCAAGCCCTCTTCGAATTTGGCTGTCGTCCCTAGGATGCATGCAAGCCCATTGCCTGTCTCCCATGCCATCCTTCGCGTATGCCTCGAAGTCCTCTTCCCTCGTCTCATCGTCCCTGCTTTGTCCACGGTCCCTCGGATGCATGTAAGCCCACGGTTTTATCTCCCATGCCATCCTTCACCGGTCCCGATGTTGTCCCGCTAAGTCCATGTGTATCTTACAAAATCTGCACCCTTAAATACACATATCAAACACAAGGGTGAACCTAACTTAAACCCTTTGCCCAAACATCAAAACACATGGTCACTCCGGACCATAGATTGCCCCAACAATCTGTTGGGATTGTTAGGGTAATCTATGGTCCGGAGTGACTATGTGTTTTGATGTTTGGGCAAAGGGTTTAAGTTAGGTTTACCCTTGTGTTTGATATGTGTATGTGAGTGTGCAGGTTTTGCAGGATACACATGGACTTAGCTGGACGGCTTCGGGTCCAGTGAAGGATGGTGTGAGGAGACAAGCCGTGGGCTTGTATTCATCTGAGGGACCGTGGACAAAGCAAGGATGATGAGCCGAGAGAAACGGACTTCAAGGCATACGCGAAGGGTGGCATGGAGGCAAGCCGTGGGCTTGTGTGCGCATCCGAGGGACGAGAGCCAAAGTCGAAGAGGGCTTGAAGGCAATAGATCAAGGATGTTGAAGCAGGGACGATGAGCTGAGGGAAGCGGACTTTGAGGAATACGTGAAGGGTGACATGGGAGACAAGTCGCGGGCTTGCATGCATCCGAGGGACGGGAGCCAAAGTCGAAAAGGGCTTGAAGGCAATAGATCGAGGTTGCTAGATGAAGAGTCAGCTGAGTTGTGAGGGATCGAATGCTGAGGGAAATGTACTCGGGAAATCCTAGAGTTCGAGTGCTGAGAGAAGTGTACTCGGGAAGGGAAACCTTAGGTTTAGGGGTGGACCAGTTGACTGGTGCCAGAGCAGTCGACTGATGAAGTCCACAGATCATCAGTCGATTGCCCATGGACCAGTCGACTGATGAGCGCTGAAATTTGAACGTTAGGTTGTAACGTTCGAATCTAAGTGGGACTAGTCGACTGGCCTTGGACCAATTGACTGGTAACAGTCTTTTCAGCCTTGAGCTCTATTAAAGAAAGCTCAGTTTTGGCTGAGAGTTCTTAATGAAATTGACTTTGGTTAAAGGCCAATTAATAGTCTAAGAGCTCAGGAAGGTGTTGCGGGTTGTGGCGAGGTTTCTCCACACACAAGGAGCTACACGAGCTCGCCAGAGGTCTGTTAGATCGTTGTTGTCTTGCTAGAGGGGGGGGGGGGAGTAAATAGCAATTTCGATTTCTTTCCTACAATTGTTAGTGCGCAAGAGGAGTAAACTAAAATAAAACTAAATAAAAACAAGGAAGAAACACACCGATGTACGTGGTTTGGAGATGATGCTCCTACTCCACGGCTGTCCGTAAGGTGGGTGATCCCTAATCCGTCGGTGGATGATTCCCCGGAGCACCTCCGGCTAGATCGCGTAGCTCCTTGTGGGTGGAGAAACCTCTCCATAACCTCTAGACACTATCTGAACAAGAAAGGGTACTAATCCACTCTATCCAAGCAGATTTCGCCAAGGGTAAACAGCTTGAATCGAGCTCCTTTAAATAGAGCTCGAGCTGAATCTGACCGTTGGCCAGTCGACTGCTCCTCCCTGAATTTGAATTCTCACACTGACCTTTCGAATTCTGGCCATCCCAGTCGACTGCCCCTGGGGCAGTCGACTGGTCCCCTTCTAAGCCTAGGGTTCCCTTCCCGAGTACATTTCTCTCCGCACTCAAACCCTCCCGGCTTAGTTCCTGAGTACAAACACTCACACTCGGACCCTCACGACCTGGTCGACTCTTCAATTAGCAGTCTTGATCTGTTGCCTTCACGCCCTCTTCGTCTTCGGCTCTCGTCCTTCGGATGCGCACGCAAGCCCTCAGCTTGCCTCCATGTCACCCTTCACTCATGCCTCGAAGTCCGTGCCTCTCGGCTCATCGTCTCTGCCCATGGTCCCTCGAATGCGCACACAAGCCTCTAGCTTGCCTCCATGCTACCCTTCATCTGAAGACATCAACCAAGTCTATGTGTATCTGCAAACCTGCACACTCACATACACATATTAGTCCGACAACTAACTCTAACTTAATCATATTGACACACACATCAAAACACATGATCCTCTAAATCATACTTGGCCCGATTGCCCCAATAATCTCCCCCCTTTTGATGTGTGATAATATGTTTAAGTTAGATAAACAAAAACACCAATAGCAATAGCAATTGAAAATTCAAGCATAGCAAACAAGAGGCAACCTCCCCCTTAACCTATGCCCTCTCCCAATTTTCAATTCTCACAATCAACACCAAGTTAAGTTTTACCCAACTTAACACCAGAAATTTTCTTACATCAAGTTAAACCTAACTTAACACCCTAAGTTCTCCCCCTTTGACACCATAAAAAAGATTACCCCAAGCAATCCCAACCTTAGTGTCAAAAAGAACCCAAACTATCTTTGAAAAACCTTTCAGAAGTCAAACACAGCCTTATCAGTCGACTGATCCAACATCAGTCGACTGATACAACATCAGTCGACTGATACACTCAATTTGCCAACTTCCTGAGACATCAGTCGACTGCCCCCACTGATACAGTCAACTTCTGAAATTTCAGCCCAATTTCAGAAACTTCTAGAAAATTTTAGAAAATCTGAAAAAATCTAAAAGTTTGTAAGCACATTTGTTAGTATATACTCTACTCTAGAAAAATATAGTTCCATGAAAAATATCAAAGGTACTTGACTTTTGGTACAAACTCTAATTTCCTCAAAAATGGTCATTTTGTATCATCTTTAAAACCTAAACATAATGTCATGTGTTTGCTAACTCCATTAATTAATATTTCACACATATAACTGCCCTCAACTCTCCCCTTTTTCTTATGCATTCTTAATATGATAAAACCCTCCCCTTCTTATCTCTTAACCCTAGATACATATGCACGTATCAATCGTCCTTAAATTCCATGATATCAATAAAGCCTTATTCCATATAATCAACAGTAAATCATGAAGTAAGACTTTATATAATGAATATGAAAGCATAAACAAAGATTTAAGTTAAAGTCATATCTCATTATTCAATAGCAATCCATGAATCTCAAATAATATAAGCAATATCAAGCCATGACATAAAAACTCATAAAATATCATGAAAGCATAAACAAATGTATCATACATGACTTGAAATAAATATGAAAGTGGCACAAGGGCTAAAGCCCCGAAGTAACAAAATATTACAATCCCAAAATGAAAAAAAGTTTAAGAGATAAAAAAAACATCGAAGCAACACACTCTCAACACTCAAGCCATCAAATCAAGTCCAATCTACTGCATATCATCGCCCGGAGGAGGAGGAGGAGGAGGAGGGGCCTGATATGTGAGATGCAACTGCTATATCATCGCGTACATCTCATCCTGCTGTCATTGGAACCCCTGACAGAACTGTGTGAGGCAATGAACCTCCTCCTGAATGGCAGTCTGTGTCTGCTGGAAGCCCCTCTACTGCTGCTGAAAGCCGTGGAAGTCCTCCTGGAGGTCGTGAACCTCAGATCGGAGCTAGGAGAACTCCTCTCGTGTAACTCCACCAGCAGGCTCCTCATCAGAACTGGAGGATCAGGGCGCTGCCCCCAAACTATCTCCCCCTACCTGTACTCGATCCCTGCCAAGAACAACTGACGTGTGCCAATTTGATCATAGTCCTTGGACAGGTGACATACTTGACCGTTAGTCGTACGTATACCCCTAGATTCGAAGAACTCGGTCAGGACATGGCAGAAGGGCATGTAGACCTTCCCATTCACACTATGGGAAAAATGACAGATAGATGTAAAGACATGCAGAGAGATATCGATGTCTAACCTCCTCTCTAAGGCGTACATCATTACCAAGTGCAGTAGTCGAATCCTCGACCGCCCTTGGTAACAATGGGCAATATGCACTCTAAGACAATTTTATACAGGACATGACTAAATGGACTCATGTTCTTAGCGTCAAAAATACGCTCTGAAATGCATCGAATTCATGCAAAATAATGCATGTGAATTTGATCAATAGTGACATCAGAAAAAGAAAGGGGTTCAACAACTTTTGGGAAATATGTAACTACATTGTTAGACGCTCTATACCCCAAAAATATACCTAAGACAGTGGATGAGAAGGGGATGGGGACTCCTGCCACCATGGACTCATAGAGGTCATTATCAGGATCGATGCATGTGAGGTTCGCGTAGAATTCTTTACACATGTCTAGATTAATGTCATGCTGACAGTACACCAACTGTTCTATCCCAAAATAGGTAATCATTTTGGCAATTTGGGGGGTTTTCTCTTGAAAATATGACCTATTGAGGTATCTACAATTCATCAACACAAATTCATTATCGGTGAATCTTTTCCGACACTCCTCGGAATGGAACCAAGGCGCATTCAGGTCTTCCCGACCTTGTTGTGACGACCCCTCACCCCTTTGCCTTTTAGAAGCCAACTTAACATATGACAAGCAAATGCATGTACCCATACCATCCCACAACAAGATAGAACAAGGAAAACCAAGTAAAATAGGCCAAATTAGCTCCAAATCATGATTTAAATGAGAAAAATTAAACTGTACAAAGTGTTACTTTTTTCCCAATCACTTCATAATGAAATTTGATGAAGATCGGTTTGAAGGGAGAAGCTTTACTAACCCTAGTTGTAGATCCGAGGTAGGAGAAGGCTAGGAGGGTGTTTCTAGGACGTGGGAGGGCCTTAGAACAGGAGAGGAGGTTGGGGAGAAGAGGTGTTCGCAGGGGGTGGCACGCAAAACCCTAGGTTTTGGCCACCCCGCGCGGTCTGCTTCTTCTTAAAACGCGCAAATCAGTCGACTGCCCCAGGGGCAGTCGACTGGGAAAATGAACAGAAGGTTCCCTAGGTGAGATCAGTCGACTATCCCAGGGGCAGTCGACTGATAAAACGAACAGAAGGTTCCCAGTTTCGAATTTACCTGGACTAGTTCACTGGTTCTGAACCAGTCAATTGATACCTGAATTTTTGTCTTTCAGCCTAATTTCAGAAATGCCTAATTAATTTCACAAATCTCCAAAAAATCTAAAATTTTGTGGAGAGATTTGTGAATCCTATGCATTCTTGGGAAAAATATGTTTTCAAACAAAACTACTCCGGATCCCAAGATTGGCATGAAATTCAACGCTTCCTAAATTGTATCATTGAAACTTATCCAAAACTCCTAATTTTGATCTCTCTTTGATGTATCTTCTCGTACCTGGCCATAATACATTTTTAGCACTGAGTTATATGGAATTTACACATTAAACCCTAATTTTTATCAAATATAATCTCATTTTCATCTTTTTCTCCATAAATCTCCTTTTAATGTGTCAATTCCCTAGGATTAAGACTCACACTACTAGAAAAAATGCATTCAACAACAGTGAATCACTGTTGTCGTATGCCAAATACCACTGTTGTTAAAGGCCATGTTGTTAAAGGGGGGGTCTACGACAACAGTGAATCACTGTTGTCGTTTGGTCTACGACAACAGTTTGACAACAGTTTTCCACTGTTGTCGTATAACACATTCGACAACATTTTGACAACAGTTTTTCACTGTTGTCTTTTATTATTCGACAACAGTTTTATAACCGTTGTCATATATCAATAACAACAGTTTATCACTGTTGTTGTTTAGGGTTTTCACTGTTGTCGTTTAGATGAGTTTTAACAACGGTGTTTAACTGTTGTCGTATACCGAATTCACCGTTGTCTTTATTTTATTCGACAACAGTTTATGACTGTGTTTTCCATTATATTTTCAATTAAAAGGCAATAATTTAACCTCGAAACAAAAACTATATATATCAAACATCATCAACATATTTACAATAATGATCCACCACAACCTTTCTACAGACGAAACCACAAAAGTATCTTCTGTCCAAAAACCTTTCTACAGATGAAACCACTAAAGTATCTTCTGACCCAAATTACAAGAGTTCAAATTATATATAATTCTGACCCAACTAAACTTACAATGAAGTTCAAATCATAAAAATTATAGCTTGGAAGGTCAGATTAATGGTCTTCGAACATGATCACGAACAAGTCCCTGCAGCTGGAAAAAAGAGAACAAACACTCTAATTAGTTCTTCTATTAAATGCATATGTCCAATAAAAAATGATCCATGAAGATATGTATCAACAAACAACAAAAATAACAAACTAACAAACAAACAAAAAAGATATGCATGTATCAGCACTTGCAATTATAAGGAAACTGCTAGCAATTATAAAGAAATTATTACTATCGTTCGGAATGCATCCCCCTCGATTGATGTAACTTCTTCAGTAATTTGCTTCATAAATCTCATCACATAATATCCACATTGTTTGACATCCGGTTGCCTAGGAACCTAAGGCAAAGATAATTCATATTTTTAATGCTTAAAATACCAATATTATACACAATAAAAAATTTTGATTTAAATAGAAGTATAAATACCTTAATCACTTCCCACTGTACTTGTTTTCTTCCTTTTCTTCCTTGGAACGAATTAAATAATTTTATTGCCCTTCAATTATACATTAGGTACAGTAGTTGATAAACTATTGTTTTAAGACTAATTTAGATGCATACTAACAAAAAAACATATATAAACTCACATTTCCACAACATATTTCCAATCGTTATCACGAATGCGAGGACCTTAGGAATCCAATAAGTAAACAATCTCCTTATGAGGATTAATGAGAGTGAGAGTCCAATGGAAACTACACAGAAGTACACAAAATTAGTGCATTCAATTCAAATAAAAATGGCAATTGAAAAAATATATTCAGGAAGTCCATTACCTGTTACAACTTGGCACCAAAACCAACTGATTAAGTGATCCACCACCTAGCCTTTCAGCTAAAATACTTGCCCTTTGGTTCCACCGCTCAGTTTTAACTTATTTGTCCACTGTGATTTTTTTAAAGCATGGGATGCTATGCGGATTTACAAACCTGAACGCTGAAGCAGTAAGGTATCGACCATGTCGTGGATCAGCAGCGCACATCATGTTCTTAGCATCCCACATCTGCTGTGTCAGCTCAGGCACAGTGAGCGCGCGGTACTGCTGTGACCCTCTCGAGGTCAAGGGAGCAAAGCCAACCATGAAGAAGTGAAGCCGGGGGAAAGGAATCAAGTTCACTGCGAGTTTTCTTAGGTCAGAGTTCAGCTGACCAGGAAACCTTAAACAGCATGTGACACCACTCATGGTAGCAGAGATAAGGTGATCAGGTCACCAACTGGCATACATAAAATACCAAAGAAAATATCAGAATGCAACAAGAGTAGATGTTACAAGAGAAATGACACTCAAGAAAGTCAATCAAGCTAGTGGAATGCAATAACACAAACAAAATAGGTGTTGACTTACAGCTGGGTGTGGCGAGCTTGAGCATGCGGAATCAAATGTCGTAAAGAGCTTCATTGTCAAGGATCATACTTTCATCGGCATTTTCAACAAGTTGATGCACTGAAAGAGTAGCATTGTATGGTTCTACCACTGTCTCCGAGACCTTTGGTGATGGAAACACTGAAAAGGTTAGCATCATTTGATCTGGATATTCTTCGCGAACCTTTGAGACAAGGAGAGTGCCCATGCCGGATCCAGTTCCACCTCCCAAGGAATGACATAACTGGAATCCTGTGAGTTATAGTAGTAAATGTAGATGGTGAAACTCTAGTAACAGATTGATGATCATTGTACTATCAGTTAAGATTTAAATGAACATTTCTAAAGAGAAAACAAATATTTATCTTTAAAAAAGTTCACACAAACCGAAATATTCTCATCTAGAGTCGATTCTCAATTTCAATAGTAGCTAAAATTGGGAGATATTTGGTCTTAACTTTTTGAACTTGATTATAAGTTATCATTGTAGCCTCGTAAAAAGTGATAGTGCAGCAACACAATCAATATCCAAATTCATCATCATTGTTAACTCTTGTTTCTCCCAACTATTTGAATTTTATCCTTTTATTGAGCTAGCAGTATGTTTAGAATAAGATTGGTTAGTTCAACTAGCAGCTTTGATGTATGTCAATATTGATAGGAAAATGATTTGTCAAACTTCAAATAGGTCTAAGAATAGCAATAATAACATCACACATATATTTTCACATTAATACAATTACTAGACAATTAACACCTAACTTTTAGAAAGCAAAAAATGAAGCCCAAAGAAGTTCATCTGCAAATTAGGAAACTATCCTCCTTGAATGAAAGACAAAATAATTGACCACTGAACTTTGCTTTGCATTAGAGCACCAATAGTAAAACTCATAGCCTAAAGAAAGGGAATGAACAAAAGAAGTTCCCTGTAAGTCAATTTCTCTCATCAACAGATACTTCCAATTTAGCTAGTGAAATCAGGAGAGGATTCAGCTTTCGATGCTTTGAACTTGATTTATTATTATTATTTTTTATCATACTTAAGGGCATGGAAAAGAAGCACTCGAATACAATTATTATTCGTTTGAGAAGAAATAAGGCACAATTGCACATAAAATCTGTCTCTAAGTTGAAAATCTAATTCTATCCCCAAATCAGAGATACTACAAGAAAGTACTCTCCAATTCAGAAACTGCAGATGAATACTGAGGTGTTGTTTACCCTTTCAATTATACACTGCCAAACACCAGGAACAGGGATTACCTTACAGCAATTAAACAAGGACAACCTAAGGTAGGAAACCCATGCTTCTATTGATAAGCATGCATCAAGATATGTACTGCCCCTTCAACTGATTATATACTCTCACAATAGAAGCATATTAGATTCAAGGTCTCAGATACTATCTACTTGATGACAATATTAGCATACAAAAAGTAAGAACCAATTGCCCAAAAAAAAAAAAAAAAAAAAATCAGCAAAGAAACACAGAGAGAATAACTAAAGATGCATAGCATGACAAGGAACGTAATTACACATGCAATTTGCAGAAAATTTAGTTTCAAAAGTAAAGTTCCATTGTGAATTCCTATAAATTCTCCTCTCTTTTTTTAGGAAGGTAAGAATTTCGAACCTTGCAAGCAATCTCACTTCTCGACCTCGGCGCGCACGACATCGAGCACGGCGTCGACGAGCTCAGCGCCCTCGGTGTAGTGGCCCTTGGCCCAGTTGTTCCCAACACCGGATTGACCGTAGATGAAGTTGTTGGGGCGAAAGATCCGGCCAAAGGGCCCGGAGCGGACGGCGTCCATGGTGCCAGGCTCGAGGTCAACCAAGACGGCCCGCGGCACATACCTCTGGCCGGTTGCCTCATTGAAGTAGACGCTGACGCGCTCCAGCTGCAGATCAGAGTCGCCGGCGTACGCCCCTGTGGCCTCCCTGAGGTAGACGCTGACGCGCTCCAGCTGCAGATCAGAGTCGCCGCTCTCGGGGCTTCCTTGGACTCGGGCGATGAAGAAGGGGGAGAGGCGTCGACTCGTGGCTGCGAGGGGTTTGTATGAGAGAAGCGGAAATGGTCGGGGGTTTGGGTGGTTGGCGGGCGAGGAAGAGAAAAGATTAGGGGTTTGTGCGACGAGAAAAAAGATGATTAAGGATCGAAAAATAAGAGAATGAGGATTCAATAGTTCGTTGTTTTTTTGCAGTTGGATATCCACCGTTGATTTTGTTTATTGCTTGAACAGCACAACAATACAACAACAACAGTTTAATATAACTGTTGTCTATTGTCATAATAGACAACAGTTTATCACATCAGTTGTTTTAAATACCGCCTATAGACAACAGTTATTTTATAACTGTTGTCGTTGAGTATACATACGACAACATTTTGTTATTACTGTTGTCTTTTTACGTATACAGACCAACAACAACAACGGTTAATACTAAAACTGTTGTTAAATTGACATAAGACAACACTTTATCAAAAAACCGTTGTCGATTATGTGTTGTTGAATGCAAAAATTCTAGTAGTGGATCACCTTAGTCTTCTAAACCCTTTGACACATTCCATAGTCCACTTAATCCCCTAGGAGAAATCCTCCTGAGATCTATTGACCATGGATCTCATTTTGACTTCTAGAGCTCTCCCTTGAGCTCCTAGCCCGAGCCACTTCCCTAGATGACTCATTCACAATTGCAAGACCACTCCGATGCTGCTTGACCTTCAACTATCACTCTCTTAACTTTGTATACCTTCTTCTTGGTCAAATCCTTCCTTTCTCTTTTAAATGACTTTTCCTTACCATCTTTGACCTTCCCTCTACCATAGTCATAGGGCATCCTTGAATATGACTTTTTACTAACATTTGACTCCCTAGAATGATATCCTAGTCCCGGCCTACCATTTCTAAGGTGTTGATCATTTGGTATCATACCTAACCCCTTGGATCCTCTAATGAGTCTATCTAGGTTCTTTTCTAATTTATCAAGTTTTGCCCTCAAAACTTGATTTTCCTTTTTTAAATTTCTAACCTTAGTATCACCATGCCTATTTTAATCATTCCTAGATCTATCCATTTTCCTTGGCATGTGTCTCCCTTTCTTAGGGTTGATGCCTTGATCCTTAGGTCTAGAAACCCTAGATTTATCATGAAACATGGATTCTTTGGTATTTTGGTACACAATAGTATTTTTATTCCTATCATGATACTTAAAGCCAAAAGTATGCATAGGCAAGTAATTATTGTTATTCCTAGCATTCATGACAATATTTGAAGCATAAGTAAAGTTAGGGATTACCTCCCTTACCCTTGTAGCTCCCCCTTGATGTGAGCTCTTTTTTTTCTCTTCTTTTTCCCATCTTCTTAAGTGCTCCATCTTCATAAGCTCTCCTTTTCTTGGACATTGAGTGTGATAATGTCCTAGCTCCCCGCAAGTATAGCACCTAATGTGCTTCTTTTCTTTCTTTTTCCTACAACCCACATTAGATTTTAAATGAATGGACTTGAGTTTAGGGATTACATCCTTTTTACCTAGTGGACACTTGTCCTTGTAGTGCCCCTACTTGTTGCATCCAAAGCATATGATGCGCTCTTTTGATTTGGCTTTGGTGGAGGTTGGAGCTTCTTCTTGCTCCGGTATGGAAGTAGGTCTCTCCTCCCCCTCAATCCTTGAGGTGGTGACCTCTTCCTTTTCCCTTGATGAAGTGGACGACCTCTCACTTTCTTCTTCCACTTCATTTGATGAGATGAGCAATTCTTCTTCTTCCTTGTCTTCTTGGACCATTTGACTTGTCTCCTTGGGCTCTTCCACTAATTGTGTAACGACCCAGCCCGTCGACCCGACCCCTCGGCCCCTTGGGCGGCCAAATTCCATTTGTTGCAGCCCAACAACCTGGCCCCTTTGCGTGCTCACTTGGCTACCAGGATTCATAAACTCTAGTACTTAGCCTGGA
This sequence comes from Boesenbergia rotunda, assembly GCA_024364735.1. Taxonomy (NCBI): domain Eukaryota; kingdom Viridiplantae; phylum Streptophyta; class Magnoliopsida; order Zingiberales; family Zingiberaceae; genus Boesenbergia; species Boesenbergia rotunda. The sequence continues at coordinate 121,517 of JAGFNQ010000071.1, read as the reverse complement.
GGTCTAGAGTTCGAATCCTGGGAAAGGCAAAAATCCACTGGCCAGGGGTGGAAAGTTCTTGTGAGTAACGACACGACCGACGGTCGACGACCAAAGGGGTCAGGTTGTTGGGCCGCCAAAAATGGAATTTGGCCGCCCAAGCTCACTTGGCTACCAGATTCAAGGAACTTTAGTACTTGTCCCGGAGGTTTAGGGTTCGAATCTGGGGAAGGCAAAAACCCACCGCCGGGCGTGGGAAGACCATAGAGTTCCGGCCTAGAGGGTTGCCTGCGGGGACCAGAGGGGTCGGGCTACTACATAAAAAGGCGCCTTTTTATGTAGCGACATAGCCCCTCTAGCTCCATTAGGCGGCTCTCTAGGTCGTGCCCTACGGTCTTCCCACTCCCGGCAGTGGATTTTTGCCTTCCCCAAATTTGAACCCTAGACCTCCAGGACAAGTACAAAGGTTCCTTGAATTTGGTAGCCAAGTGAGCGCGCGGCTCACTTGGCTACCAGATTCAAGGAACCTTTGTACTTGCCCTTGAGGTCTAGGGTTCGAATTTGGGGAAGGCAAAAATCCACTGCCGGGAGTGGGAAGACCGTAGGGTATGACCTAGAGAGCCGCCTGATGGGGCTAGAGGGGCCATGTCGCTACACACTCACTTAGCTACCAGATTCAAGGAACTTTAGAACTTATCCCGGAGGTCTAGGGTTCGAATATGGGGAAGGCAAAAACCCATCGTCGGGTGTGGGAAGACTGTAGGGCATGACCTAGAGAGCCTCCTGATAGGGCTAGAGGGGTCATGTCGCTACATAAAAGGTGCCTTTTTATATAGCGACATGACCCCTCTAGCCCGATCAGGCGGCTCTCTAAGCCATGCCCTACGGTCTTCCCACACCCGGCGGTGAGTTTTTGCCTTCCCCAGATTCGAACCCTAGACCTCCGGGACAAGTACTAAAGTTCCTTGAATCTGGTAGCCAAGTGAGCGCGACTCACTTGGCTACCAGATTCAAGAAACTTTAGTACTTGTCCCGGAGGTCTAGGGTTCGAATCTGGGGAAGGCAAAAACCCACCGCCGGGTGTGGGAAGACCGTAGGGCATGGCCTAGAGAGCCGCCTGATGGGGCTAGAGGGGCCATGTCGCTACAAATTGAGGTTGTGTATGATTTTCATGAAATTTTCCTATCTTGTTCCATAGCTCATACGCATTTTCGTATTTACCTACATCACTCAACACATTTTTAGGCAAAATATCAATTAATATACTAATTACCTTCTCATTTATCCTAGAATGTGCTTATTGCTCCTTAGTCCAATATCTCGGCCGGAGCTTCTTTCCGTGCTTGTCACTTGGAATTTCAAAAGGCTCTTTTATTACCATCATACACTCCCAATCCATTCCAAGCCAAGTCTCCATCCTTGTCTTCCAATAACCAAAATCTTCATGATCATAGGATGGTGGAGTGTTGATATCATCCCCCCAACTTGTCTTCCATCATTCTTCTCCTCTAGCTTGTGCTCCTTTGGTGATTATTCCAACAAGAGCGGACGTTCGCTCTGATACCACTTGTTAGATCGTTGTTGTCTTGCTAGAGGGGGGGGGGGTGAATAGCAATTTCGATTTCTTTCCTACAATTGTTAGTGCGCAAGTGGAGTAAACTAAAATAAAACTAAACTAAAAGAAGAAAGAAACATACTGATGTACGTGGTTCAGAGATGATGCTCCTACTCCACGGCTGCCCGTATGGTGGACGATCCCTAATCTGTCGGTGGATGATTCCTCGGAGCACCTCTGGCTAGATCGCGTAGCTCCTTATGGGTGGAGAAACCTCTCCACAACCTCTAGACACTATCTGAACAAGAAAGGCTACTAATCCACTCTATCCAAGCAGATTTCGCCAAGGGTAAACAACTTGAATCGAGCTCCTTTAAATAGAGCTCGAGCTGAATCTGACCGTTGGCCAGTCGACTACTCCTGGAGCAGTCGACTGGTCCTCCCTGAATTCGAATTCTCACACTGACCTTTCGAATTCTGGTCATCCCAGTCGACTGCCTCTGGGGCAGTCGACTGGTCCCCTTCTAAGCCTAGGGTTCCGTTCCTGTGTACATTTCTCTCCGCACTCAAACCCTCCCGGCTTAGTTCCTGAGTACAAACACTCACACTCGGACCCTCATGACCTGGTCGACTCTTTAATCAACAGTCTTGATCTGTTGCCTTCATGCCCTCTTCGTCTTCGGCTCCCGTCCCTCGGATGCGCACGCAAGCCCTCGGCTTGCCTCCATGCAACCCTTCACGCATACCTCAAAGTCCGCTTCCCTCAGCTCATCGTCTCTGCCCATGGTCCCTCGGATGCGCACACAAGCCTCCAACTTGCCTCCATGCCATCCTTCACCTGAAGACATCAACCAAATCTATGTGTACCTGCAAACCTGCACAATCACATACACATATTAGTCCAACAACAAACCCTAACTTAATTATATTGACACACACATCAAAACTCATAATCCTCCAGATCATACTCGTGTCAATTGCCCCAACAAGGTCTTCCGGGGAGTCATCGACCGACGGATCGAGAGCATCCACCTTACAGATAGCCGTGAAGTAGGAGCTTCATCTCCGAACCACGTAAATTGGTTTGTCTTCTTAGTTGTTAGATTTTTAGTATTTGTTATTCCGCTTGCGCACTAACAACGTGTAGGAAGAAAACCACTATTAAAGTGGGTGATCGAAAAGTTACTATTCACCCCCTCTAGCAAACAACAAGGTCCCAACAAGTGGTATCAGAGCGAGGTTCGCTCGTCTATAGACTAACCGCCGAGAGAGCAAAAAGCTAGAGGAAATGGCGATTGAAGAAAAATTGGGGGATGATATCAACGCTCTGCCTTCCTACGATCGCTAGAGTTTCGAGTATTGGAAGATGCGGACAAAGACATGGTTCGATATGGATTGGAACAACATGATTGTGCTAGAAGAGCCGTTTGAAGTTCCAAAAGATAAATATGGGAAAAAGCTCCAGCCAGGATATTGGAACAAGGAGCAACAAGCATAATCAAAGGTAAATGAAAAGGTAATTTCAATATTATTGAATATTTTGTCTAATGATATAATTACTGGTGTAGGTGAATACAAAAATGCACATGAATTATGGAGCAAAGTAATTGCTCTACATGGAGACCCTACACAAGCTCAAATTGTAGAAGAGCCCAAGGAAATAAGCTCAATGGTCCAAGAGGGGGAGAAAGTAGAAGAAGATTCATCCATCTCATCAAGTGAAGTGGCACAAGAGAATGAAAGATCATCCACTTCATCAAGGGAAGAAGAGGAGGCCTCCACTTCAAGGATTGAGGGGGAGGAGAGGCCATCCTCAATATCGGAGCAAGAAGAAGCATCCACCTCCACCAAAGAAAAGTCAAAAGACCATATTATTTGCTTTGGGTGCAACAAAAAGGGACACTACAAGGACAAGTGTCCATTAGGTAAAAAGGAGGTAAACCCTAAACCTAAGTCAATTCCTTTAAATTCTAACATGAGTTGTAGGGAAAAGAAGGAGAAGAAGCATATAAGGTGCTTCACATGTGGTGAGCTAGGACACTACCACACCAAATGCTCAAGGAAAGAAGAATTCAAGAAATTAGAGCATTTGAGGAAATGGGAGAAGAAGGAGAAGAAGAAAAGCTCACATCAAGGGGGAGCTTCAAGGGTAAGGGAGGTAATCCCTAACTTTAAGTTTAAATGTAATTCAAATTTAAACTTCTCCATGCATGTTAGAAATAATGAAAACTATTTATCCATGCATAGTTTTAGTTTTAGATATCATGATAAAAATAAGGTTAATGTTGCATATCAAAATCCTAGGGAATTCATGCATCAAAATCCTAGGGAATTCATTCATCCTTTAGACCTAAGGATCAAGACATTGATCCCAAGAAGGGGAGACACATGCCTAGAATGGGTAGGTCTAGGAATGTCCAAGGAGGACATGTTGATTCTAGGTTTAAAACCCTAGAAAGGGAAAATCAAGCCTTGAGGGCAAAGCTTGATAAATTAGAGAAAACCCTAGATAGATTCACTATTGGATCTAAGGGTTTAGGTATGAGGTTGGGTAGTCAAAACCCCAACAATGATAGATCGGATCTAGGATACCGATCTAAGTTCTCCGATGCCAATGAAAAGAAATATGCTAGGGTAGCATATAACTATGGCAAGGAAGGGAAGTCCAAAAATGACAAGGGGATGCCATGTAAAAGAAAGAAGAATGTCTTAACTAAGGACAAAATGTCCAAAGTTAAGAAGGTTAGGATTGTAGACCAAGAGTCACCGGATGTACACCGATGTGGTCTAGTGGTTGTTGAGTAACCTAGGGAGGTGGCTAAGGCTAAGAGCTCAAGGGGGAGCTCTAGGAGCCAAGTTGGGACCCATGGTCTATGGATCCCGGGAGGATTTCTCTCGGAAGTCTAGATGAGTCATGAAGTGTGCCAAGGGAGTTGGAGACGGATTTAAGTCTCAATCCTAGGGATTTGGCACATTGGGTTTGAGTTTCATGCATGAAAATATGGCATTGGGGTAATAGAGCATGGAAATTAGTTTTTGATGTGTAAATGCCATGTAAATCAATGCTAGGGATGCATTGTGATTTGGTATGGGCAGAGACATCAAGAGGAGGTCAAAACTAGGACTTTAGGTCAAGGTTCAATTGAATCGTTTAGATAGTTTTGAATTTTGTGTCAATCTTTAGATTGATGATAGATACATGTTTGAATGTATTTTTCCCAAGTAGATATGGGTACCACAAACCTCTCCACAAAATTTGAGAATTTTTGAAGATTTCTGGAATTTTTGGTGTATTTCTGAAATTGGGTCAGAAATGCTGAAAATGGGATATTCAGGGTGTCAGTCGATTGAGTCAAAGGGAACTCGACTGGTAAAGGGCTGAAATGGGTTTTCAGCAATCAAAAGGTGTTCAAATGATGTAAAACAAGTGTGTAATCTTATGGTGGGTTAGTACACTGTGTTTATGATCCTTAGAGGTTAAAGGATTCAATAAGAGAGAAATTATTGTAGTCTTTTTGATGTGTGGCAAAGGGGGAGAAGTGTTAGGTTTAAGTGAGAAACCAAACACGGCTTCCCAAGAAATCCTAGGTCAAGGGGAAGCTTAGGTAATGGGGGAGCATTGTTGCTCATTTTGTGGCATAAGGGGAATCTTGGAGAGGTTCTTAAAAAACCTTTATAAGTCTAATATAGGGGGAGCCTTAGAGAGATTTTTAAAAACCCGTTTTGGTAAAAAGTCCTAAAACTCATTGGGAGGTTTAGGTGTGGAGATGCCTTGTGATAGGATCCATGTTTGCATTGCATATGCATTGGCAGTGTAAGTCCAAAGTGAAGCCTTGGCAACGTAAGTCCAAATGGTTATTAGTATTGTATTTGTTATTTATTTTCCCTAACTTATGTTGGTGCATGAAGCACCATATCGAACCTTGTTTTGATATTGGCAAAGGATTCAATGTTAAGTACTATTTGTGATCTAATGTGCTCACTGAGTGTGTAGAAAGAAGTCCTGGCGAAGGGCTGCTAGGCATCGAAACCCTAAGTCCTAGCGAACGGCTGCTAGGCGTTGATGACCTGGCGAAGGACTGTTAGGCACCTAGCGAAGGACTGCTAGGAGTTGAAGACCTGGCGAAGGACTGCTAGGTACCTAGCGAAGGGCTGCTAAGAGTTGAAGACCTGGTGAAGGACTGCTAGGCACATAGCAAAGGGCTGCTAGGAGTTGAAGACCTGACGAAGGACTGCTAGGCACCTAGCGAAGGGCTGCTAGGCAATGAAGACCTAGTGAAGGGCTGCTAGGCACCTGGAGAAGGGCTGCTAGACACCTGGCGAAGGGCTGCTGGGCAAAAGTCTAACCGGAGGAGCCGGTTGGCAAAAGGTAAATTCTCCTAAGAGGAGTAGGTGTGGATGCGTTACCCGTCGAGGGAACAGTAGGCGTCGGTTCGATCTAGGGTTCCATTTGGGAGACCCAAAGTCAGAACCAAGACAGCTAAGACCGTATAAACCTAATATTTTATTGCCTTGTTTGTTGTGGAATTAACCTTGGATGCAGGGACCAAAGGAACGTGTTTCTGCAGCTCAGAATGCCCCAAAGGAGGGCAGCAGCTGGGCTAGGCGCCCGGGAGGTCCCGGGCGCCCAAGGTCAAAGCCAAACAAGAAGTTGAGCAAAGATTGCTTCGGAAACTCACTGGGTCAGGCACCCTCAAGCTCCCGGGCACCCTGAGTGTCCCGGGCGCCCTGGATGCCTCGGGCGCCCTGGGTCCAAGCCAACCAGCTAGCGAAGCAAACTCAGCCACGAAGCCAAGCAGAACAAGTCAACCGGGGCGCCCCCAGTGTCCCGGGCGCCCCCGTCAGCTCCGAGCCCGATTCTGGAGGGATAAGCTCTGACTGAGCTTCGGATGAGGGTTCTCGGATCCGAAGGCACGTGTCAGGCGCCCCCAGCGTCTCGGGCGCCCCCAGGAGGGCTATAAAAGGGGTTCGACCCCCAAGGCTTCAACAACAACTCTTCTAACGCCTCTACGCTCTTCGACTCAAGCGTTCTGCTACGAAAACCTTCCATCTCGAGATTCAAGCGCCGACGACGACCCTCTGCTCCGAAGTACAATCCACACCGGGCGTCGGTAACGAAGAGTCTATTTTTATTTACTGCACTACAACTGTAACATTTTTCTCTGTAAACATTTGCGCACATATAGAATTGCCCGCAGTAAACGGTCAACGACCGTGGGCCTTGGAGTAGGAGCCGACCGCGACTCCGAACCAAGTAAAAGTGCTTGAGTTCTTTTGCTGTGTTTGTTTAAATTTCCGCTACGCATTCTCTTATTTTATCCGAAACATTTTCATGATATTCACCCCCCCCCCTCTATCGTGTTTTCTCGATCCAACAAGTGGTATCAGAGCGGGGTAGTTCAAACTTGGTGCAACCACCAGTTTGAAAGTTTTTTCGGATTTACGAAAATTTTCATTTTATTTTTTTCTCTTTCGTTAATCGAGGTTGGTGCAACACCACTCGATCTTTTTCGCTTTTTATTTCAAATAAATAATATCTGTGGGTGGGTTTAAAATATTCTTATTCAATTTTACTGTGGGTGCAACAACACACGAAATTTTTACGCCTTTTTCAATTTTGAATTCTTATTTTTTCACCATAAGTCAAAATTGATAAAACGATTAACTTTTAAAAATTTGTCATAAATTTTTTTAATTATTATTTTAATAATTTTTCTCAAAATTCGTGCTACCTTAATTCAAGTAATTTTTTAACTCTTATTTTTTTCACCATTAATCAGATTTTTAAAAAAATATTATTTTCCAAAAAAAATTTTTTTTGTCACAAACTTTTTATTATTTTTTTATTCTACCTCGAAATTCGTGTAATATTTATTTTGGGCTATATTTTTCTCTCTCCCGCACTACTAATCCAAGACCAAGTCTTGGTACATCTTTTGTTATTTCTTGTGTGTACGAGGTTTAAACTAAATGGTCAACCAAGAGTGGAACAGTGCCCGTTCACCACTATTCTCCGGCGAGAACTTCAAGTTTTGGAGATGTCAAATGGAGTCCCTTCTGAAGGCCCACATGGACTTATGGCGGATCGTCCAAACGGGATTCTCCTTTCCCGTAGAAGATGAGTCATCAATCGAGTGGGACAAACTGGATGAACACACCCTCAACCAAATCGAGACCGATGCAAGGGCAATTGCAATCCTACAATGTGGCCTAACCAACGAGCAACTCGAACTAGTAGGTCCATTCAGATGTGCCAGAGAGATTTGGGAAAAGCTAATCAATTTACACGAAGAGAACTCCGGTATTGAGATCTTAGAAGAATTCGAGCCAGAGTCAGAAGACGAATTGACTGAGACAAAAATGGTTACCAATTTCGAATCTTTTTTTGAATTACCATTAAATAATCAAACAAATACTGTAATGGTCGAGGAAGGTGTAAATTCTAGTGCAGGGAAAACTCCAAGAGAACCACCAAAGAAGAAGCTTCAACCTGTACCCGAGTCCGACTCACACTCGGAATCAGAAGACAATAAAGGAGATCGACCCAAACTGGTCCGATTAGCTTGTGATCATTACAAGAGTACTAGACAAACGATCGGGAATGGTAAGTTTTCAATATTTGAAAATCCAATATTTATCTCAAATAACATAATTGATTCATATAAATTAGTTAAGGTTAATATGTTAGAAAACTTAATTCATAACCTTGCTGATTTTAAAAAACCAGAGTATTATTTCAATTATGATATAACTTAGATCATTTTTATCATGTTTGTTTGTTTTTTTTAATTAGGACTGGTTAGACTAAGGACTAAACCAATTAACTAAAATTTAAACAACATAGTATTGGGTGACGGTGAGATGATAGTACGTTAGGGAAACCTTTTCTAATAAGGTCAAGTATACACTACTTGGTCTCTTTAGACTGGTGAAACTAGCCGAAGCTACCGATCCAAGACCCAAGCTAGTTAGACCAGAATTTCTCAAAAAGTAACCTTGAAAATGAAATTTCATTAAAAGGCTTTGTCAAGGAAAGGGTTGATGATCCAATAAGGCTACGGCCAAAGAAGGCCTTGTGCCTCGCCAAGACCTGGAAGCCAATTTTTAAAATTCAAATTCAGGTTACTCTTTGTCAAATTCGAATCTAACACAAATTTTCAGTTAATCTTAGATTCAAATATTCTTTTTCAAAATAAATTCAAAACTAATTGTTTTCAAAATTAATTTAACTTTTCAAAATTAATCATGGTCTTTCTAAACCTGTCTCACAAAAACCCATAAGGTTAATATGATTGATCACGTAGAACTGGGTGAGATATCTAGGACCTAAGAATATATGTCACTATCCTTTTAAATAAAACTCAAAGTGCTTTCAAAAGTTATTCAAAATTATCTCTATTTTTCAAATTAATCCAGTTTACTATACCATACTTTTTCATCTCTAACATTTTTTTTTTCAAAATATTGAATTTCATGTTAAATATCACAATAGACTCGTTTTAAATAGAATTTAGGGCTTGTTTGATTTAGTTATTTGATTGGGTCAATTATTGGTAAAACCAAGTCAACATAGTCAAACCTAGTCAATACTGAAGAGCCTTCAAGCACTTAAACAAAATCAGACGAGTCGGATACAAGGAGAGTTTTTTTTGTATCTTTCAAAAATTAAGATTTTTTCAAAAACCTTATGCTCTAAAATTTAGATTTTTATTCAAAAACCTTATGCTCTAAAATTTAGTATCATCTCAAAATATTGCTTTCAAAAATTTGACTAAAAAACCCTCGTATATTACTATCTCTTTGAAAAATTATTATGATTTCAAAAATCTTAAATTTGATTCAAAAACCCTTGTATGTTACTATCTCTTTGGAAAATTATTATCATTCCAAATTATGTTGAAAATTACCATATTGTTATTCAAAACTATTCTTTTGATAAACCCTAAAGAGACAGAGGAAGGTCCACTTCATGATCTACAAGGACTCCTAGGATGTGTCAAATTTAGGGGGAGTTTGAGTCAAAAGAAGAATTTTTGAAATGTTTTTTGGTAATTATTTGTTTTGAATAATTCCTTTAATCTGAACTAAACCCTAAAGACTCAGAGGAGGATTAACTTGTGGTCAACAAGCCTCCTAGGACTGTGTCAGGTTTAGGGGGCGTTCATATTAAAAAAAAAGTTTAAACATACTATGTTTTCAAACTATCACTCTTGTTTTTCGAAAACTATGCTATCATTTCAAAATATGTCTTTCAAATATTCATTTTTTTAAAATGTTAATACTACAAAGTTCATTTTATGAATTGTGCTTGAGTCCCTTTTGATTTTGACAAACCCTACGGACACCGAGGAAGTCTTCATCATGATCTACAAGGACTCCTAGGAAGTGTCAAATTTAGGGGGAGTCTAAATCGAAAGAAATAATTTCTGAAATTTATTTTTCAAAATTATTAGATAATTCTTATAATTTGAATCAAACCTTAAGATTTAGAGGAAGATCGCTTGTAGTCAACAAGCTTCCTAGGACTGGGTCAAGTTTAGGGAGAGATCAAATTAAAAGAATTATTGAGCATTTTCAAAATTATATGTTTTCATGCACTGCACTGTTAAAATCCTTTTGAAAACATAAATAATTTTTCTTTCAAAATAATATCCTTTTAAATCATTTTGCTTATATATATACCATCACTTTCAAAATTTTACTTTACTTTGGAATACTTTTAAAATCCTTTTAGAATACTTTTGAAAATAATACTAACTTGACTTTGAAAAATTTTCCAGGACACTTAGGGAAATGTCCTTGTAGTTAACATGGTTTCCTAGGATTGTGTCAGACTGGAAAAGAAACCGAGTCAAGTATTATATTTTCAAATAAAATTAAAATTGTTTTTAAATAATATCTTTCAAAAGTATTTCTATTTTTCAAAATATAATGTTTTCAAAAGTACTAATACTTTTCAAGGCAATAATGTTCTAAGTGCGTGAATTTTCTCAAAGACTTGCCTACAAATACAAAATATTTTTTTATACTTTTCAAAGTGGAGTTTTGTAGGTGTAATTTAAAGCTTTTTGCAATGCCTTCAAGAGTTATACTAAGTATTTTTATATTTTCAAAACTCATAAGCTCTGATACACAATTTTTTTTAAAAAAACTTATTTTAAAATATATTTCTTTATTTGATATATAGCCAACGGGGAGAGCAAGAAAGAGAGAAAGGAATTTTTCTATATTTAACTTTTATCTCTTTTTGAAAAAGCAAAGTTAAAATTTCAAACTACTTCAAGTGCTTTCAAGTATTTCTTGTGCTTCAAAATTTTCTAAGCGGGCGTTTGGTTTACGGTAATAGGGACTAGGGAATGGGAATGGATGGTAATCATTCCCATTGACATTGTTTGGTAAGTGTCAATGGGAATGAAAATAAGGGAATCATTCCCTCATTTTCATTCCCTACTCCCCCCTCATCAATCAAATTCCTCAATCATTCCTTCCTTTTCATATATCCAAAACACTCCTTTTTTTATTTTATATTTTTCATTTTACTATTTCTTTTTATATTATCTCATTTTACTTTCTCTCTCTACATTTTAAAATTTCTCTCTACATATTAATTCTTTTCTCTCTCTATATTTTCTATTATTTTCTCTCTCTATATTTTCTATTATTTTCTCTCTCTATCTTTCTGATCTCATTTTCTCTTTATATATTTTCAATATTACTTTCTCTCTCTACCTCTCTTATTATAATTTATCTATCTTAATTTTTCACTTTTTTATATTTTCTATATCACTTTTTCTTTATATTTTCTATATCACTTTCTCTCTCTATATTTTCTATATCACTTTCTCTCTCTACCTTTCTCATCTCATTATCTATCTGTATATTTTATTAATCACTTTCTCTCTCTACCTCTCTTATCATAATTTATTTATCATTAATTTTCATTTTTTCTATATATTTCATATATCACTTTCTCTCTCTACATTTTTTATATCACTTTCTCTCTCATCTCACTTTCTCTCTATATATTTTCAATATCACTTTCTCTCTATATATTTTCAATATCACTTTCTCTCTCTACCCTCTATATCACTTTCCCTTATTACTTTCTCTCTATATATAGTTTCTCCACCGAGAAGGAGGTTGTCTTCTATCCGGTGTTAACTGGGGCTTGATCTGCCGACGATCAAGGGATTGCCCACCTTAAGGGCACGCCAAGGAGTAGGGGCAAGTTATCCCCGAACCTTGTAAACCCTCCTTGTTAGCGATCTTGCTAGTTGTAGTTGTTTCCCTTCATTTCCTGTTTCTGCATTTTCTGTTTCCATACTTCCGCTGTGCTACTAACAAAGTGAAGTGCAGAAATTCAATTTGTACCAAAGGTCAAAGTGATTGGCTATATTCACCCCCCCCCTCTCTAGCCATTCGAGTTCCAACATAAGGTTCCCCCTTTGCCAATAACCGAGCACAAAGCTCCCCCTTTACCTAAGCTCCACCTTTACCTAGGATTTCTTGCAAAGGCGTGTTTGGTTTCCCACTTAAACCCAACACTTCTCCCCCTTTGCCACACATCAAAAAGACTCCAACAATTTCTCTCTTATTAGATCCTTTAACCTCTAATGATCATAAACAAAGTGTATTAACCCCCCCCATAAGATTATACACTTGTTTTACATCATCACGACACCTTTCGATTGCTGAAAACAGTTTCAGTCTTCACCAGTCGACTGAGACAGTTACCAGTCGACTGGTGCCTTCGAACTGCAAACCCACAGAAAGATCAGTCGACTGCCCCATGGGGCGGTCTACTGATACTCTTATTTCAGTCATTTCAACATTTCTGACCCACTTTCAGAAATGCATAAAAAATTCCACAATTCTCTAAAAATTCCCAAATATTGTGGAGAGATTTGTGGTACTCGTATCTACATGGGAAAAATATATTTAAAAATGTATCTATCACCAATCCCAAGATTGACACAAAACTCAAAACTATCTAAATGGTTTAATTGAACCTTGACATATCCTAGTTTTGACCTCCTCTTGATGTATCTGCTCATTTCAAACCAAAATGCATCCCTTGCATTGGTTTATATGACATCTACAAATCAAAAATCAACTTTCAAGCTATATGACTCCCAATGTCATATTTTATGCATGAACTAAACTTTTTCTTAGATCTCCAAATAAAACAAACCAGGGATGGTAACTATGTTCATCAATCCAAATATGCAAGAGAGTTAATTAAGAAATTCAAAATAGAAAACTCTAAAAGTTTAGGTACTCCCATGGCCACAAATGTCAAAATAGACAATGACCCTGAAGGTAAATCAGTTGACTAAAAATTATACAGAAGCATGATAGGTAGTTTATTATACTTAACTACTAGTAGACCTGACTTCTGTTTGCAGTAGGAATGTGCGCTAGATACCAAACTAGTGCTAAGGAATCTCACCTAGTAGCCCTAAAAAGAATCCTTAGGTACATTAAGGGTACCCTAAATGTAACGACCCGGAAAATTCTCTTTATATTTTCTTAAAATATTGAGTATGTCTAGATAATTATCCGAGGGACCGAGAAATATTAATATAAAATTTGGCCTAGAAATCCATATTTTCTCATTTAAATTGAGAAAACTAAGTACTAATGGGCCTTATATGGGCTTTTTAGTACCATAATTATTGGAGAATCTTAGGTAGAAATTAATATAAATATAAAAGGGTTTTAATGAGAAATATTAACATAATTAAGGAGGAATTTTTAGAGAATTTTCGGAATTTTGGGGAAAATAATAGAAAATAAAAGGAAAAATGAAATAAAAAAAAGGTGCATGGACCAAGGATTGAACCTTGGACCTCTTGTACAACCATGTATGCTCTAACCAACTCACCTAGCAAGGGAATGCTATGAGGGAATGAAATGGAGTTTGGATAAGGCTTAAGGGAAGAGGAAGAGACTCCATGACTCTTCACTTACCCTCCTTAATATGTTATAAAGAAGGGGGTTTGGGAGTTACCTTCTTCCTTCCATCAATTGCATTTTCTCTCCTCCTCCCTCCTCATTCTAGCCGAACACCACAAGGGAGGTTCTCCCTTGGAAAAGCTCCACAAGAAGGTCTCATCACCAAGATCTAAAGGTTTTCCAAGGATACAAGGGCAAGGGGGTTCAAGTGTCCAAAGGATTTACAATTTCCTTCTCTTTTAAGGTTTAAAAATCAAGATCAACCAAGGTAAGACTCCCTCACCTGTGGTATAATAGTTCCTTATGTTTTAGCATGATATATTGGTTGGTTTTTGGGATTTGATGTTGAAAGAAAAAAAACCAAGGACCCTAGTCCTATGGGTTTCGGCCACTAGGATTTTTGGGTCCATGATGATGCTAAAAAACTTCATAATGTTGTCTAATGTGCTCTCATGATGTTTAGAGATTAAATATAATTTTTGAGAATTTTTGGGGTACCCTAGGATCCCCTAGGGTTTCGGCCAACTTCAAGAACCCATGGGTAGGATTGGGTCTAAAACTTCAAGTATGTGTTTTATGTATTATCATGATATAAGGGAGATGGAGGGTGATTTATGTGAATTTTCACATGGCCTAGAGATCCTATAAGTTTCGGCCAAGATTTGCTAATAGGGCAGAAAGTTAGGACTTATTTCAAGTAAGGGCCCCAATGGCCCCTATGGTAAGGTATGGTTGGTGTTTAATGATTGATTGGGGATTTTAATGGAATTTTTCCATGCCCCCATGGCCTTCTAGGTTTCAGCCAGCCCTAGGAAGGAGGGCTAAAGGTTAGGGTTAACCCTAATCATGAGCCCTAATGGCTTTCTATGGTCTCATAGATGATGTATGGTTGTTCCTTTACCTTATGCTATCTTACATGTTTATGGAATGGATGGGACTCCCCCTTATAGGTTTCGGCCAAGCCATGTATCTAGGGTTTGGGATGGAGTTAGGGTTCGAAGAATGATGGTTTATGCTTACCATGAAGTATATATATATGTATAGGTTCAAGCATGTGGTAGAAATCATGTTACCTATAACCCTAACACTTTAGGATTTAATATGCGGGTAGGAATAACCAGGATTTATATTAGTCGTACTTGTCCTTTATGAAGAGAAGCCTGGCTAGAAGACAGAGTAATAGAATTAATGAGACTGCTTCATCGCCCGACCTGATTCTTAATATACCTTATATCATAACCTATCTTAAGTCACATTATAAGACAATCATGTATAAGTATTCTGCCTTATACATTCAGTCTAAGTTAGTCATAATACAATTAGTCAGAAGTGTGACTCAACCTTATGTTCATAAACATAGTATTAATTGAGCACCATCATAATATTAGTAATTAAGGTGAACCTAGTATTAACATAATGTTATATAACCTATACATTATAGGAGTTACCAATCATATAATATAATTATATTATATTATATAAAGCAAATGATAATAATATGAGAGCGTGTACTAATATAAGATTATTATAAATATAACTATACTAATTCTTTATCATATAACTATTGTCATAATCCACCTATCATATAGGTTCTTAATATGAGCCTACCTACAGGTTGACATGTATCATCTCAACCTATATGTTATCACCTATACATATTATTCCATAAGCAAATTATAGGTATTATACCTATAATTTATATGATAAATAACTATAATTTATGATGTTATGTATAACCTATAGTATAGTCTCATGTAGGGAATTATATGATAGCCTACATACATAAGATTATAACACTCTCACCTATGTTAGCGTATAGTATTAGTTCCATTATACTAATGCTAATATAATCAATGGTAAAGTCATTGCCTACGCCTCTAGGCAACTTAAGGAACATGAACAGAATTGCCCCACCCATGATCTGGAATTAGCCACGGTGGTTTTCACTCTTAAGATATGGAGGCATTATCTATACAGAGCGTAGTGTAGGATTGATACAGACCACCAGAGTCTGCGATATTTCTTCACTCAGAAGGACCTGAATATGAGACAACGCCGATGGCTTGAGTTGGTAAAGGACTATGACTGCGAGATCTTCTATCATCCAGGGAAGCCGAACAAAGTGGCCGATGCACTCAGCCGGAAGTCAAGTGCCACCTTGATGTCCATATCTAAATTATCCCGACCACTTGAAAGAGAAATTATGAATTTTGGGTCGAAGTCATCTCTGGGCAACTTTCCACCATGACAATATCACCCGCGCTATGTGAGGACATGTTGGAAAAACAAAATGGTGATCTGAGTCTCCAGAAAATAAAACAGGAGATCCTGGTAGGAAAGGGCGAGGGCTTTCATATCGCCAAAGGGGGGGTACTATACCTTAGGGATCGTCTATGTATCCCTAATGATCCGGAGCTTCGAAGGAAGATACTGACGGAAGCTCACGAAACCCCTTATTCGATGCATCCAGGATCCACCAAGATGTATCAGGATCTGAAGGAGAGGTTCTGGTGGTCCGGTATGAAGAGGGATGTGGCTCAGCATGTTAGTACTTGCAGGACTTGCCAGCAAGTAAAAGCAGAACACCTGCGACCCGGAGGAGTTCTACAGCCACTAACGATTCCGGAGTGGAAATGGGAAGACATCTCTATGGATTTCATTTCAGGGCTTCCCAGGACTACGAATGGATATGATGCAATATGGGTAATTGTGGACAGGATGACAAAGTCTGCTCACTTCTTGGCGATCAAGATGACTTATTCGATTGAGCAACTGGCTTAATTATATGTTAAGGAAGTAATTAGGCTTCATGGAGTTCCCAAGACCATCATCTCAGATAGGGATGGTCGCTTTACTTCCCATTTTTGGGAATGCGTTCAGAAGTCTCTTGGCACTAAATTGCGATTTAGCACCGCCTTTCACCCTCAGACTGACGGGCAAACTGAACGGGTAAATCAAATACTAGAAGATATGTTGAGAGCTTGTGCCCTGGATTTCAAGGGAAGTTGGTGTCGATATCTATGCTTAGCGGAATTTGCTTATAATAATAGCTACCAAGCTACTATCGGAATGACACCTTATGAAGCCTTGTATGGGAGGAGATGTAGGTCTCCGATTTGTTGGTACGAGAGTGGTGAAAAGAAGGAAATGGGGCTCACAATGGATGTTATCGACAGCGCCACCCGAGCTATACAGAATATTCGACAACGGATAGAAACTGCTTAGAGCCGGCAGAAGAGTTATGCCGATGTCCGGCGTAGACCACTGGAATTTAATGTTGGAGATTGGGTATTTCTCAAAGTGGCTCCTATGAAGGGGGTGACCAAATTTGGGAAGAAAGGAAAACTAAGTCCGCGCTATGTGGGGCCGTACCTGATTCTGAAAAGAGTCGGTAAAGTGGCATATGAGCTAGAGCTGCCTCCAGTGATGTCAGCTATCGATAACGTATTCCATGTGTCCCTGCTTAAAAAGTGTATCCCAAATATGGACCAAGTGATCGAGCCACAGACAGTACAGGTGCAGGAGGATCTAAGTTATGAGAGCAGACCCATCCAGATTTTGGATAGGGAAGTCAAGAAGCTGAGGAGTAAGGAAGTACCCTTAGTCAAGGTCCTATGGTAAAGTCAACGGTTCGAAGAAGCTACCTGGGACCGGGAGGACGAGATGAGACGCAAGTACTCGGAGCTATTCTAAGTTCGAGGACGAACTTTCATGAGGTATCGGGGATTGTAACGACCCGGAAAATTCTCTTAATATTTTCTTAAAATGTATCGACCCGAAAAATTCTCTTAATATTTTCTGGAAATATTGAGCATATCTAGATAATTTTTCGAAGGACCTAGAGGCATTAATACGAACATTGGCCTAGGAAATCCATGTTTTCTCATTTAAATTAAGGAAACAAGTGCTAATGGGCCTTATATGGGCTTCCTAGTACTAGGATTATAGGTGGATTTTTAGGAAGAATTAGTATAAATATAAATATGAATTTATTTGGGCACATTAACATGATTATGGGAAAGTATTAACCTAACGTTCCCATCTAAATTGAGGAATTTGGTACTAATGGGCTTTAAATGGGCCCAAAAATGGGTATTAATTAGGTAAAATTAATATAAATATAAAAGAATTTTATTTAGGAATATTAGTACAATTATGGGTAATTTTAGGGGGGATTTTCGGAATTTATGTAAATAAAGTAATAAAATAAATGAAATGAAAATCAAAATAATAATAAATGTGCATGAGCCAAGGATTGAACCTTGGACCTCTTGTACAACCAAGAATGCTTTAACCAACTCACCTAGCAAGGAATTCTTATGAGTAATTGAAGTGGAGGTTGGTTAAGAGGTAAAAGGAGGTGAAGGGTCATGGAGAGACTCTTCATTTGCCTCCTTGATGGGTTATAATGAGAGGAGTTTTGGGAGTTACTTCTTCTCTCAATCAATTGCATTTCCTCTCCTCTTCATTCCTCATTCTTGCCGAGCACCAAAGGGAGGAATTCCTTGTGGAAAACTTCACAAGAGGTCTCATCTCTCAAGATCTAAAGTTCCTACAAGGTGACAAGGACTAGTTGTGGTCAAGAGATACCAAGTCCTCTTCCTTCTCCTCTTGCAAGGTTCAAAAAAAAAATCAAGAAATCTAAGGTAAGACTCCCTCACCTGTGGTATAATAGTTACCTATGATTTCCATGATTTTTAGCATGATGTATGGGTTAGTTTTTGGATTTGATGTTGGAAAGAAACAAAAAAACTGAGGACCCTGAAGTTAAGGGTTTCGGCCATCATGTTTTAAAGGTATATAATTATGATAAAAATCATGATAATGTTATTTGATATTCCCTTATGATGTTTAGAAGTTAAGTATAATTTTTGGGAATTTTGGAGTACTCTAGGACACTCTAGGGTTTCGGCCAACATGAAAGGGACAAAACCAAGGTCCTTATGTTTATGGGTTTCGTCCACCATGATTTAAATGTCTATAAATATGTTAAAAATCATGATAATGTTATTTGACGTTCCCTTATGATGTTTAGAAGTTAAGTATAATTTTTGGGAATTTTTGGAGTACCCTAGGACACTCTAGGGATTCGGCCAACAGGAAAGGGACAAAACCAAGGTCCCTATGTTTATGGGTTTCGGCCACCATGATTTAAATGTCTATAAATATGTTAAAAATCATGATAATGTTATTTGAGGTTCCCTTATGACGTGTAGAGGTTAAGTATAATTTTTGGGAATTTTTGGAGTACCCTAGGACACTCTAGGGTTTCGGCCAACATGAAAGGGACAAAACCAAGGTCCCTATGTTTATGGGTTTCGGCCACCATGATTTAAATGTCTATAAATATGTTAAAAATCATGATAATGTTATTTTATGTTCCCTTATGATGTGTAGAGGTTAAGTATAATTTTTGGGAATTTTTGGAGTACCCTAGGACACCCCAGGGTTTCGGCCAACATGAAAGAAACAAAAACTGAGGACCCTGAGTTTAAGGGTTTCGGCCATCATGTTTTAAAGGTCTATAATTATGCTAAAAATAATAATAATGTTATTTAATGTTCCCTTATGATGTTTAGAAGTTAATTATAAATTTTGGGAATTTTTGGAGCACCCTAGAGGCCCATATGGTTCGGCCAACCCCAAGGACCCAAGGGTTAGGGTTGAGTCTTTAACTTCAAGCATATGTTTATGTGTTGCCATGATATAAGGATGAAGGATGGTGATTATGTGAATTTTCACATGGCCTTGGGACTCCACAAGTTTCGGCCAATAAGGGTTAATAGGATAAAAGTTAAGATTTATTTCAAGGAAGGGTCCCAATGGCCCTATGGTAAGATGTGATTTATGTTTATGAATGATATGCCATGTTTACGAATGATATGCCATGGTTATGAATGATATGCCATGTTTATGAATGATATGCCATGGTTATGCATGATATGCCATGTTTATGAATGATATGCCACGTTATGAATGATATGCCATGTTACGAATGATATGTCATGTTTATGAATGATATGCCATGGTTATGCATGATATGCCATGTTTAGGAATGATATGCCATGTTTTAGGATAATACGAATGTACGCCATGCTCTATGAATGATGTGTACATATGCCATGTCTAAGAATGAAAATGATGAATTACAAGTATGATGAATGAAAGATGATGTTATGTCTTTAAGGCATAAATATGCTAAACGGCACGGTCGATGGTCGACGGTACGACGGTCGAGAGGACCGGTAAATGGGCCGGTAGACGGGCCGAGCCGTAACAAGTTATGCTATGATGAGTATGCCATGAATGTCTTATGAATGATGAAGCATGAAAAGTATTTTACTTTATGTATGGGCTTGTACCGGACCGAAGTATGGGTCCAAGGGATGGGCACCTTAAGAACGCCCCGGTTATGGACTATCGAAGCTGTCCACGGTTCTGGCACTACTGGAGCTGTGCAACAGGGATGGGCTCCTTAAGAAGCGCCTCGGTTCGGGGACTACCGATTATGCTGTCCTTACCCTAGTAGGTCGGGGCTAGCTACCTCGGATTTACTAGGGATGCGCGCTATGATGTATGTATGTGGTACAAGCTGGGGACCCCAAATGTTATGATGATGATGTTTAAGCATTTTCAAAGTATGTTTTAAAAGTTAAGCATCTTTATGTAAATGCATTCCACCCATGCATTCATACATGATATGCATTATGTTACGATAATGATGTCTTATAATTATGCTTTACGATAAAAGATATGCATGAATGATCTATGTCAGGATTATGTTAAGAAGATGTTCATATGATAGGATAGAAGATATGCCTATGTTAATACCATATAGGTTGATTTTTGTTACGTTATGCTATGCCATGTATTATGCCATGCTACTACGTTTAAGCTTATACCATGTCTTATGCCATGCTAGGGAAGATTATTATGTTATGTTATGCCATGTTTCATGCTATGCTTAGAATGTTAGTATGATTATGTTCATGCCATGTCTCATGCTATGCTACAAATGTTCACTTATGTTTATGATCATGCCATGTCAAGGGTATGGTAAATATGAGGATGTTTTATGTGCTTATTATGAATGACGAATGTTTTAGTGAGTAGGAAAGAGTCTTACTAAGCCTGTGTGCTTATAGTCTTCTTTCCTTATACCGCAGATCATGCAAGGGGATAACGAGGAAGCAGCAGGAGGGCCCGAAATATGTGTGTGATGGTGACTTGGCCCATGAAATCGAATGTGTTAACCGTTTATGCTAAGAACTTTATTTTTGCTACCTATATGCTCGAATAGTGACTTATGGAACTTTATGATAAGATGTCAAGTATGATATGATATGAACCTTATGGTATGATGTTAAGCATGTTATGATATGATGTTAAGCATGACGTTCATATGTTAAGTTCCATGTCATTATATTAGGGATGGTAGTAGAGGCATGTATATGTAAGGTTTAAGTTATTCCGCTGCAGTATGATGTTACATGCCTTAAGTATGTCAGCGTAACGCCGCTTTAGGGAAAAAAAAGTGGGCGTTACATAAAATATTGAGCATGTCTAGATAATTTTCCGAGGGACCGAGAAATATTAATATAAAATTTGGCCTAGAAATCCATATCTTCACATTTAAATTGAGAAAACTAAGTACTAATGGACCTTATTTGGGCTTTTTAGTACCATAATTATTGGAGAATTTTAGGTAGAAATTAATATAAATATAAAAGGGTTTTAATGAGAAATATTAACATAATTATGGGGGAATTTTTAGAGAATTTTCGGAATTTTGGGGAAAATAATAGAAAATAAAAGGAAAAATGAAATAAAAGTAAGGTGCATGGGCCAAGGATTGAACCTTGGACCTCTTGTACAACCATGTATGCTCTAACTAACTCACCTAGCAAGGGAATGTTATGAGGGAATGAAATGGAGTTTAGTTAAGGCTTAAGGGAAGAAGAAGAGACTCCATGACTCTTCACTTACCCTCCTTAATGTGTTATAAAGAAGGGGGTTTGGGAGTTACCTTCTTCCTTCCATCAATTGCATTTTCTCTCCTCCTCCCTCCTCATTCTAGCCGAACACCACAAGGGAGGTTCTCCCTTGGAAAAGCTCCACAAGAAGGTCTCATCACCAAGATCTAAAGGTTTTCCAAGGATACAAGGGCAAGGGGGTTCAAGTGTCCAAAGGATTTACAATTTCCTTCTCTTTTAAGGTTTAAAAATCAAGATCAACCAAGGTAAGACTCCCTCACCTGTGGTATAATAGTTCCTTATGTTTTAGCATGATATATTGGTTGGTTTTTGGGATTTGATGTTGAAAGAAAAAAAACCAAGGACCCTAGTCCTATGGGTTTCGGCCACTAGGATTTTTGGGTCCATGATGATGCTAAAAATCTTCATAATGTTGTCTAATGTGCTCTCATGATGTTTAGAGATTAAATATAATTTTTGAGAATTTTTGGGGTACCCTAGGATCCCCTAGGGTTTCGGCCAACTTCAAGAACCCATGGGTAGGATTGGGTCTAAAACTTCAAGTATGTGTTTTATGTATTATCATGATATAAGGGAGATGGAGGGTGATTTATGTGAATTTTCACATGGCCTAGAGACCCTATAAGTTTCGGCCAAGATTTCCTAATAGGGTAGAAAGTTAGGACTTATTTCAAGTAAGGGCCCCAATGGCCCCTATGGTATGATATGGTTGGTGTTTAATGATTGATTGGGGATTTTAATGAAATTTTTCCATGCCCCTGTGGCCTTCTAGGTTTCGGCCAGCCCTAGGAAGGAGGGCTAAAGGTTAGGGTTAACCCTAATCATGAGCCCTAATGGCTTCCTATGGTCTCATAGATGATGTATGGTTGTTCCTTTACCTTATGCTATCTTACATGTTTATGGAATGGATGGGACTCCCCCTTATAGGTTTCGGCCAAGCCATGTATCTAGGGTTTGGGATGGAGTTAGGGTTCGAAGAATGATGGTTTATGCTTACCATGAAGTATATATATATGTATAGGTTCAAGCATGTGGTAGGAATCATGTTACCTATAACCCTAAACTTAAGCACCATGTTTTATGTTGTATGTTATGATTGGATGCCATGCTTAATAGGGTTTATTATGAATGTCTTATGTTTTATGCCATGTATTAGAATGGTAGGTAGAACGTTATGGGAATCCTACCTATGCATGCTTGAGATAGATACCATGCTTAGGCAAGAAATGCAATGTTTACCTTATGTATCATGATTATACAAGCTCTATGTAGTAGGATAAATATCTATGAAAAACATGTCATGTTCGATGCAATGCTTACCTTCTATGTTATGATCATGCAAGTACTAGGAATAGGAATGATGTTTAGGTATGCATGCCATGTTTTATGTAGGAAGATGAATGCCATGTTGTATGAATAATGATGCATGCCATGTTGTATGGATAATGATGTTTGCCATGTTAAATGAATAAAGACGCATGCCATGTTTATGAAAGAAGATGCATACCATGTTTATGAATGAAGATAATGCTCATGCCTTCCAGGCATCATGATGCTAAGCAATAAGTATGAATAATGAAAGGACAAGCATGTGTTAAGTCATGCTTTATGTAACATGGTTATGCTATGAATGTCTTATGAATGATGAAACATGTAAAGTATTTTACTTTATGAATGGGCTTGTACCGGACCGAAGAATGGGTCCAAGGGATGGGCACCTTAAGAACGCCCCGGTTATGGACTACCGACTATGATGTCCACGGTTCTGGCACTACCGGAGCTGTGCAACAGGGATGGGCTCCTTAAGAATGCCTCGGTTCGGGGACTACCGACTATGCTGTCCTTACCCTAGTAGGTCGGGGCTCGCTACCTCGGATTTGCTAGGGATGCGCGCTTATGATGTATGTATGTGGTACAAGCCGGGGACCCCAATGATATGATGATTATGTTTAAACATTTAAAAGTATGTTTTTAAAAATTAAGCATCCTTATGTATATGCATTCCACTCATGCATTCATTCATGTTATGCATTTATAAGTTCTATGTTATTGATTCTATGCTTACGCTTGATTCTA
>JAGFNQ010000071.1:0-95767 GCA_024364735.1 Boesenbergia rotunda | reverse complement strand
TCTAGCCGACACACCACAAGGGAGGTTCTCCTTGGAAAAGCTTCACAAGAAGGTCTCATCACCAAGATCTAAAGGTTTTCCAAGGATACAAGGGCAAGGGGGTTCAAGTGTCCAAAGGATTTACAATTTCCTTCTCTTTTAAGGTTTAAAAATCAAGATCAACCAAAGTAAGACTCCCTCACCTGTGGTATAATAGTTCCTTATGTTTTAGCATGATATATTGGTTGGTTTTTGGGATTTGATGTTGAAAGAAAAAAAACCAAGGACCCTAGTCCTATGGGTTTCGACCACTAGGATTTTTGGGTCCATGATGATGCTAAAAATCTTCATAATGTTGTCTAATGTGCTCTCATGATGTTTAGAGATTAAATATAATTTTTGAGAATTTTTGGGGTACCCTAGGATCCCCTAGGGTTTCGGCCAACTTCAAGAACCCATGGGTAGGGTTGGGTCTAAAACTTCAAGTATGTGTTTTATGTATTATCATGATATAAGGGAGATGGAGGATGATTTATGTGAATTTTCACATGGCCTAGAGACCCTATAAGTTTCGGCCAAGATTTGCTAATAGGGTAGAAAGTTAGGACTTATTTCAAGTAAGGGCCCCAATGGCCCCTATGGTAAGGTATGGTTGGTGTTTAATGATTGATTGGGGATTTTAATGGAATTTTTCCATGCCCCCATGGCCCTCTAGGTTTCGGCCAGCCCTAGGAAGGAGGGCTAAAGGTTAGGGTTAACCCTAATCATGAGCCCTAATGGCTTCCTATGGTCTCATAGATGATGTGTGGTTGCTCCTTTACCTTATGCTATCTTACATGTTTATGGAATTGATGGAACTCCTCCCTATAGGTTTCAGCCAAGCCATGTATCTAGGGTTTGGGGTGGAGTTAGGGTTCAAAGAATGATGGTTTATGCTTATCATGAAGTATATATATATATATATATATTATATATATATATATTATATATATATAGGTCCAAGCATGTGGTAGAAATCATGTTACCTATAACCCTAACCTTAAGCACCATGTTTTATGTTGTATGTTATGATTGGATGCCATGCTTAATAGGGTTTACTATGAATGTCTTATGTTTTATGCTATGTATTTGAATGGTAGGTAGAACGTTATGGGAATCCTACCTATGCATGCTTGAGATAGATACCATGCTTAGGCAAGAAATGCAATGTTTACCTTATGTATCATGATTATACAAGCTCTATGTAGTAGGATAAATATCTATGAAAAACATGTCATGTTCGATGCAATGCTTACCTTCAATGTTATGATCATGCAAGTACTAGGAATAGGAATGATGTTTAGGTATGCATGCCATATTTTATGTAGGAAGATGAATGCCATGTTGTATGAATAATGATGCATGCCATGTTGTATGGATAATGATGTATGCCATGTTAAATGAATAAAGACGCATGCCATGTTTATGAAAGAAGATGCATACCATGTTTATGAATGAAGATAATGCTCATGCCTTCCAGGCATCATGATGCTAAGCAATAAGTATGAACAATAAAAGGACAAGCATGTGTTAAGTCATGCTTTATGTAACATGGTTATGCTATGAATGTCTTATGAATGATGAAACATGTAAAGTATTTTACTTTATGAATGGGCTTGTACCGGACCGAAGTATGAGTCCAAGGGATGGGCACCTTAAGAACGCCCCGGTTATGGACTACCGACTATGCTGTCCACGGTTCTGGCACTACCGGAGTTGTGCAACAGGGATGGGCTGCTTAAGAACGCCTCGGTTCGGGGACTACCGACTATGCTGTCCTTACCCTAGTAGGTCGGGGCTCGCTACCTCGGATTTGCTAGGGATGCGCGCTTATGATGTATGTATGTGGTACAAGCCGGGGACCCCAATGATATGATGATTATGTTTAAACATTTAAAAGTATGTTTTTAAAAGTTAAGCATCCTTATGTATATGCATTCCACTCATGCATTCATTCATGTTATGAATTATGCTATGTTAATAAGATTTTATGCTTACGCTTCGTGTTAAGAAATATGCATGAGAGTAAATGATCTATGTCATGATTATGTTAAGAAGATGTTCATATGCTATGATAGGAAGTATGCCTATGTTTATGCCACACAGGTTGGTTTACACCTTATAGACATGTTTATACCATGTATTATGCCATGCTAAGAATGTTTATTATGTCATGTTTAAACCATGTATTATGCCATGTTAAGAATGTTTATTGTGTTTATGTTTATGCCATGTAGCATGCCATGCCTAGAATGTTTACTATGTTTACGTTTATACCATGTCTCATGCCATGCTACGAATGTTCACTTATGTTTATGTTCATGCCATGCCACGTATATGATAAGTGATTCAAGAT
Organism: Boesenbergia rotunda; assembly: GCA_024364735.1. Taxonomy (NCBI): domain Eukaryota; kingdom Viridiplantae; phylum Streptophyta; class Magnoliopsida; order Zingiberales; family Zingiberaceae; genus Boesenbergia; species Boesenbergia rotunda. Next base: position 93,393 of record JAGFNQ010000071.1, on the reverse strand, counting down.
GTTATGTTCTAAGTAGAGCACCAAGTATGTTAATGTTTCATGTGCTCATTATGAGATGATGAATGGTTTTTGTGAGTAGGAAAGAGTCTTACTAAGCCTGTGTGCTTATAGTCTTATTTCCTTATACCGCAGATCATTCTAGGGGACAATGAGGAAGCAGCAGGAGGGCAAGAACGCATGTGTGTGGTAGTGACTTGGCCCAGGAAGTCATATGTTTATCGTTTATGCTAGAACCTTATTTTGGTCACTTATATGCTTGGATGCTTGAATAATGACTTATGGAACTCTATGATGTGATGTTAAGTATGACACGATATGATGTTTAAGTATGAAGTCAATATGCCGAGTTTCCATGTCATTATGTTAAGAATGGTAGTAGGGCATGTATGTGTAAGAATAAAGTTATTCCGCTGCCTTATGATGTCTACATGCCCTAAGTATGTTAACGTAACACCGCTTATGAAAAAAAAAGCGGGCGTTACACCAGCGGTAACCCTAGTTTTAGGGTTTTGTTGGGCGCGTGTGGAGAAGAAGGAAAGGGATTGATAGGGGTGCTTTTGGTGATCCCGGTTCATGGTAGATCATTGCCCACACGACGTCCGCGAAGGGAGGGACATAAGATAGAAGACCACGAGGTGATCGGAAAGGTATATCTTTCCCTATGCTCCAATGTATTTCCTTATGTCAATTTATATGTCTCGTCATTTTATGTTTGATAATTTATTATTTTGATTTCGTATCATGATGAATAAATTGTTAACTGGACCCCGACCATAAATACAAAAGTTGGCGATCAACTCATCGCCTTTTCCACGGTCGAACGGTCGAGCAAATTACAAGGCTAATTTTGCTAATTGGCTAAGTTGTAATTTGGGTCGTTCAATACGGCACGAGACGGTTGATGGGAGACGAGTCTCCACTCGGATTAATTTTTAATCCATAGATGTGGAGAGGTCTCTCAGATCGACCAAGTATTCACTAAGGAAACCCGCCAAGCCATACCCTACAGTATTCGCTTAGGAAACCCGCCAAGCCATACCCATCACAATTGTCCTCTCGTACTCTGTTGGATCGACAAAGACCGATAGAGGGGGGGTGAATATCGATAAATGTTCGGATTTAAAAGAAAGAGTAAGTGCGCGGTGGAATAAAAACAAACAATGCAAACACCAAGGTTTTACTTGGTTCGGAGCCTGGGTCGACTCCTACTCCAAGGCCCACGGTCGTTGACCGTTTACTTTGGACAATTCTATAGTGCGCAAAACGGTAACAGAGTGAGATTACAAAATTACTGTAAATAGAAATATACACTTTGTTTTACCAACTCCCGGTGTAGATCGAGTTTCGGTGCAGTGGGAGGTTGACGGCGCTTCGTTCTTGAGTCGGGAAGTTTCCGGAGCAGAGCGCGGTCGTCAGAGCGTTTGGATGCGTTGAATGAAAGCAGTGTCTTGAAGAGGAGGGTCGAGGGCCCTTTATATAGGGCTAGGGGGCGCCCGGGACGTCGGGGGCGCCCCCCTACGTGGCAGCCGATCCGTTCCGATCTCGGTCAGCGTCTGATCCCCTTATCTTCGGGATCAGTTTTGACCGGGGCGCCCGCAGCGCTCGGGGCGCCCGCATTGACCGGGTCAAAGATTATCTGCCTGGCTTCGAGGACTTCTTGGTTCGAGATATGCGCCAGGGGGCGCCAGCAGCGCAGGGGGCGCCCGGGAGCACGGGGGCGCCCGACCCAGTGTGTATTCGAACCAGTCTTCTTGTCACTCGTTTTGTATGGCCCTTGGGGGCGCCCGGGACGCTCCGGGCGCCCTACTCAGCAACTGCCTCTCTCCTCTGAGGCTTTCTGAGCTGCAGACACACGTTCCTTCGGTCCTGCATCCAGGGTTAGTCCAAAACAAGATAACATAAAAATTAATTAGATTTATACAGCCTTAGCTGTCTTGGTTTTGACTTTGGTCTCCAAAATGGAGCCCTAGGTCGAACCGACGCCTAATGTTCCCTCAAGGGGAACGCGTCCTCACCTACTCCTCTCGGGAGAATTTACCTGGTGCCAACCGGCTCCTCCAGTTGGACTTTTGCTCGGCAGCCCTTCGCCAGGTCTTGAGTACCAAGCAGCCCTTCGCTTGGTGCCTAGCAGCCCTTCGCTAGGTCTTGAGTACCAAGCAGCCCTTCGCTTGGTGCCTAGCAGCCCTTCGCTAGGTCTTTTCTTCTGGCAGCCCTTCGCTAGGTTTTTTCTTCTGGCAACCCTTTGCCAGGGCCTAGCATTCCTTCGCTAGGGTTTGTCCATTCTGGCAGTCCTTCGCCAGAGCCTAGCAGTCCTTCGCTAGGGCTTTTCTTCTGGCTGGCATTCCTTTGCCAGTGCCTAGCATTCCTTCGCTAGGGCTTTTCCTGTACACTCAAGAAACTTGTTAGACAACAACTAACCCTTAACTTTTGAACCCTTTTGCCAATATCAAAACACAGGTTTGACTTGGGTGCATTCTGCACCAACAATCTCCCCCTTTTTGATATATGACAACCTAGTTCAAAAAGTTAACGAAAAAAAATGCTGAAATTGAAATCCTAAGTTAGATTCCCTCCCCCTGGAAGAAATCTCCCCCTAGGTTTTTCAAAAATAGGTGGTGTGAGTTAAGTACTTAGAAGATTTCATAAGTTGGGAAATCTCTAAAGTTTTTGCTAAGTTTTTCGAAAAGATGTTCTAAGTTTGGAAAACTTTGAAAACTTTAGACAAATTTTCAGTTTTAGGAACATTTCACACTTTGGAAAATTTTCAGTTTTGGAAAAATTTCAGACTTAGAAAATTTTCAGTTTGGAAAAATTTCAGACATAGAAAATTTTGAGTTTGGAAAAATTTCAGACATAGAAAATTTTCAGATTTGGAAAACTTTCAAGCACTATGTTAAGCTTAAACAAAATTTCAAAACACATAGTTCAGAGTTGGAAATTTTTAAAGAGAATTTTAAAACCTTTAAGCTTAACAATAATTTTAAGCAAAAACATTAAGTTTCAAAATAATTCAGAGTTTAGAAACATCATGATGCTATGCATGCTGGTTTCAACTTTGATTCACTAATTTTATTTTTCAATTCAACTTTTTGAAGAAGACGATGGGAAAAAATTTAAAAAAAATTTTTGTTCCCTGTTTCCTTTCCAACTCTCCCCCTTTGACATATATCAAAAATGCAGAAAAAATTTTACAATAATTAAAGCATTTGCTGTACTGAATCAAACTGGAACCTAAGTCTGGTTAAATCTTTAGGGACGTGTCTAACCCAATTAGCTACTTACCAACTGTTATAAACAGTAGTTTTCGCTAGGGTTAGTCAAGTTAAGTGCATTGTTCAAGTTAGATTGTCTAAACTTGATACTTAACTTGATTGCTGTTCAGTTTGTATTTAGTGCCCCAACTACTGCAGATGCACTGACTTAAAGCATCTTGAGTTAAGGCAAGGACCCAAGCATCTCAACCCTTTCTAGGTTATCAATCAAAAGTAACCTAAGGTGCTTGTGAGATGCTAGCTTCTAGATCTATAGGTGCATGCAATTCTAGGGTTAGAGCCTAGGCTAAGTCCATTTTCGAAAATGCCCTAGTTTTGAAGGGGGTAGTTTTAATATAAAACTAAGTCGAAAGAGATTTTAACATTGATTTTTGAAATAAGTAAAATTAAGTTGAAAATGAAAACTGATTTTGAAATTTAAATAGAACAAAATTCTAGTTTTAGAAAACTTATTTTTGAAATCAAAAAAAAATTGAGTTAAACTATTCTACTGAACACAATCCTAACTAGTGAGTATGAGCTGGTCAACATAAAGTAATGTAGGTACTCAAGGTTCAACACAGTCATATAGTCAAACACAAGTCAACCCTACTGAGTAGGGATAGTCAAATAGGTACAATACTAGGTGAATCTAAGACGAAGGACCGGGATGATCGGAGGAGCCTGGCTGCCAGGATCGAAATAGGGTCATCATCTCATGATACTCTGCCTCTCTGGCCTCCCTCTCAGCTCGAAGTGCGCTCATGTAGCTGTTGTAGTAGCCCAGATTTGTTTCCATTTCTTCAGCGTGATTGGCCTCCACTTCCTCTCGGAGGCTCTGTACGCGGGTCTCTAGCTGAGTCACTCGGTCGTACAGTGTCGGTGGAGCGGGCTCATCTATGTGCGCTCGGGCTGCCGCTGCTATATCTCCGACGTCGACTTCAACCTCCTCGTCTGAGTCGACTGGTGCTCCGGCCTGCTGTCGTCGCCAACTAAGAACCCCGATGGCCGACACCTCTAGACCCGCTAAGGAGAAGTTCCTAAATCCGATTTCGTCAAAGTCGGTCATAGTGGTAATTTCACCCAAGGTTATGTCACGACCGTGGTGATGAAGGAGGGATGTGATGATGTGGCAGTATGGTGTGCGTACTCGTCCCTGGGTCGTGACTCTGGACGCATGCAGAATGGTATGGAACATATGGAGTCCAATGTCTATGTCAAGGTGGTGGACCAGGGCATAAAGAAGGAAAGCATGAAAGGGTCTCATAGTCCCTAGGTCTCGGGTAGAGAGTGGTAGGATACAGCGGACCAGAACTCTATACAAGGCATAGTTCTGGGCCTGAAGTTCAATAGCTAGGAAGCGTCTGTTTGGAGGGAGGTCTGCCCTAAAGAAATAGGAATGAATAGTGTCTAGGGTAATGTCTGAGTAGGGAGGATCAAATGGGGGGTTCCTGGGAGGATAGCAACAGAATGTGGACTGAGAGGGTCGCAGTCCTAGGAAGCGGTTTAACAGTGTAGGGGTGATGGTTAAGGGAATCCCTTAGACAGTGGTATGAAACATAAGATTATCTTGTCGAATTATATTATTATAAAATTCTGCACATAGGGTTTCATTTATGGTATGTGTGCAGAAGACAAGATTATCCAATTGATAGAAATTGATGATGTTCATGGTGACAGGGCATGATTGGGTAAAAAAGTGCCTATTGAGATAACTCGTTTTAATAGGCTTGTAGACTGTTTGTGCGAACCTATTACATAACTCTAGATTAGGAAATCTAGGGTCGGGGCTAGGTTGGGCACCGGGGTTGGCCGGGTTCGGTCGGCGTCTTTGAAGTTAAAGAATGAATAAAGATATTGCATGGAATAAATTTAAATGCAGTAAAATTACTAATCATACCGGACGGCACGAGGAGGCATAGTTGAGGGAGAGGACTTGCAAGGTCTTCTTGAAGAGTAGGTAGTGGAGAAGAGGGTTGGTTTTGGTGTGGGAAGTGAAGAAGTTTCGGGTGCCTTTTATAGGCAATTTCATGGGGGCGCCCGGGAGCTTCCGGGCGCCCTCGTCAGGGCTGCTCCCAAAGGCAGTTTAAAGGAGGACTGGTTGGGGGCGCCCGGGACAGCCCGGGCGCCCTCAACAGGTTGCTTTTGCAGATTTGACTGCATTGGCGGAGATGGGGGCGCCCGCGTGGTTTCGGGCGCCCTGGTCAAGGGCTGACAACTTTTCTGTCTCGAGGAACGAAAAAGGAAAGGGGGGGCGCCCGTGTGGTCCCGGGCGCCCTTCTCAAGGGTATGTAGAGACAAAAATTTGTCTTGTCATTGTTTAACTATGGTTTAATCAATTTGACCATGGTTGGGATTGATTTTGACTGTTTTGACCATAGTTTGGCAGGGTTGACCATGGTTTGACTGTGTTGACCAAGGTTGGATTGTGTTGACCAAGGTTTGACAAAATTATCCAAAAAAAATTACTTGAGTCTTAATTCTACTGTCTCACTCAAATCTAGGGTTTTCAATCACGTTGACCTTATAGGTTTCGTGAGACAGGTTTGAGGGTAAAAATTAGTTTTGAAAAGGAATTTCAATTTATTTTCGAAAAAGTTCTTTATTTTTGAAAACAGATTTGAAAAAAAACAGAAATTTTGAAAACAGATTAAGTGTTTTTCAAAAAGAGAATAAGTTTGAAAAATAGAAATTTTGAAAACAGATTAGAATCTATAATTATTTGAAATTTGAGTTAGATTCGAATTTGACAAAAGATAATTTGAATTTGAATTTCAGAAATTGGCTTCCAGGTCTTGGCGAGGCACTAGGCCTTCTTTGGCCGTAGCCTTATGGGATCATCCACCCTTTCCTTGACAAAGCCTTTTAATGAAATTTCTTTTTCAAATTAAATTAGGTCATTTTCTGGTCTAACTAGCTTGGGTTTTGGATCGGTAGCTTCGGCTGGTTTCACCCGTCTAAAGAGACCAAGTAGACTTGATCTTATTAGAGTTGGTTTCCCCAACGTACTATCATCTCATCTCCTCCCAATACTATGTTTTCAAGTTTCAAGTAGTTGAGTCCTTAAATCTAAGTATCCCTAAATCTAAGCATGGCAGATTGCAGAAAATTAAATAAACAAGCAATCAAACAAAAAATTATCTAATCATAAAAATTATTTTGATTTTGGCTCCCCCTGGACTAAAGCCTCTGTATGGGTTAGGCAAGATGTGAATCTTGTCCTTGGGGATCCAAAATTGATTTGAACCAATTGGTTTAGTCAGGCACAGTTTTGGCACCCATGCCTGAACCTTAGGTCTTGACTGGTTCAGTACAGCAAAGTAAGATCTTTGCCGAGATTTAGTTCTATAGCCAAGTCCGGATCGGTTTAGAACAGACTTCTGTTTTCCAAGAATCATATCAAGGTTCTTGGAACCAGAAGTGAATCGTTCTAAAGCTGTTCTTAAGTCCTTAACTTGAGTTTTCAGGGAGGAATTCTCTGATTCAAGTTTTTCAACTTGATCAGGGGTTCCTTCCTGAAATTTCTCGGTTAAGGCCTTAGACTCAGCTTCCCCTTTCAGGAATTTTACTTCCTGTCGGAGGGACTCGATTCGGAGTTTGGCTTTCGCCAAATCTCGGGATAGATAGGAAATAAGCGAATTCAATTGCAATTTTGAAAAACCCGTTACCCTTATTTCGCCGTTGTCGGAGAAGGTCAGCTTGCCGTCATCCTGGTCCGAGTCTGAGTCAGTCTCGATTTGATCCGAAGCGGTCAGGGCTAGAAGGTTGGACTGGGGTGCTTCTTCTTCTCCTTCTGAGGAAGACTCGTCCCAGGTTGCTTGGAGTGCCTTCTTCTTTCTGGTCTTTTTGGACTCCTTTAGGCTTGGACATTCAGTCTTGTAGTGGCCCTTCTTCTTGCATTCGTAGCAGGTTACGTTGGGCTTGTGTTTGTCAGTTGCCGGTTCAGCTTGTCCGTCTTTTCTTTGGCTTGTTCTCCGTGTGTTGGTTTGGTTCTTCAACTTTTTGTAGTAGCTTCGAGCTAGCCAGACCAGTTCAGATTGATCTTCTCCTTGATCTTCTGTTTCTGAATCTAAGGTAGATTCGGGTTCAACTTGAGTTTGCTTCTTGGTCGTCTTTCCTGTTTTGCCTGCAAAGAAAGCTATACTTTTCTCGACCAAATTGCAGTTAGTCTGTTCATGCAGTTCAAGTTCAGAAAATAACTCATCTAACTAAATTTTTGAAAGATCCCTAGAGACCTTGTATGCATCTACCATAGATGCCCACAAGGTGGTCCTAGGGAACGCGTTTAGGGCATACCTTATAAGATCACGGTTTTGAACCTGGTGACCTATTGCGTGAAGATCGTTCATCAATTCCTGGATTCTGGCATGGAGCTGAGCTGCTGTCTCGTTATCTGCCATTCTGATGGTGAACAGCTTGTTCAGTAGAAGATCCCGTTTGCTAATCCTCGTATATGAAGTTCCTTCGTGGAGCTCGATCAGTTTAGCCCATAGCTCCTTGGCACTGTTGAATGGGCCTACGCGGTTCAGCTCCTCTTTTGTCAGTCCGCATTGAAGGGTCTGAGTTGCTTTGGTGTCAGCTTCAATCTTGCGTTTAAGGGCAGTGTCCCACTCTGAGTAGTTTTGTGGTACGCCTTCAGCATTTGTGGGAATCATCAGTCCAGACTGGATGATTATCCACATATCCACCTGAGTTTTCAGGTGGACCTCCATTCAACTTTTCCAGTAAGGAAAGTCTTCTCCACTGAAAAGTGGAGGTCTGGCGGTGCTAAAACCTTCTTGGATGGCCATTTGTTACTGAAATAGCAAACAACAAAAACAACGAAAATATTCCAAGACTTGGTCTTGGATTAGTAGTGCGGGAAAAAAATAGAACAAATTTCAAGGGGTGTTGCACCAACCTTGAAAGAAAAACTCGAACGAAAATATTAAAAAAAATGAGAGAGAAAACGAAAGAAATCCGAAAAATTTTCAAACTGGTGGTTGCACCAAGTTTGAATTCCCCGCTCTGATACCACTTGTTGGATCGAGAAAGACCGATAGAGGGGGGGTGAATATCAGAAAATGTTCGGATTTAAAAGAAAGAGTAAGTGCGCGGCGGAATAAAAACAAACAACGCAAACACCAAGGTTTTACTTGGTTCGGAGCCTGGGTCGACTCCTACTCCAAGGCCCACGGTCGTTGACCGTTTACTTTGGGCAATTCTATAGTGCGCAAAACGGTTACAGAGTGAGATTACAAAATTACTGTCAATAGAAATATACACTTTGTTTTACCAACTCCCGGTGTAGATCGAGTTTCGGTGCAGTGGGAGGTTGACGGCGCTTCGTTCTTGAGTCGGGAAGTTTCCGGAGCAGAGCGCGGTCGTCAGAGCGTTTGGATGCGTTGAATGAAAGCAGTGTGTTGAAGAGGAGGGTCGAGGGCCCTTTATATAGGGCTAGGGGGCGCCCGGGACGTCGGGGGCGCCCCCCTACGTGTCAGCCGATCCGTTCCGATCTCGGTCAGCGTCTGATCCCCTTATCTTCGGGATCAGTTTTGACCGGGGCGCCCGCAGCGCTCGGGGCGCCCGCATTGACCGGGTCAAAGATTATCTGCCTGGCTTCGAGGGCTTCTTGGTTCGAGGTATGCGCCAGGGGGCGCCCGCAGCGCAGGGGGCGCCCGGGAGCACGGGGGCGCCCGACCCAGTGTGTATTCGAACCAGTCTTCTTGTCACTCGTTTTGTATGGCCCTTGGGGGCGCCCGGGACGCTCCGGGCGCCCTACTCAGCAACTGCCTCTCTCCTCTGAGGCTTTCTGAGCTGCAGACACACGTTCCTTCGGTCCTGCATCCAGGGTTAGTCCAAAACAAGATAACATAAAAATTAATTAGATTTATACAGCCTTAGCTGTCTTGGTTCTGACTTTGGTCTCCAAAATGGAGCCCTAGGTCGAACCGACGCCTAATGTTCCCTCAAGGGGAACGCGTCCTCACCTACTCCTCTCGGGAGAATTTACCTGGTGCCAACCGGCTCCTCCAGTTGGACTTTTGCCCGGCAGCCCTTCGCCAGGTCTTGAGTACCAAGCAGCCCTTCGCTTGGTGCCTAGCAGCCCTTCGCTAGGTCTTGAGTACCAAGCAGCCCTTCGCTTGTGCCTAGCAGCCTTCGCTAGGTCTTTTCTCTGGCAGCCCTTTGCCAGGGCCTAGCATTCCTTCGCTAGGGTTTGTCCATTCTGGCAGTCCTTCGCCAGAGCCTAGCAGTCCTTCGCTAGGGCTTTTCTTCTGGCTGGCATTCCTTTGCCAGTGCCTAGCATTCCTTCGCTAGGGCTTTTCCTGTACACTCAAGAAACTTGTTAGACAACAACTAACCCTTAACTTTTGAACCCTTTTGCCAATATCAAAACACAGGTTTGACTTGGGTGCATTCTGCACCAACAATCTCCCCCTTTTTGATATATGGCAACCTAGTTCAAAATGTTAAGGAAAAAAAATGCTGAAATTGAAATCCTAAGTTAGATTCCCTCCCCCTGGAAGAAATCTCCCCCTAGGTTTTTCAAAAATAGGTGGTGTGAGTTAAGTACTTAGAAGATTTCATAAGTTGGGAAATCTCTAAAGTTTTTGCTAAGTTTTTCGAAAAGATGTTCTAAGTTTGGAAAACTTTGAAAACTTTAGACAAATTTTCAGTTTTAGGAACATTTCACACTTTGGAAAATTTTCAGTTTTGGAAAAATTTCAGACTTAGAAAATTTTCAGTTTGGAAAAATTTCAGACTTAGAAAATTTTCAGTTTGGAAAAATTTCAAGCACTATGTTAAGCTTAAACATAATTTCAAAACACATAGTTCAGAGTTGGAAATTTTTAAAGAGAATTTTAAAACCTTTAAGCTTAACAATAATTTTAAGCAAAAACATTAAGTTTCAAAATAATTCAGAGTTTAGAAATAAAACTAACTTTGATTCACCAATTTTATTTTTCAGTTCAACTTTTTGAAGAAGACGATGGGAAAAATTTTTAAAAAAATTTTTGTTCCCTGTTTCCTTTCCAACTCTCCCCCTTTGACATATATCAAAAATGCAGAAAAATTTTTACAATAATTAAAGCATTTGCTGTACTGAATCAAACTGGAACCTAAGTCTGGTTAAATCTTTAGGGACGTGTCTAACCCAATTAGCTACTTACCAACTGTTATAAACAGTAGTTTTCGCTAGGGTTAGTCATGTTAAGTGCATTGTTCAAGTTAGATTGTCTAAACTTGATACTTAACTTGATTGCTGTTCAGTTTGTATTTAGTGCCCCAACTACTGCAGATGCACTGACTTAAAGCATCTTGAGTTAAGGCAAAGACCCAAGCATCTCAACCCTTTCTAGGTTATCAATCAAAAGTACCCTAAGGTGCTTGTGAGATGCTGGCTTCTAGATCTATAGGTGCATGCAATTCTAGGGTTAGAGCCTAGGCTAAGTTCATTTTCGAAAATGCCCTAGTTTTGAAGGGGGTAGTTTTAATATAAAACTAAGTCGAAAGAGATTTTAACATTGATTTTTGAAATAAGTAAAATTAAGTTGAAAATGAAAACTGATTTTGAAATTTAAATAAAACAAAATTCTAGTTTTAGAAAACTTATTTTTGAAATCAAAAAAAATTGAGTTAAACTATTCTACTGAACACAATCCTAACTAGTGAGTATGAGCTGGTCAACATAAAGTAATGTAGGTACTCAAGGTTCAACACAGTCATATAGTCAAACACAAGTCAACCCTACTGAGTAGGGATAGTCAAATAGGTACAATACTAGGTGAATCTAAGACGAAGGACCGGGATGATCGGAGGAGCCTGGCTGCCAGGATCGAAATAGGGTCATCATCTCATGATACTCTGCCTCTCTGGCCTCCCTCTCAGCTCGAAGTGCGCTCATGTAGCTGTTGTAGTAGCCCAGATTTGTTTCTATTTCTTCAGCGTGATTGGCCTCCACTTCCACTCGGAGGCTCTGTACGCGGGTCTCTAGCTGAGTCACTCAGTCGTACAGTGTAGGTGGAGCGGGCTCATCTATGTGCGCTCGGGCTGCCGCTGCTATATCTCCGACGTCGACTTCAACCTCCTCGTCTGAGTCGACTGGTGCTCCAGCCTGCTGTCGTCGCCAACTAAGAACCCCGGTGGCCGACACCTCTAGACCCGCTAAGGAGAAGTTCCTAAATCCGATTTCGTCAAAGTCGGTCATAGTGGTAATTTCACCCAAGGTTATGTCACGACCGTGGTGATGAAGGAGGGATGTGATGATGTGGCAGTATGGTGTGCGTACTCGTCCCTGGGTCGTGACTCTGGACGCATGCAGAATGGTATGGAACATATGGAGTCCAATGTCTATGTCAAGGTGGTGGACCAGGGCATAAAGAAGGAAAGCATGAAAGGGTCTCATAGTCCCTAGGTCTCGGGTAGAGAGTGGTAGGATACAGCGGACCAGAACTCTATACAAGGCATAGTTCTGGGCCTGAAGTTCAATAGCTAGGAAGCGTCTGTTTGGAGGGAGGTCTGCCCTAAAGAAATAGGAATGAATAGTGTCTAGGGTAATGTCTGAGTAGGGAGGATCAAATGGGGGGTTCCTGGGAGGATAGCAACAGAATGTGGACTGAGAGGGTCGCAGTCCTAGGAAGCGGTTTAACAGTGTAGGGGTGATGGTTAAGGGAATCCCTTAGACAGTGGTATGAAACATAAGATTATCTTGTCGAATTATATTATTATAAAATTCTGCACATAGGGTTTCATTTATGGTATGTGTGCAGAAGACAAGATTATCCAATTGATAGAAATTGATGATGTTCATGGTGACAGGGCATGATTGGGTAAAAAAGTGCCTATTGAGATAACTCGTTTTAATAGGCTTGTAGACTGTTTGTGCGAACCTATTACATAACTCTAGATTAGGAAATCTAGGGTCGGGGCTAGGTTGGGCACCGGGGTTGGCCGGGTTCGGTCGGCGTCTTTGAAGTTAAAGAAATGAATAAAGATATTGCATGGAATAAATTTAAATGCAGTAAAATTACTAATCATACCGGACGGCACGAGGAGGCATAGTTGAGGGAGAGGACTTGCAAGGTCTTCTTGAAGAGTAGTAGTGGAGAAGAGGGTTGGTTTTGGTGTGGGAAGTGAAGAAGTTTCGGGTGCCTTTTATAGGCAATTTCATGGGGGCGCCCGGGAGCTTCCGGGCGCCCTCGTCAGGGCTGCTCCAAAGGCAGTTTAAGGACTGGTTGGGGGCGCCCGGGACAGCCCGGGCGCCCTCAACAGGTTGCTTTGCAGATTTGACTGCATTGGCGGAGATGGGGGCGCCCGCGTGGTTTCGGGCGCCCTGGTCAAGGGCTGACAGCTTTTCTGTCTCGAGGAACGAAAAAGGAAAGGGGGGCGCCCGTGTGGTCCCGGGCGCCCTTCTCAAGGGTATGTAGAGACAAAAATTGTCTTGTCATTGTTTAACTATGGTTTAATCAATTTGACCATGGTTGGGATTGATTTTGACTATTTTGACCATAGTTTGGCAGGGTTGACCATGGTTTGACTGTGTTGACCAAGGTTGGATTGTGTTGACCAAGGTTGACAAAATTATCCAAAAAAAATTACTTGAGTCTTAATTCTACTGTCTCACCCAAATCTAGGGTTTTTAATCACGTTGACCTTAAGGTTTTTGTGAGACAGGTTTGAGGGTAAAAATTAGTTTTGAAAAGGAATTTCAATTTATTTTCGAAAAAGTTCTTTATTTTTGAAAACAGATTTGAAAAAAAAACAGAAATTTTGAAAACAGATTAAGTGTTTTTCAAAAAGAGAATAAGTTTGAAAAATAGAAATTTTGAAAACAGATTAGAATCTATAATTATTTGAAATTTGAGTTAGATTCGAATTTGACAAAAGATAATTTGAATTTGAATTTCAGAAATTGGCTTCCAGGTCTTGGCGAGGCACTAGGCCTTCTTTGGCCGTAGCCTTATGGGATCATCCACCCTTTCCTTGACAAAGCCTTTTAATGAAATTTCTTTTTCAAATTAAATTAGGTCATTTTCTGGTCTAACTAGCTTGGGTCTTGGATCGGTAGCTTCGGCTGGTTTCACCAGTCTAAAGAGACCAAGTAGACTTGATCTTATTAGAGTTGGTTTCCCCAACGTACTATCATCTCATCTCCTCCCAATACTATGTTTTCAAGTTTCAAGTAGTTGAGTCCTTAAATCTAAGTATCCCTAAATCTAAGCATGGCAGATTGCAGAAAATTAAATAAACAAGCAATCAAACAAAAAATTATCTAATCATAAAAATTATTTTGATTTTGGCTCCCCCTGGACTAAAGCCTCTGTATGGGTTAGGCAAGATGTGAATCTTGTCCTTGGGGATCCAAAATTGATTTGAACCAATTGGTTTAGTCAGGCACAGTTTTGGCACCCATGCCTGAACCTTAGGTCTTGACTGGTTCAGTACAGCAAAGTAAGATCTTTGCCGAGATTTAGTTCTATAGCCAAGTCCGGATCGGTTTAGAACAGACTTCTGTTTTCCAAGAATCATATCAAGGTTCTTGGAACCAGAAGTGAATCGTTCTAAAGCTGTTCTTAAGTCCTTAACTTGAGTTTTCAGGGAGGAATTCTCTGATTCAAGTTTTTCAACTTGATCAGGGGTTCCTTCCTGAAATTTCTCGGTTAAGGCCTTAGACTCAGCTTCCTCTTTCAGGAATTTTACTTCCTGTCGGAGGGACTCGATTCGGAGTTTGGCTTTCGCCAAATCTCGGGATAGATAGGAAATAAGCGAATTCAATTGCAATTTTGAAAAACCCGTTACCCTTATTTCGCCGTTGTCGGAGAAGGTCAGCTTGCCGTCGTCCTGGTCCGAGTCTGAGTCAGTCTCGATTTGATTCGAAGTGGTCAGGGCTAGAAGGTTGGACTGGGGTGCTTCTTCTTCTCCTTCTGAGGAAGACTCGTCCCAGGTTGCTTGGAGTGCCTTCTTCTTTCTGGTCTTTTTGGACTCATTTAGGCTTGGACATTCAGTCTTGTAGTGGCCCTTCTTCTTGCATTCGTAGCAGGTTACGTTGGGCTTGTGTTTGTCAGTTGCCGGTTCAGCTTGTCCGTCTTTTCTTTGGCTTGTTCTCCGTGTGTTGGTTTGGTTCTTCAACTTTTTGTAGTAGCTTCGAGCTAGCCGGACCAGTTCAGATTGATCTTCTTCTTGATCTTCTGTTTCTGAATCTGAGGTAGATTCGGGTTCAACCTGAGTTTGCTTCTTGGTCGTCTTTCCTGTTTTCCCTGCAAAGAAAGCTATACTTTTCTCGACCAAATTGCAGTTAGTCTGTTCATGCAGTTCAAGTTCAGAAAATAACTCATCTAACTTAATTTTTGAAAGATCCCTAGAGACCTTGTATGCATCTACCATAGATGCCCACAAGGTGGTCCTAGGGAACGCGTTTAGGGCATACCTTATAAGATCACGGTTTTGAACCTGGTGACCTATTGCGTGAAGACCGTTCATCAATTCCTGGATTCTAGCATGGAGCTGAGCTGCTGTCTCGTTATCTGCCATTCTGATGGTGAAGAGCTTGTTCAGTAGCAGATCCCGTTTGCTGATCCTTGTATCTGAAGTTTCTTCGTGGAGCTCGATCAGTTTAGCCCATAGCTCCTTGGCACTGTTGAATGGGCCTACGCGGTTCAGCTCCTCTTTTGTCAGTCCGCATTGAAGGGTCTGAGTTGCTTTGGCGTCAGCTTCAATCTTGCATTTAAGGGCAGTGTCCCACTCTGAGTAGTTTTTTGGTACACCTTCAGCATTTGTGGGAATCATCAGTCCAGACTGGATGATTATCCACATATCCACCTGAGTTTTCAGGTGGACCTCCATTCAACTTTTCCAGTAAGGAAAGTTTTCTCCACTGAAAAGTGGAGGTCTGGCGGTGCTAAAACCTTCTTGGATGGCCATTTGTTACTGAAATAGCAAACAACAAAAACAACGAAAATATTCCAAGACTTGGTCTTGGATTAGTAGTGCGGGAAAAAAAAGAACAAATTTCAAGGGGTGTTGCACCAACCTTGAAAGAAAAACTCGAACGAAAATATTAAAAAAAAAAGAGAGAGAAAACGAAAGAAATCCGAAAAAATTTCAAACTGGTGGTTGCACCAAGTTTGAATTCCTCGCTCTGATACCACATGTTGGATCGAGAAAGACCGATAGAGGGGGGGGTGAATATCGGTAAATGTTCGGATTTAAAAGAAAGAGTAAGTGCGCGCCCGAATAAAAACAAACAACGCAAACACCAAGGTTTTACTTGGTTCGGAGCCTGGGTCGACTCCTACTCCAAGGCCCACGGTCGTTGACCGTTTACTTTGGGCAATTCTATAGTGCGCAAAATGGTTACAGAGTGAGATTACAAAATTACTGTAAATAGAAATATACACTTTGTTTTACCAACTCTCGGTGTAGTTCGAGTTTCGGTGCAGTGGGAGGTTGACGGCGCTTCGTTCTTGAGTCGGGAAGTTTCCGTAGCAGAGCGCGGTCGTCAGAGCGTTTGGATGCATTGAATGAAAGCAGTGTCTTGAAGAGGAGGGTCGAGGGCCCTTTATATA
The DNA here is from genome assembly GCA_024364735.1 of Boesenbergia rotunda. Taxonomy (NCBI): domain Eukaryota; kingdom Viridiplantae; phylum Streptophyta; class Magnoliopsida; order Zingiberales; family Zingiberaceae; genus Boesenbergia; species Boesenbergia rotunda. The sequence goes on along the minus strand of JAGFNQ010000071.1, from coordinate 77,597 downwards.
GGGCTAGGGGGCGCCCGAGACGTCGGGGGCGCCCCCCTACGTGGCAGCCGATCCCTTCCGATCTCGGTCAGCGTCTGATCCCCTTATCTTCGGGATCAGTTTTGACCGGGGCGCCCGCAGCGCTCGGGGCGCCCGCATTGACCGGGTCAAAGATTATCTGCCTGGCTTCGAGGGCTTCTTGGTTCGAGGTATGCGCCAGGGGGCGCCCGCAACGCAGGGGGCGCCCGGGAGCACGGGGGCGCCCGACCCAGTGTTTATTCGAACCAGTCTTCTTGTCACTCGTTTTGTATGGCCCTTGGGGGCGCCCGGGACGCTCCGGGCGCCCTACTCAGCAACTGCCTCTCTCCTCTGAGGCTTTCTGAGCTGCAGACACACGTTCCTTCGGTCCTGCATTCAGGGTTAGTCCAAAACAAGATAACATAAAAATTAATTAGATTTATACAGCCTTAGCTGTCTTGGTTCTGACTTTGGTCTCCAAAATGGAGCCCTAGGTCGAACCGACGCCTAATGTTCCCTCAAGGGGAACGCGTCCTCACCTACTCCTCTCGGGAGAATTTACCTGGTGCCATCCGGCTCCTCCAGTTAGACTTTTGCCCGGCAGCCCTTCGCCAGGTCTTGAGTACCAAGCAGCCCTTCGCTTGGTGCCTAGCAGCCCTTCGCTAGGTCTTGAGTACCAAGCAGCCCTTCGCTTGGTGCCTAGCAGCCCTTCGCTTGGTGCCTAGCAGCCCTTCGCTAGGTCTTTTCTTCTGGCAGCCCTTTGCCAGGGCCTAGCATTCCTTCGCTAGGGTTTATCCATTCTGGCAGTCCTTCGCCAGAGCCTAGCAGTCCTTCGCTAGGGCTTTTCTTCTGGCTGGCATTCCTTTGCCAGTACCTAGCATTCCTTCGCTAGGGCTTTTCCTGTACACTCAAGAAACTTGTTAGACAACAACTAACCCTTAACTTTTGAACCCTTTTGCCAATATCAAAACACAGGTTTGACTTGGGTGCATTCTGCACCAACATACTCTACCAATTTAAAATGTGTCGCTTTGCTTTGACAAATCCAACAACAAATGATCGAGATAGTTTATGAGTACCAATCTTATGTAGGCATATAAAGTTTACTTAATTAATATAAATGTTTATCTAATCATGCATCACATACACACATTGCATATATCAAAATATAAGCAGTAAAATGTGACTTGGTTATGGCCTTTATACTATGATCTTCTCAAGCCAATAAGAAATCGATGGTCAACCTAGGGATAGCATCTTCTCCAAGTGCATCCTTTGGTCGTCATGTGTCGTCGGCTTCCTTCTTGTAACTTCATTCTTCAATGGGCATTCAACTCCTCATTGTGTACATTATAAATTAGGAAAATGTTAGGATGTATACTAAAAGTTTTGCTTTTGGTTAAGAACATCTACATTTTGAAAGAGAATCATATAATCACACGTTGCATATTTATATTAGTAATATGCACAAAAAGTCTAATACTTTGCATTGTAGATAACAAGGTGTGTGGTGACACACAGATATGGGGACCGGTGCCGTCGATAGAGGGGGCGATGAATATCGACCGTAAAAACTTTCGATTATTCGTTCTGGTCACAAAGTTAGTAGCACAGCGGAAAAATAGATAGAACGAAAAACAAATCAACAGATTACACATGGGATTTTTTACTTGGTTCCCAACCCCCACTAGTAGAAAAATGCTTATTAACCACGGGCATTCACCGTTGTCATTGGCTAAAAACACTGTTGTTAAAGGCCATGTTGTTAAAAGGGGTGTTCAACATCAACAGTTACAAACCGTTGTCGTTTATAGTCAATAACAACAGTATAGCAATGAGTTTTTATCGTTGTCTTTTAAGGTGATTGACAACAGGTTAACAATAGTATTAAACCGTTGTTTGTGTGTGATTTAAATAATAGTTTGACAACAAATAAAAATCGTTATCTTTTGGTTGAGGCAACCATCAATTTACAACAAATACCATTTAAAAAATAAATTATTTTAATAATTAAATAATATTGAGCAAACACACTTCAAACTATCATATATACATCAAAATATCATCAAATATCATACATCATATATGGATCCATTCCTCAAGATTCAATTTTTTTGTTGGGGACTTTCCACCTACATTCCATGTCGATACAAAAATCCTACAAGTCAATTTTTAATCACTAGTCACATTGAAGTTCCCCCAAAAAAGGCTAAAACAGATAGATTACTTATAATCTTGCATATCTGTAACTTGAGCAGCGTCACCATCAAATCTTCCTTGCTGAACTCGATCTGAGTTCTTATACAATCGCTCTTAAAACCAAGAGAGAAAAAAAATCTGAGAAAGGAACTTTAAAAGCCATCTCTATTTATCCAAAGTTTCCAAACATTTTATACTTATCCTGCTTTTCTTCACCATCCTCTCCATGAAGCTGGCCCTCCTTTCTCCATCACCTGGCAATGATGCAAAATAATGAATAAACAAGAGGAATAGATTAACACATAAAAAAAATTGATGCAAACATTGTGCTTATGCATAGCTGAAGAAAGACTAATGGAAGCTTTTTTTACCTGATAAGGAGTTTATAGTTTATTTCAAATTCGGGAAAAACCCAAAGGGTAGTTGAGCAGAAGTCTATTCAGTAACATGTGCATGGTTGATGATTCCCAACAGCAAGTACAATTAAAGTTTTGACAATTGTTGGACGAGAGACTGTACTTCCTTCTGAATTAATCAAACTCACAACTTGTACCTTTGTTAACTACAACCCAATACTCAAAACTCTGTCAAACAAACATGTGGAGGTTGAAATAAAATTAACAAAATTGTTTAGTTTCTATTTGTTGTGTCGATACCAAATTGAAAATTATTTTAAAAACTAGGGCATGTTAATTCAGTCACATACTCAGACCAAAGCCTGTACCTTTGTTAATAAAAGCTTATGCGATCCACCAAATAATGTCCCTAAGATTACACATTATATGCTGGATATGGTTTTATATCCATCAAACATGAAGTATACAAGCTGGAGGAGGCCTTAAAGAGAAACTCACTTGAGACAAATTTCTTTGAAGTTCCTCTAGATTCTTTTGCAGAGTTTTGTTAAGATCCCTCTCTAACATATGTCTCTCTTCTTGCTGTGATAAAAGCAGCAGTGCTTCAACCTGGAAGTGGAATATGAAATAAGCTTCATAAATTGACATTTAAAATATGTTATTCTTTCAAAATTTGTATCTCAGTATAAAAGTGTTGGAAACCGATAAAGGGATACCGAAGAGCACAATGTAAAAGTTTAATATTCGAGATACAATATACCTTCTCTTGCAATGCCAGTACAAAGGCACTTTGTGTATCACATGTGTTGCCATTGCTATGCACAACATTACCTGAAGGAATATCAATCTTCGATCTGCAATTGAGGAGAGTGGCTTAATAAAGATTAAACTACAAAAAGGATAGGAACTCACTACAAGAATTTATGGATTCAACAACACCCAATAGACAACGGTTTTTTGAAAAACCGTTGTCTTTTTTTATTTAACAACGGTTTTTTCCAAAACTGTTGTTGTTGAAAATTTTTATGCGGAAAAAGACAACGGTTGTTAACAAACCGTTGTCTTATGTATGTCAAAGACAACGGTTTTTTAAAAACCGTTGTCTATTGGGTTTGTTACGACAACAGTTTTTAAATAACCGTTGTCTATTGGTGTTGCTTATGTGGTAATACACAACAGCGAGCGAGCGCGAATATGAAAACGCGAAAATGAAAACGCCCGCTTTAGTTGTTCTCTTCAGTCACCGCGCGACCTCCCCTTAGTTCATTCCCTACATTCGCCGCAGTCGCCGAACCCTAACACACCTCAATGATCTTTTCATTCTTCTCGTTCTTCTTCTCCTTCCTCTTCGTCGCGAGCGACAACGCCGAACCCTAACACACCTCAAACTTCATTGCCATCTTTTACTTCTTCTCGTTCTTCTTCTTCTTCCTCTTCGCCGCACACAAACAAGACACCTCAAACTTCTCCTCGGGCGAACTAGCCGCCACCACGCCCCTTCTTCTTGCTCCTCTTGTGCCGAGTTGCCGAATTGGAGAGATATCAAGGTAATGTTTGCTCTTGTTGGGTTTTCTACAGTAGGTTTGAGTCTAACATTTCAACCATCTTCAGGTTTTGGACAGTAGGTTTGAGTCGAACATTTCAGCATTTTGGGTGTCGTTCTCTCTTGCGAGTGTTTATTGGAGAACAATCCAGACGGTACCTGGCGTCTCTCCCTCTCTTCTACCACTCTTCAAGGTGATGAAACCCTTCTCTAGTTTCAGTTTAATATGTCATCTTCTATGGGTTTCAGTTGGGACATCCAATTCAGATTTATAATATGTCATCTTCTATGTTTTTCAGTTGGGAAAAAATTCAATTTTTTCTTACTAACTCGTTAATGAGTGTTGATATATGCAAACCCATCAATTAATTTATCTTTCAATTTTTCTCCCTTATTTACTTGTTTTTGCTTCAAGATTGATTGTATATATTGTATGCTATGAATATGTGATGTTTCTAATTATTCGTTATGTAAAGATCTAGTTATATAATGTACAATTATTTTGAAGGTAGGTGTTCCCTCATTCCTAGCTGATTACTACTTGTAACAAAAATGGACAAAGAATGGATGTCAAAGGATAGACTATCACGTGAATTTGATATTGGAGTAGAATCTTTCTTACAATTTGCACTGAAGATGCTAACGATCCTAATGCAATACCTTGCCATGTGCAAGATGTGGTAATATAAAGAAGAAAAATCTTCAAACTATAAGGGCGCATTTGTATTGTAATGGTATGGATTTAACATATCATACATGGATATGGCATGGGGAAAGATTGTTGACAGGGAACTTATTGAATGGTAATGATCGAGTAGGGCAAGATGAAGACAAATCTTTTGCTGAGGAGCCTATAGACATGGTGCAGGCTGTATATGATAGTTATGGTGAGAATCCAAGTCAGTTCAATAAGCTACTTGAAGATGCTGAGAAATACTTATATCCAGGATGTACAAAATTTACAAAGTTATCTGCAGTTGTGAAATTATTTAACTTGAAGGCAAAATATAGTTGGAGTGATAAAAGTTTCACCGATATACTTAGTTTGTTTGGAGAAATGCTTCCAGATGACAATGAATTGCCTTTATCTATGTATGACGCAAAGAAAATCTTACGTGCATTAGGGATGGATTAAGTCAAAATTCATGCATGTTCTAATGATTGTATCTTGTATCGGAAAGAGTACGACGATTTTGCCAATTGCCCTATTTGTTGGACATCAAGGTGGAAGTTGAGCGACAAATCTAACGTAAAAGAAGGAGTTCCTGCAAAGGTCTTGTGGTATTTCCCACCTATTCTAAGATTTCAAAGAATGTTTCGGAATAAGGCGATATCCAAGGAGTTAACATGGCATGCTGATAAAAGAATTCATGATGGATACTTACGTCATCCAGCTGATGCACCTTCTTGGAAATTTGTTGATCGCATGTGGCCAGAATTTTCTTCTGAGCCAAGAAATTTCAGATTGGCTATATCAGCAGATGGGATCAATCCCCACAGTTTGATGAGTTCGGCATATAGTTGTTGGCCAATTTTAATGATCACATACAATCTTCCACCATGGTTGTGTATGAAGAGAAAATTTGTTATGCTCACTTTATTGATATCTGGTCCTAGACAACCAGGAAATGAGATTGATGTTTACTTAGCACCTCTCATTGATGACTTAAAATGTTTATGGGATAAAGGTGTCGAAGCATATGATGCATATCGAAAAGAAAGTTTCTCTCTTAAAGCTGTTTTGTTATGGACAATCAATGATTTTCCTGCATATGGGAATATGTCAGGATGTGTTGTGAAGGGATATCATGCTTGTCCTATTTGTGCAGAAAGTACTTACTCGACAAGGTTGAAGCATAGTAGGAAAATATCATATATAGGCCATAGAAAGTTTCTACATTTAAGCCATCCATATTGAAGGCAAAAGAAGGCATTTAATGGGAAGCAAGAGTTTAACCTTGCACCAAATCCATTGAGTGGCCATGAAGTTTTGGAAAGAGTTGAAAGAATTAATTTTGATTTGGGAAAAATCAACAGCAAGCTACAATCAAAGAGGAATGATGGAGAAACATGCTGGAAAAAAAATCAATATTCTTTGAACTTGAGTATTGGAAAGACCTACATGTTCGCCATGTTCTTGATGTCATGCACATTGAAAAAAATATTTGTGAAAGTCTCATTGGTACGTTACTTGATATTCCAGGAAAAACAAAGGATGGAGTTGTAGCAAGATTAGACCTTCTGGAAATGAATTTAAGGACTGAATTGGCACCAAAGATAGGGGAGAAGAGAACTTTTCTGCCAGCTGCCTGTTACACTCTAAGCAAAGATGAGAAAAGAAGTGTTTGTAATTCATTGTGGGGAATAAAGGTCCCTGAAGGTTACTCATCTAATGTTCAAAACCTTGTGTCGATGAAGGATTTGAAACTTGTTGGCCTTAAGTCACATGACTATCACACTTTAATGCAACAATTGCTTCCAGTGGTCATTCGTGGTGTATTACCAAAACATGTCAGAGATACTATCACTCGATTGTGTTTCTTCTTCAATGGTTTATATAGTAAAGTAATAGACGTCTTAAAGTTGAATAACTTGCAAAGAGAGATTGTGATGATATTGTGTTCCCTTGAAAAGTATTTCCCCCCTTCATTTTTTGATATAATGATTCATTTAACTGTTCATCTTGTGCGGGAGGTCAAATTGTGTGGACCCATTTGGTATAGACACATGTACCCATTTGAAAGATACATGAAGATTTTGAAACGTTATGTGCGCAATCACAATCGGCCTGAAGGATGTATAGCTAAAGTTATATTGCTGAAGATGCTGTAGAATTTTGCTCAGATTATCTATCTAATGTCCACACAATTGGGATACCATCAAAGCAGCGCAAATTAGAACATACTAAGCCTTTATCGGGAGCAGTAGTGCTCCCAGCTAGTCATGATGAGTTACAGCAAGCACACCGTTACGTATTGGCGAATGATGATGAGATTGATCCTTATATCGAGTAAGATCTCCAACTTATCAATACTTTCAAGCTACTTGAATACAATAAGATATTGGTTTATTTATTTCAAATAATTCCATTAGGACACACATGGTGGAGTTGAAAGCAAGATTTCCTCAAAAAGCTAAGTCCAAAAAGTGGTTACAAGATGAGCATAATCGAACATTTATTAAATGGTTGCATGATATGGTACACTCCAAAAATACTATCTATTAGCATACATACAATCTTTCTATTTTACAAAAAATATAAATTTTATTATATTGTTAAATATAGGTTGAACATGAACTAGACCATTCCACCCTTCAAATATCTGAAAGATTGAAGTGGATAGCACGTGGACCTAGCAAGAAAGTGTTAAAGTATTCTAGTTATTTGATTGATGAGGTTACTTACGCTACGAAAGAGCGTGATGATGTACGAGTTACTCAAAACTCCGGAGTAAGCTTAGTCGTAAAGACAATGCAAGTTGCTAGTGCCAAGGATAAAAATCCAATTGTGTCTGACATGGTTTTCTATGGAGTTATTGAAGAAATATGGTCACTCGATTACCACCATTTCAAATTCCAATGTTCAAATGTAATTGGGTGGAGAATAATAATGGTATTAAAATAGATGATCTTGGTTTCACGTTGGTAAATCTGAACAGAATTGGATTCAAATCAGATTCTTTTATCTTGGGAAGTCAAGCAAAGCAAGTATTTTACATTCAAGATCCTCAAGATCCCGTATGGAGCATTGTACTTTCAACTCCTAATAGAGATCTAGAGTCATTTGAAAATGCAAATGAGGATGAACTAGAAGCACTGTAATGCACTATCAATCTTTTACTAGAGGGTTACCATCAATGGATGTTGCCGGAATAGATGACAATGAACCCCCATGCCTTCGCGAAGATTGTGATGGGATTTGGGTCGAGAATGTTTAACAAATTATATTTTGCAGTGTTGATATATGTTTAATTTGCAGAGTTTCTTATGCATCATTCACTTAAAAGTTTGTCTTGGGTTGTTGCAACTTCTTATCTTCTAATGAACATGATGTTAAATTATGAAGGCTTCTATGAATTCATTTGTGTGAAACCAAATTTGATGTCAGCTTGCAATGGTTCTAAATTTGAGTAGCTCTCAGTTCAATTGTTCAATTGTTCTAAATTTCTATTGCTAATGACAGCTTGCAATGGTTGGGAAGGGCAAAGAAAAAATTCCATCTACATCCACTAATAAAGGTTTTGAAGGAAATGAGGACGAATCTACCGACACTCAAACAACAAGAACATCTAGAGGTCGTACCCATCTGGGTAAGCTTACTAGACAAAGGGTTCAAGGAATTCAAAAGAAGGTAAGATTCAATAAACTCGGGCAACCAGTGGGAGAAGTTGCTGTTGAAATGCAAAGTTACATTGGCTTGCTTGCTCGAGAAAAGGTCAAGATAACTTACAAGACGTGGAAGAATGTTCCAAATGAAGTTAAAGATTTGATATGGGAATCGGTTAATGTAAGTTGTGTGTTTGTTCAAATGTTAGTACAATATATTTTATGTTATGTGATATTTTTGACTGTATTTATGTTTTATAGTTGACATATGATGTTCCCTTAATATGGAAGAAGGGATGTTTGATTTCAGCAAGTAATAAGTGGCGTCAGTTTAAATCCTATCTCACTCAGACATTCATTTCAAACAAGGCTGACAAACCCGAAGAGTTGTATGAACCACCAAGTGGCTATGGTCTTACAAGAGATGATTGGATGTCTTTTGTCCTTAGTCGATTGTCTGATGACTTCATTGTAAGTTTAGTTTTTCAGTGTTTCAAAATAAGTAAGTAGACTTTAAGACAATTGACGAATCAGTAAATTTGATTTGTTTTACTTGACTAGAAACTAAGTGATCAACAAAAGGAAAAAAGGAAGAAGAACATATACCCTCATCGCCTTGCTCGTAAAGGCTATGCACAATATGCTGAAGAAATAGTATGTATATTTCAAAATTTCTCATAATACTAGACTGTTCTTTTTCTTATTAGCATCGTGAAATGCTTATAACAATAGTTTTTTTTGCTGCATTTATAACCATTCTTAGTTGTCATACATCATTCAATTGTTCTTGTTGTTAGGCAAATGAATTATGTGAAGATGATGAAATCAATAGAGCTATTATTTGGAAGAAAGGAAGGGTCAATAAAGAAGGAAAATTCGATGGCCAAGAGTTAAAACAAACAATAGACAAGATTGTGAGAAATTATACATAAAAATCAATTATTGTATTTCAATGAAATCTTACAAACTAGTTTATTTTTCATTTGGATGATAGGATGATTACATACAACAGAACGTCAAGGTAATTGGAAATAAAAAGCAAAGAAATATTAATGTTGGATCGAGAATGCGAGAGAGGGGGGGTGAATGTCGCAATTCGTCGATTTAAAAGAGCAAGTGCACAGCGGAATAAAATAGAGTAAAACAACGCAACACGATCGTCTACTTGGTTCGGAGCTAGGTCGATCCTACTCCAAGGCCACGGTCGTTGACCGTTTACTGCGGCAATTCTATAAGTTCGTAAGAGTTTACACGAAAGATAATTACAAGAACAGTTTAGTAAACTTTAAATCAGCTCTTCGTTCGACGTCGGTGTAGATCGAGTTTCGGAGCAGCGGGACGTCGTCAGCTCGGTTGGAAGATTTCTGGGCGTGTCGGAAGCAGAAGAGCGCAGAAGTGTCGCAATGATTGATGTCTTTGAAGGGGTCGAGGCCCTCTTTATATAGGGCAGGGGGCGCCCGACATGCTCGGGGCGCCCCCCACGTGGCTGCAGATCCGGCGATGCTCTAGTCAAAGCTGATCTCGTTATCTTCGGGATTGTTTTTGACTGGGGCGCCCGATGCGCACGGGGCGCCCGATTGACCGGTCAAACTTTATCACCGAGGCTTCGCGAGGGTGAGCTGCAGCCGCCTTCAATGGCGTGGCACAGTGGGCGCCCGAGACACACGGGGCGCCCGACATGCGGGGCGCCCGACACACGCGGGGCGCCCCCAATTGCGCTGCTGTTGGGGCGTTTACCTCTCTGCTGACTTTGGGTTGACTCTGGGGCGCCCGACATATCCGGGGCGCCCTACTCAGCTACGGCCTCACTCCTTTGAGGCTGTCTGAGCTGCAGAAACACAGTCCTTCGGTCCTGCATCCAGGGTTAGTCCAAAAACAGCAAATAATAAGTTAGTTAAAACAGCCTTAGCTGTCTTGGTTCTGACTTTGGATCTCCAAAATGGAGCCCTAGGTCGAACCGACGCCTAATGTTCCCTCGAGGGGAACGCGTCCTCACCTACTCCTCTCGGGAGAGTTTTACCTGGTGCCAACCGGATCCTCCAGTTGGACTTTTGCCCAGCAGTCCTTCGCCAGGTCTTGAGTTACCAAGCTTCCCTTCGCTTGGTGCTGCAGCCCTTCGCTAGGTTTTTCCTTCTGGCAGCCCTTCGCCAGTGCTAGCATTCCTTCGCTAGGGCTTGTCCTGTCTGGCAGTCCTTCGCCAGTGCCTAGCATTCCTTCACTAGGGCTTTTCCTGTCTACTCAAGAAACTCGTTAGACAACCATTAACCCTTAACTTTTGAACCTTTTTGCCAATATCAAAACACAGGTTTGACTTGGGTGCATACTGCACTAACAATTAAAGCACTCAATTCAAAAGAGCATGGTGGGCGTGTGAGGGGTGTTGGAGGTCATATTACTCCATCATTATTCTTTAGTATTGGTGGAACTTGGAAGACTGATGATGTTGACAGAGAGCTAATCATTGAGCAAAAGAGAGTTTTGGTGGAGGCTAAAAAATTAATTCAAGAACAAGATGTACGTATTCAAAAACTTGAAGCAATTGTCTACAAAAATGGTACATGGGGAAGTGATATTGATGACAAAGGCAGTTGCTCGGTAAAGTTACCTCAATAAAATGATAATGAAATGAAAACTGACAAGATTTCCCCTCATGAAGAGTTGAATGATGTCCAAGTGGAAATTGTGGACAAAGCATTTTCTTTACAGGTATATAAGTTATTATGGTAATATATATTACTGAAATACAGAGTTAGTACAATTCAATGACACATCTATTTATCTTTTAGGGTAAATCAGTGATTTTGACATTAGATTCTAGCGCAAACATTGTTGCATATGGAACAGTTATTAAGGCCAATGGAGTTAATCACTTTATCCATGGTATTCCATTACCCAAGAATTGTATGCGTGTTTCCATCGCTGAAGCAATTCAAAAATCAGCACGTTTGCCAGTTCCAATTCCCAATGAATGTGAAACTATTGGTGATGCTGTTGGAACACATGTGGCTTGGCCAAAACACTTGCTAATGCTACGACAGGAGGTACATCTAAGATAATATTTCAAAGTAATTATTTATAAAATTATTTAGTATTGCACCTATCTAACAAGCTAACGTTTCTAATTGTTCAAAGCCTCAAATGAAGAAAACTGCCCGTGTAGGAAACAACCAAACTTTGCCATCAAGTGTGCCAAAATCGTTGCATATGCTATATTGTTATTCAAAGCGTGCTCTTGAAAATGGAAGGAACTTGCCAATTATTTTAGATCATGAGGTATTTCAGGATGATTATGAACTAAACTTGCACTTTGAGGACATCAGTCCTTTGTATCACTTGAAGCCTATTTCAGGAAATTGTGTGGTTGTTTACATATGGTAAGTTTTTGAATTACCTTCAACTTTAATTTTTGTTTTATTTGTTCTTCGGCATACTTTATTTGTTTAGTAATACTAATATAATTCTGATTTTCTTTTATTTTAAATGGTAGGCATCTTTATAAAAAGTTGGTGAAAGAAAACAAGATTGATAAATTCAGATTTGTAAATCCGCACAGCATCCCATACTTTCAACAAACCACACAGGACAAAATAGGCAAATCTAAATGGTTGAACCAAAGGGTGAGTTTTTTAGCTGATAGGATGAGTGGTGCATCAGAAAATCAATTGATTTTGGTGCCAAGTTGCAACGGGTAATTGACATCCATAATAACAGTTTCAATTATTTTTTAAGTGAATTGCATTGATTATGTGTTTGTGTGTAGTTTCCATTGGAATCTCACTGTTATTGAACCTCATAAGGAGATTGTTTACTTCTTGGATTCCCTAAGTCATCGCATTCGCGATCAGGATTGGAAATATATTGTCAAAATGTGAGTTCATATATTGTTTTTATTATGCAGTAAATTTAGTCATAAAACAATCATATATCAACTATATTGTATGTATACATGAAGGGCGTTAAAATTGTTCAAATCGAACAAAGGAAAGAAAGGAAGAAAGAATGTACAATGGGAAGTAATCAAGGTATGTGTACATCTATTTCAATCAAATATTTTAATATGTATATTGGTCATTAACCATATGATTTGTCTTTAACGTAGGTTCCTAGGTAGCCAGATGCTAAACAATGTGGTTATTACGTAATGAGATTTATGAGACAAATTACTGAAGAAATTACAACAATTGAGGGCGATGCCTTGCGATCGATAGTAATATTATCTTTATAATCTCAAATAATTAGAAGTTATTTTGTTATTCTTTTTTTAATTAATTATGTTTTGTTCTTTAAGATTATATAATTTATGTGTGTTCGCAGTTCACACAAGTGGAGTACTCTCAACAAGAAATTGATGAAGTGCGATCTGAGGTAGCCGAATGCATACAAGATTATATTTATGAATAGGTATGTACAAGTTCTTTTTCTTATTATTATTTTTCTACTATTTTAAACAAATTTGGGCCAAATGTTTTATTTTGTGCATGACTATTACTTGGAGCCATATTAATCTAATTTGTTTAATATTCTGTTGCTGTGTTTGTGTAGATAACCTTTTTCTGAGTTTTGATATCATTTATAGGCTTAAATTTTGTTTTATATTTAATCAGTTGATCTCTTAATAGAAACTTAAGTTGATTTGGTGATTATTTATACCAACAGTTTAACAATGAATATTGTTTCTTAATTTGGTGTTTCTGAATTCTCTTTGAAGCGAGATCTGAATGCTGTCGAAAGCTAACATTGATATCATGTTGTTGTGATAGCTAACATGAATTCTCTTTGAAGCAAGATTTGGGCTGCCTAGCTACTTCCTTAGATGCTCTAGAACTCAATTTTGATCTCACTTTTCGAGATGCATTTTCTGATAAGTGCTAGCTGCACGTTTGCAGGTTCAACGGTTGGTCTTAATACTACAGACTTTTGGTGATGAAGCTAGCTGCTGGGGATATTTTGATGATGTAATTATCTTAGTTTCTGGTACTTCTTGATGTATATGATACTTTGATGATGTTATCTGAATTTGGACTAATACTGGGGATCTTGATGTATGATATTTGCGGAGTATAATGTATAATATTTGATGATATTTTGATGTGTATATATGATAGTTTGAAGTGTGTTTGCTGAATATTGTTTAATTATTAAAATAATTTAATTTTTAATTGGTATTTATTGTAAATTGTTGGCTGCCTCAACCAAAAGACAACGATTTTTATTTGTGGTTAAATTATACACAAACAACGGTTTATTACTAATGTTAACCTATTATCGATCACATTAAAAGGCAACGGTGAAAACCTATTGCTACACTGTTATTATTGACTATAAACGACAACGGTTTGTAACTGTTCATGTAGACCACCCATTTTAACAACATGACCTTTAACAACAGTGATTTTCACCTACGACAACGGTGAACGCCCGTGGTTAATTAGCAATTTTCTACTAGTGATCGTTCACCTATCTAATGTTACTGCATTTAAATTGTAGTTTTTGTGCTCAATCATTCAGCCAATCAATTTTTATGCTAGACTTTCCCTTCAATAATAACTGATAAAATGCAATGCATTCATGTCGAAGTAGTGAAATGTCAAAATTAGCTACAACTTGGTATATATTGCTCTTCCTGGAAAAAAACCACATAGTTTTGCAGCATAACAAACTATAGAGCTAGTTGTTTGTCAAAGTTTTGAATAATTACAGAATTTTGTGTATCAATGATGTTGGATATTCGGTGCTTAAAATAATTAAGATCAAATATGATTTTGTAAAAAAAATCGAGGTGCCATCAAATGATGAAAGTCAGAATTGACTTCAAAAAACAAAATCTGTGTTTCGCGTAGATGAATTTAGACTATTAATTTGCTCAAAATCGATTACGGGTGAATGAGAAATTTGTTGGGACCTTGTAGTTTAGCTAAGGGGCGGGGGGGGGGGGGGGGTGAATAGCTTATTTTCGATTTTCTTCCTACAAATGTTAGCAAGCGCAAGTGGAAAACTTAAATCTAAACTAAAACAATGCTAACACCAAACCTTTACGTGGTTCGGAGATGATACTCCTTCTCCATGGCTGTTCGTAAGGTGGACGATCCCGATCTTTCGGTGGATGACTCCCCGGAGCACCTCTAGCTAGCTCTTGTCACTCCTTGTGGGTGGAGAAATCTCGTCACAATCCTTTGACAACCTCTGAGCATGTTTAGGCTACTAACAGACTTTACCCAAGCTTGTTTCGCCAAGGAAACAAAGCCAAAAACGAGCCCTCTTAAATAGTGCTTGATACTGTTGTAACCATTTTCAGTCGACTAGTGCTAACATCAATCGACTAGTCCTCGTGAATTTGAATGTCGCAGCCCGACATTCAACTTCTGGTCGACACCAGTCGACTGATCGCAGGGTCAGCTGACTAATCTCTCTGTGCTCTTCATCAGTCCACTGATCTAAGCACCAGTCGACTGCTACCTAAGATTTCCATTCCCGAGTACAATTCTCTCAACACTTGAATCCTCACGACCTAGTTGATTCTTCATCTAGCAGCCTCGACCTGTTGCCTTCAAGCCTTCTTCGACTTTGGCTCTCGCCCCTCGGATGCATGCAAGCTCGCGGCTCATCTCCCCATGTCATCCTTCACGTATGCCTCGAAGTGCGCTTCCCTCGGCTCATCGTTCCTGCTCTAGCAGTCTCGACCTGTTGTCTTCAAGCCTTCTTCGACTT
Source organism: Boesenbergia rotunda (assembly GCA_024364735.1). Classification (NCBI taxonomy): domain Eukaryota; kingdom Viridiplantae; phylum Streptophyta; class Magnoliopsida; order Zingiberales; family Zingiberaceae; genus Boesenbergia; species Boesenbergia rotunda. Next base: position 62,468 of record JAGFNQ010000071.1, on the reverse strand, counting down.
TGCCTCTCGTCCCTCGGATGCATGCAAGCCCATGGCTCGTCTCCCCATGCCACCCTTCACCGGACCCGAAGACGTCCAACTAAGTCTATGTATATCCTGCAAACCTGCACACTCAAATACACATATTAGATCAACATGAAACCCTAACTTAATCATATTGACACATACATCAAAATCCATGATCTACCCGATCAAACTTGGGTCGATTGCAGTAACAAAATTAATTATTTAAAGTTAGCCCAAAATTTACATAAAAGAAAGTAGATGGTGATTAGTCCCACATCTGAAATTTCTGAAGGGATTTACTTCTTTATATGTGTTCCTATATTAATGGAATTAAAAAGAAACATAGGTGGTCTCTTTTCATAGGCGAGCAGGTGCTCGCACCTGCGAGCCCGCCACTCGCCATGCGCGCACGTGCGCAATGAGTGCTTTATTTGCGCACTTTGCACTTCGTCGCGAGGAGCATTGATGAGCTTAAATTTATGCTCCAGGTGATGTGACACTCGAGCGATGTGACGGTGACGTGGCAGTGCCTACGTGATGCTCGAGTGACATGACATGTGATATGACAGTGCCTGCGTGACACTTAGATAGGAGGAGAGACTGGACTACTGACTGGGCAAACAAATGTCGTTGGATCGAAGATGAGTGCTGGATAGCAAGTGACGCCATCTGGAGTGTTGATCATGAAGAGTCACGATCTGACCGTTGGTGAAGAGAGACTTGATCTGAAGCGTTAGATCAAATCTGGCGGCTAAGATTAAAAGGAGATCTGATGGTTACAATCATTCATATTTGATGGATGAGATCAAAGGGCTATCTGAAGGGTTACAATTCTTCAGATCGAACGACCCAGATTAATCATAAACCAAAGGTCGTTTCCACTCACCAAAGGGTACCTTACCTCTTCCTTTGTATAAATAGAGTCCTCTAGATGATGGATTCGTTCATTCAATCAATCATCAAAGCCATTAGCATTCATCTCATCATGTGCATCAGAGTCCGAAAAATCTACGAAAAGGTTCGCTAGTCTCAAAATTTATAGAGCTGCTATTTCGAGACATCGTCATTGTATCTTGGGAAACGAATTGCTGCTATCCGTGAGCACCTATAGTAGAACAATATCATTTTACAGAGATAATGTCCAACACTAGCCTCGACGAAATTATATCAGTTTGTATCCTCCCCGCAGCTTACTCGGATGATGCCATCCAAACAAGTGAATTGTTAACCATGTCTATTTGTGCATGTTATTCTGCCTCTCTTTTATGCGTACAAGTGATTAGTTATTGATTGCCTCATGATCTATCAATTTGTTTAGAATCCAGTAGCCCATCTTTACAAGGGTCTGATCTATGTTCTATCTGTTGGTTTCCGAGCATGAGATCTACTTGAAAGATCAAAATTTGTAGACTTACATCGATTTGAGATTTCTGGTTCTTCTTCCCTTTTCTTCTTCTGCTCGCTGTCGTGAGAACGTCACCGGACCGATCCCAAATCGCCACAAACCAAATCCCTCAGATTCGAAGCTCTGATTCCTTCTTCGTGTGTTTTTCATGGATTGCATTTGGACGCTTTTTATAGGGAGAAGAAGAAGACATTTTGCTTACCTTCATCAATGGAGGTATTTACTGCTCGACGAGGTAACGTCAACAATTCAAGACGAAGGTTAGTAACGCCTTCGTTTTATCAACGCTTGTAACGCCAACACTATCATCAGCTGGCATTCTATTCTTTGGAAGTTATTCAAGTTGTCTCATGAAATTAAGTAATGTTTGAATTACTTTCTCATCAGTGCTCAAATCAACCATTTTTTACTTTTCTCGAAATACTATATGCATTTACTTTAGCTATATGATTGCTATGCCCAGAGCGACTTCTTCTTTCTCTTGATCCTCTTGCTTCTCCTATATTGCTCCCTCAATATATTACCAAAAGTACCATGGTATGACATTCTTGTTCTTGAAACCTAAGAAACAAACTGTTTGACGGCTGTGTTCATTGATTGTGTATTTTGTGAATAACTTTTATGGTCGGTAGTTAAACAAACAAGTTTTTTTTTTTATAAGCTAGATATCCAACACTTTGAACCAATTAATCTTAAAAGTGACCAATTTGATTCCACATAATTTTTTCACTGGCTACCAAGGTAATCGAAAAGCGCTCATAGATGTTCATCTAAATGACTAACATTTTTAGGTCCGTTTATTATTGGAGGGGAAAAATCTCTTGTAATAAGTCGTAATTCAGATTAACAAGTTATTTCTTTTCCTAATGGCACAGAAGTCCACATTGACCTAAATGCTTATGTAGGACCATAGACTGTCATATTCCTTGACTGACTCTAATTTGAAATGCTTAAAATGACAAGATCTACTTTGCTGAGCCCAAATCACAAGTATTTGATAATCTGGTATTTTAACTTCTGTTCTATCACTCTCATGCAGGAGAAGATGATTCGAGCCAATGACTTGACGGTCACACCACTTTACCGTTATGTACAAATGGAGTACTTCACGGCCTCAGGGTTTGGTATGGTGAAGTGTATTTCCTAGTGACTAGAATTCAAAAAAAAAAAATTGATGAACCAGGCAGCAGACAAATTGAATCTGGGATGATCGGCCCGGCCCCATGGAAGTTTTCAATCGGTCACCAGGGTAAATCGGGAAGCGCTTGTGGTGGTCAGTCTAGAAGCCCAGCGGCCCAGGGTTCGCGCCCCATTTGGAGGAAAAATTCCTGCAAAATGCGCCATAGCTGGGGATCGAATCGCGAATGCTTGGGTTAACAACTAGTGACCTTACCGATGCACCATAGCCCCGGAGGCAACTAGAATTCAATTCTCACACATGATACACGTACTACGATTGAACTACTAATGAAGTTGAGGGGTCACGTCAAAAGCTACCGCGTCAAGAGCCACTCTTATGACGATCACGCCTTTTACCATTATGTGCAAATGGAGCATTTCACGCCCCTCAGGGCTTGGTGTAGCGGTAAGAAACAGTGTATTTCTCAAACAATCAGGGTTTAATTCCCATCCAAGTCACATTTACGACGATTGAATTATTAGTGAAGTTGGGATGTCACAGGAGCCACCACGCTTTCTGATTTATTTAACGGGCGGAATATGAGGTCGGATCATCTATCTTAGGATTAATCGGATTGTAAAATATGAATATCTGGTATATAAAAAAACAAATGAAGTACTTCAGTCTAAGCATAAATATATTGTGATTAATGAATGGGAAAATTTTCATAAACTGCCCATGCTCAAATTCATCTTTGCATGCAGTCTCTATTCAAGTTTTTCTTTGCATGCAGTCCCTGATGGGATTGACAAGACAGTTTGGTGAGTATTATTTAAAAAAAGTTGAGTATAAAAGTTAGAAATTTGAGTATGTAAGGTTGCATCCACCACATCAAGAAACTGTGTACTCAATTTTCACTCTTTTATACTAAGTTTCACTCTTTTATACTCAATTTTCACTAATGTATACTCAATTTTCACTCTTTTATACTCAATCCATTAGGGAGTGAATGCAAAGAAAATCTCAAATAGAGAGTGCATGCAAAGATCAAATGGGGATTGGGGAGTTTTCTGTAATTTACCGTTAATGAATCTCAGGAAAAAGTTGTTTTATGTGCTTAACCATCTATAGACATTCATAGATAATCTCCAAACCCTTGTTTGGCTGCAATGGAATTAATATCAAAATGGATTTTTGTAAAAAAATAGTGATCCCGACCTTGCCTACGGGTAAGTCAGTCCGTTCAGCCAGCTAGCCTGGCGCCACGAAGGCCCATCAGATGGGTCAACAGGGACGTCACCCGGGATCTTCAAGCCCGGAAGACACCGGGACATTATTCGACCAGCAACAAGCAGGGTCGATCATGCCGACCCCCAGCCTCTCCTGATCTAGTCACCTCGACTCGTTTCCCGACCTAGATCTAGGTCATGCGCTCTAGCCGGACGCATGACGGCCCACACTCCCGTCACACCACCTGAATCGGATACCTGCCAGAGTCAGCTAGGTATGTCTCGGTAAACTCCCGACTCAAGGCATATCCTGCGTCTCAACACTCCCAGTCGGACGCGTGACTGCCCACGCTCCCTGGACAATACCCGACCTGGTCCTTGACACCCGGACTCGTCGGTCGGCGCTCAAGGCCCGGACTACTTCGTCCCTGGGCCCCCTATATCATCATAGCCAGGGTATGCCCCTGATGTCGGGGTACCGCACGCCTTACTCTGCTCTGACACATCTTGCGGTCAGTCCGCCAATCCAGTACTCTCGTACTGCTTGAGCACCCTGCGCCCTGTCGCGCGACTCCTTAATACTCTCGTACGTGCTGACATGTATCATTCCCTTGTCTCGTCAATCACGAGCAAGGGATGTTAGTCCTCCCCGACTACATAAACTCGACACTCCCCCTACCGCAGGTATGCGCACGCGAGCTCCCTCATCTAATACTGCATTTCAATTCAGCTCCCATATACTTCATGTGAATACTGACTTAACCGTCGAAGTGCCTGTCCGGGGAAACCCCCGGCGGGTTTACTGACGGTCGCTGTTTTGCAAAGCTAAGCCGGGGCGCCGCCAGGTCATTGCCACCTCCTCAGCCGCTCATGCCATAGGAGAAGCCTTTCTGGCCTTCGGGATCGCCACCTCGCTTCGCGATAGGATCAAATTTGGCACTAGAAGAAGGGACACCAGCAACTTGATTGGAGGCAAAGATGGAGGATCCTAACCGGGTTTGGGAGGCCTTTTCTCCTGAGGAGTACGAGCGCTCGGCCCCCTTCCTCCCGCACGCGTACCGTAAGCGGGCCGGCGTGGCCAGGCCCGGGCCAGGTGATGTATCTGCATCCCACTGAATACCGATGTCACGGCAGGATAAGGGGAAAGCCCCTGCTGGCGAGCCACCGACTGCTCAGACGCGTAGCCCCTTTGCGACTTGGATCTTGGAGGATCCGGTTCCCCGGCGTCTCAGGTTCTTCACTATGCCTGAGTATGCTGACACCACCGACCCCGAAGAACACCTCATGAAGTTTGAGAGTGCCGCCCTACTACATCAGTACCCGGAAGGCGTGAAGTGTCGTGCCTTCTTGACAACGCTCTCTGGATCTTCTCAACGATGGTTCAACCAGATACCCGACGGGTTGGTCACCAGCTTCGAAGAGCTTCGGAGGGCATTCCTCCAACATTTCGCTGACAGGCAAAGGCATCACCCGATGAGTATCTGCTTGTTCGCCTTGAAGCAAGGCCCGAAGGAGCCGCTTCGGGCCTACCTTAAGAGATTCACGGGGGTGGCGCTCGACGTGCCAACGGCCACCCCGGAAGTGGTGATTAATGCTTTCTCTCAAGGGCTGCAAGAGGGGGATTTCTCTCGAGCGCTCATCCGGAAGCCCCCTAAAGACTTGGATAGCCTACTGGGGAGAACCATTAAACACATCAGCATTGAAGAGGCGCAAGCCGCTTGGAAAAAGGAGCCGACTAGTGCACCACACCCGACACCGGTACAACCTACGCTACCGCCAGGCGGGCTCACTCACAGCCCATGAGGGTCCACTGGCCAAAGCAGAACAGACCTCCGGCAAGGGCAGCGGGTGGCCCAGAAGTGTCGGCCGACCCGCCAGAGGCTGTATTTCACATTTCATCACAGTCACACTCACGACACCATGGAGTGCCGCCAACTGGGCCAAGGGCAGAATCCTGGAGCCCGGAGACAAGCCGCCTCGGATCGGGCCACCAGCTTGGAAAGACAAGCCCTTGTCCCAGTTGAGAGAACGGGGCATGAGCCCCCGGTTGCTTGTGATCTACTCCCATTAGGCCCCCCTGGTAAGCCCAAGAGAATGAACAGAGTGCAGGCCAAGTGTCGGAACACGGTTCAAAAAGGAGTGCGCGATGTTTTGGGCAAGTCAGCCCGAGGAAGCTCTCACCCTTCAGGATAGTAAAAAAAGATGTATTTTGCAACCTCGGTGCGTTCAGTGAAAATCCAAGCCTTCTCAAGGGCTGGCTAGCAGCTCACTCTGCGCAAATTACAAATCGGGATCCGCTCCCGCAGACCCTCGGATCGGCTCTCAGCCGGACGCGTGGCGGCCCACGCTCCCTGAGAGGTCCCCCGACCGGGCGGCTATATTCTCGCTCCGTGCGAGCATTACCCTCGGATCGGCTCTCAACTGGACGCGTGGCGGCCCACGCTTCCTGAGAGGTCCCCCGATCGGGCGTCTATTTTCTCACTCCGTGCGAGCCTTACCCTTAGATCGGCTCTCAGCTGGACGCGTGGTGGCCCACGCTCCCTGAGAGGTCCCCCGACCGGACGGCTATATTCTCGCTCCGTGCGAGCCTTACCCTCGGATCGGTTCTCAGTCAGACGCGTGGAGGCCCACGCTCCCTGAGAGGTCCTCCCGACCGGGCGGCTATATTCTCACTCCGTGCGAGGCTTACCCTAAGATCGGCTCTTAGCCGGACGCGTGGCGGCCCACGCTCCTTGAGAGGTCCCCCGACCGGGCGGCTATATTCTCGCTCTGTGCGAGCCTTACCCTCGGATCGGCTCTCAGCTGGACGCGTGGAGACCCACGCTCCCTGAGAGGTCCCCCGACCGGGAGGCTATTTTCTCTCTCCGTGCGAGCCTTACCCTCGGATCGGCTCTCAGCTGGACGCGTGGCACCCCACGCTCCCTGAGAGGTCCCCCGACCGGGAGGCAATATTCTCACTCCGTGCGAGCCTTACCCTCGGATCGACTCTCAGCCGGTCGCATGGCGACCCACGCTCCCTGAGAGGTCCCCTGACCGGGAAGCCATATTCTCGCTCCGTGCGAGCCTTACCCTCGGATCGGCTCTCAGCCGGACGCGTGGCGACCCACGCTCCCTGAGAGGTCCCCCGACCGGGAGGCAATATTCTCGCTCCGTACGAGCCTTACCCTCGGATCGGCTCTCAGCCGGACGCGTGGCGGCCCACGCTCCCTGAGAGGTCTCCCGATCGGGAGGCAATATTCTCGCTCCATGCGAGCATTCTCCTCAGATCAGCTCTCAGCCGGACGCGTGGCGGCCCACACTCCCTGTGAGGTCCCCCGACCGGGCGGCTATATTCTCGCTCCGTGCGAGCCTTACCCTCGGATCGGCTCTCAGCTGGACGTGTAGAGACCCACGCTCCCTGAGAGGTCCCCCGACCGGGAGGCTATTTTCTCTCTCCGTGCGAGCCTTACCCTCGGATCGGCTCTCAGCTGGACGCGTGGCGCCCCACGCTCCCTGAGAGGTCCCCCGACCGGGAGGCAATATTCTCACTCCGTGCGAGCCTTACCCTCGGATCGACTCTCAGCCGGTCGCATGGCGACCCACGCTCCCTGAGAGGTCCCCCGACCGGGAAGCCATATTCTCGCTCCGTGCAAGCCTTACCCTCGGATCGGCTCTCAGCCGGACGCGTGGCGACCCACGCTCCCTGAGAGGTCCCCCGACCGGGAGGCAATATTCTCGCTCCGTACGAGCCTTACCCTCGGATCGGCTCTCAGCCGGACGCGTGGCGGCCCACGCTCCCTGAGAGGTCTCCCGACCGGGAGGCAATATTCTCGCTCCATGCGAGCCTTCTCCTCAGATCAGCTCTCAGCCGGACGCGTGGCGGCCCACACTCCCTGTGAGGTCCCCCGACCGGGAGGTAATATTCTCACTCCGTGCGAGCCTTACCCTCGGATCGGCTCTCAGCCAGACGCGTGGAGGCCCACGCTCCCTGAGAGGTCCCCCGACCAGGAGGCGATATCTCGCTCCGTGCGAGCCTTACCCTCGGATCGGCTCTCAGCCGGACGAGTGGCGGCACACGCTCCCTGAGAGGTCCCCCGACCGGGAGGCGATATTCTCGTTCTGTGCGAGCCTTACCCTCGGATCGACTCTCAGTCGGACGCATGGCGCCCCACGCTCCCTGAGAGGTCCCCCGACCGGGAGGCGATATTCTCGCTCCGTGCGAGCCTTACCCTCGGATCGGGTCTCAGCCGGACGTGTGGCGGCCCACGCTCCCTGAGAGGTCCCCCAACCGGGATGCCATATTCTCTCTCCGTGCGAGCCTTACCCTCGGATCGGCTCTCAGCCGGACGCGTGGCAGCCCACGCTCCCTGAGAGGTCCCCCGACCGGGTGGCGATATTCTCACTTGGTGCGAGCCTCACCCTCGGACCGGCTCTCGGCCGGGCGCTCGGCGCCCATGCTCCATGAGGAGGTTCCAATCAAGCATTCTGACTCTTGCCTCGCGGGCAGATCGAAAGAAGGATAAGCTCCCAGCCCGATCCTCGATCCCTGAGCGTTGTCTAAACTAAAGCGCCTCACTTCTGGCCCGCATATGGGTTGCGAGCAACTAAGTCTTCATGACTGCGATAACCTAACTTCTTGATCAGGCACGCTCTAGCCAACTCCAGGATGGTTCATGGAATCACCACGACCCTAAGATTTCCGTCGTGCTCGCCCAAATGGGGAACACTGAGGAAGTGATACATACTCGCAGAATCCTAAGTGCTTAACTACATTCTGACCCGAGTAACTGATACACGACGACCCTGACATTGCGAGAACTCGCCTGCAAGGAGAGGGCGAGCGCGCATCCCCCCTTCGGGTCGCGTATGCTTAAGCATCAAACACACATGGGCAGAAGAATACAAGAATGAAGATGCTAGAAAAAAGAAGTAGCATTCATAGGGGTCAACTCGGCCTCCACCTACATGAGGAAAATAGAAGAGAGCGGCACTAGACTACGATTTAGGCGTAGAAGACTGAGACGGGGCCCGACCCTGAGTCTTCTTCTACTCCTTTTGAATCGACTTAGCTTGGCGTCCAGGGCCGCTCGGTGCTTTCGCACCCGTGAAAGGTCGCTCAGGCAGGCGGCTAGTTCTTCTTCCTTAGCCTTCAAGTCGGCGCGCAGTGTCGTAGCTGACTGACCAGCCTCCTGGAGCTCCGCCTTGACCTTGGCCAGCTCCTCGTGTGCCTATAACTCCAAAGCTCTAGCCTAACGCTCGCTATGCTCCAGGAAGGCAATTTGCCACCGTATCTGGATAGTCGACGCTCAAGCTGCATTCAACTCTGCTAGGCGTTCCTGAAGTTGGGCCTCGGCACGGACTGCACGCCCTTGAAGGGCCGCATTCTCAGCCCGTATCGTGTTCCAGGCCTCGTCACCTGGTTGTAGCTGCGCACAGCAGAGTAGAGCCTCCAGCTCCTACCTTCGGGACTCGGACTGACGAAGGGATTGAGTCTGAGCGACAAGGGAAACGCCCATATCGTAGATCACGCCGGTTAGCTGCAAAGAAAGCCAAAGGTTAGCCAGGAAAGAACCGGGCGAGCAAGAGCTATCAAAAAAGCATACCTGACAAACCTCCTCCACGACGCCATTGGCTCTGGCAATGGGGTCCTGACGGTCAAATGCCCGAAGACCATGATACAGATGGTCACTTAAGGGGGTGTGTTGATATACCACTCGGGCAGACCCCAGTGGCTCGGAGTCAGGAAGCTCGTTGACAGTACGAGGGTCGGCCCGCGAGGGCAGGATCAGATGTAACAGACCAGGGCCCGTAGCCCCCTCGGGGAGAGCAAGAAGGGGAATATCAGATAGCATGCTTGAAGAGCCGACTTGAGTAGAAGGAGCCGCCGGTTGAACAGCCCCTGGAGCGGAAGAAACGGGGACGACAGGTGCAGACACCGATGGGGCAGGAAACCTCGGCGAAGGAGAGGAAGAGGGAGCTCTTCGCAGGGAGGTAGTCGTGGTCCCAAAGGGAGGCGAACGGTCGCCTGATTGATTCCGATGACGCCTGGTCTCCAATGGACAAGGATCCATGTCCAAATCCTCGAGCTCGGAATCTGGTGTCCCCTCCTCCGGCGCTTTACCCCTACTCAAAGAAGAGGCGTCGGTAGGATTTACCGCTGGGGAAGGAGAGGCCGAAATAGCGGGCGGAGCATTGGCCGGATCAGCAAGCATAGCCGCTAGAGCTGCCGTATACGCAGCCTCATCCTCAACAAGCCCTGCTATCAGAAAGTCATGCAGCATTCCGGAGAGGATATCGGGACACCGGAAGAGGTTGCTAAGAAGAAGAGGAAACTGAGGAGTGTAGGGAAAACGAAAGCGGCGAGGAAGATAATCGCTGACGCCTTATATAGGGAATGGCGGCCAATCCCAGCCGTCGGAAAAAGGGTTGCGAGGAAAAGGCAGATCTCCTCAGAACCCTTCGATGGGGCCTGTGAAGAGGCAAAGGGGCGCGATAAGACAATGGCGGGCCCGGCGAACAGACGTTTCGCTGCCCAAGGCAATCAAAACAGGTGGCTGATGCTTCAGCGCCTGGGAAACCACTGGACGTGAGACAAGTGTCCTTGCCAATTAATGTAGTTCTCGAGCGAGAGAGACAGGGGGGACAGACCAGCTGCCAACCAGGCAGCTTGCGCAAAAAAGGGTTAGGTTGACCCAAATCTCTACGGGCTAGCTCCCGCTGATCCCTTGGTCCGGGTCCCGGTTGGACGCGTGGCGGCCCACTCTCTCCGGATTTTGCTCGGCCAAGTGGCCAAATCCCCACGGGCTAGCTCCTGCTAATCCCTTGGTCCTGGTCCGGGTCCCGGTCAGACGCGGGCGGCCCACGCTCCCCGAATTCAGCTCGGCCAAGAGGCCAAATCCCCACGGGCTAGCTCCCACCAATCCCTTGGTCCGGGTCCCGGTAGGACGCGTGGCGGCCCACACTCCCCAGAGTTAGCTCGGCCAAGAGACCGAAGCCCCACGGGTAAGATCTCGCTAATCCCTTGGCCCGGGCCCCAGCGGGGCGCGTGGCGACGCATGCCTCCCGATCTGCCCCGGCCAAAGCAGCCAGATATGCACGCACGAGCATGGGCCCGAAGCCCGCAACTCGACCCTTAGGTGGAGGCGCAGGGACCCATGGACCCCTGATGATAGCCGATGGAAAAGCCCATCATCTCATGCACCCGCGCCACTCATCAATGGATGAACCCTCGGGCCAGCTCAACCCGAACGCCCGCGAAGAATGGCAGCCCGAGTACATGCTTGTCTTAGCCACAGACACTAAAAAAGCTCCTCGCTCAAACGCCAGGGCCAGAGGCTCGCAAAAACCACGCCAATCATTCGGCTTTTCGTCCGACTCACACTCACTATTACTTGGAGCCTTAATGGTCAAAAGTGGAGGCAGCCACGCTCGATACATAGCAAGCAAAGGAGGAAATTTACATTCAAAAAGAAGGGGCACTACAAAATCGGGGGCCCGACGTCCCCCTCATGGAAAGAAAAAGAAAACAAGAGGCCCGACCCTCACTTGAAAGGTTGTTTTGTTATGTCTGGCAAGTCTTTGGACATATCCTGAAGCTTAACGGCTGTGGGGGGCATGTCAGGGGGTAGGTACCTGCCCCGTTTGAGCTGACGGAGGATGCTAATTCCTTGATGCATCACTACATCCCGAAGTCGCCGGGAGATCTCATCCGTATGGGCCTTGGAATTAATACACTCAAGCCTATAGGCCTCCAACCGAGCAGCTTCCGCCTCCTTGTAGAAACGAAGCTCCGCCAGCTCGGCCCTAGTCGCGTCCCAGGACGCTTGGCGCTTGCGCAGCTCCTCCAACTTCGCCTGAGCCGCATCCCAGGACGATTGGCGTCCGCGCAAATCCTGCAGTTGGTCCTGCAACGAACCAACTTCTTAATCCTTAGCCGCCAGTTGCGCCCGCAAAGGTTGAACAGCTTCGCTTGCCCAACGGAGCTCGGCCTTGGTCTTCAGAAGATCTGCTTGCGGCTCCTCCTTGCGCCGGCGATCACGAAGCTGTGCTTCCTCGGCTTGGGAAACTCGGCGTTGCGCTTGAATCGCCTCAGCGTCAGCCGAGATGATCTGTGCTTTGGCGGTCTCCAGCTCCTCCTGAGTTTGACTCAGTAGGTCCTGAAGGCCGATAACTTCCGCCCTCAAGTTGTTTAGAGAGTCATCGTTAGAAGCCAGCTGTGTGCCGGAATCAGGCTTCAAGATCCTCCACACGCCGCTCGGCATGATATCAGGCCTTGGCGTGGCTCAGCATGGATATGCACATGCTGAAGCCTTGGGCCCAAGACTGCAAAAAGAAGATCGGGTAACGCCTCAACTGAAGAAAGTGCAGGGCACATAACAGCTCATGAACACATACTTGTGTGGTAGTAGCCATGAAATCGTTCGCCCAGACACTCGGGCCACTCGAGCTACCTGCTCGCAGCCGGCCAGAAACCGGTCTGCCACTATACCATACAGCCGAACATCTTGCGACCGTACGGGGGTTGTGCCGCTCGGCACCGTCATGCTCAGGAGCAAGTCAGATAGCGAGGGCGGCAGCATGTGCAGCGGGCCTTCACTCGCAGGCTCCGCCGGTCGGGTCAAGGAAGTCTTCCCTGAAGGGGCAACAACTGATTCCACCAGGGGTAGTGAAGGAGAAGAAGGCGGTGGCGCAGGGGAGTCGGTCATCGGCGCCTTGCCCTTTGGCCTTTTACTGGGCCGACTGGAAGAAGCTTCCGCGGGGTCGGCTGAGTCGGGCACGGACCCATCATCACGTGGGCGCCTCAGCAGACGACTCAGAGTCCGAGTGTCCTCCGGGTTGGACTGGGGGACGTCCTCATCCTCAGGCGCAGAAGCAGCGCAAGGGGAGGCGGGTGACTTAGAGCCAGAGAGAGTCGCCTCCTGCTCTGCCAGCCGCTCCGCACGCAATTCTTATTCAGCTCGCTGTTCTGCTGCACACGCCTCTCACTCTTTTATCAGCATCATGATACGCGCCTCCATCTCCATGGACTCCAGTCCGTAACCCTCCTTGGGGGCGGCCAGATACAAAATCTCAGCTATCGGGTAAACCATGGTCAAGTAGCAATAAAGGGACGAGAAAGAAGAAAAGAATGCTTACCGAGAGAAGCAGGCCGACGAAACGGCGCAGGGCTAAGTCCTAACGTGGACAGAATGTTCTCACACAATAATGACACGATGGGGAAGTGCCGACCTTCGAGCACTGAGAGGGACATCTCGAACAGAGGGAATTTTCGGGGATCCGTATGGCGAGGAGGCAGCCGAGAGATGTTTCGCAGAAAGCCGACCGGCTAGATCGGGGGCGTAACAGGACGAACGTAAAAATACCTTTCCTTCTAACCCTTGCTGGAAGATGGAAGCGAGGATAGGAAGGAAGTACCATGAAGGGCTTGAAAGTAGAACTCACCCAACTCCTGCCTTTTCAGACAAAAGAAATAGTAGAAGATATCAGTTCGAAAGGGAATCCGATACAGTTGGAAGATAATAGCCGACCCACAGAGGAGGCAGATGGAATTAGGGGTCAACTGGGACAAATTAAGGCAGAAGTAACGACAAACCAAGGTGATGAAGGGGTGGATTGGAAAACATAGGTCGGCTTGCAGGTGATCTCTTGACAGGGTAATGTAGTGCGCCGGAGGTTTCGCGGGATGATCGGAGGGAGTAGGCAACAAGACATGATGATCGGATGGAATGTGGAACTCATCCCTAATCTTATCGAGGTCGCAGTGTTCAAGGACTGACCTTGTGGTGACATACCAAGGATCTGGGTCGCGGGATGAAGAAGTCATGCAAATCAAAAGAAGGAAACTCAGCCAGTGAAGAGGTCGTCGGAGAAGAAAGTCGGGACCAGAAGTTCTGCCGCAACCACGCCCGGAAACAGAAGCGTAGCACGCCGGTGTGAATGGAGAAAAGGTTGTGGTAAAATTAAAAACCTATTTATGCAGCCCCGGAGGCTATAAGGACTACCCGATGGTGAGCCCCAGAAGAAGCGGCGGTTGAAGATAGCCATTCGATCAGGCCCCGAGGCCGAGGCTCGAGAATAAAGGCATCTTACGCACGACTCCATCATTCACCGGGTAGACAACACACGCCTCGTTGCCCCGGAGAAGCAATGGGGAAAAGACACGTGGACACTCACCAACCGCGAGCATTAATGCATGAGATTACAATCTGCTCGAATATCCTGGGCAACAGAAGGCGAAAAGACAGATGATGTGGCACGTCTGGCCGACTCGGATGCCTGTGCGCCGAAAGGTCCACTGAGGGCCTCAAGAAGGGACCAGGGCAGCCGGGAGCGCCAGGCTTGCTTCAACTGAAGATAGTCCAGTCAGTCGGACTCAACGCCTCCTTCGACTAGACTCGAGGGGGACGCTTATGATCCCGGCCTTGCCTATGGGTAAGCCGGTCCGTTCAGCCAGCCAGCCTGGCGCCACGAAGGCCCGTCAGATGGGTCAGCAGGGACGTCACCCGGGGATCCTCAAGCCCGAAAGACCCCGGGACATTATTCGACCAGCAACAAGCAGGGTCGATCATGCCGACCCCCAGCCTCTCCTGATCTAGTCACCTCGACCCGTTTCCCGACCTAGATCTAGGTTGTACGCTCCAGCCGGACGGATGACGACCCACACTCCCGTCACACCACCTGAATCGGATACTTGCCAGAGTCAGCTAGGTATGTCTCGGTAAACTCCTGACTCAAGGCATATCCTGCGTTTCAACACTCCCAGTCGGACGCGTGACTGCCCACGCTTCCTGGCCAATACCCGACCTGGTCCTTGACACCCGGACTCGTCGGTCGGCACTCAAGGCCCGGACTACTTCATCCCTAGGCCCCCTATATCATCATAGCCAGGTTATGCCCCTGATGTCAGGGTACCGCACGCCTTACTCTGCTTTGACACATCTTGCGGCCAGTCTACCAATCCAGTACTCTCGTACTGCTTGAGCACCCCGCGCCCTGTCGCGCGGCTCCTTAATACTTTCGTACGGGCTGACAGGTATCACACCCTTGTCTCGTCAATCACGAGCAAGGGATGCCAATCCTCCCCGACTATATAAACTCGGCACTCCCCCTACCGTAGGTATGCGCGCGCGAGCTCCCTCATCTAATACTGCATTTCAATTCAGCTCTCATATACTTCTTGCGAATACTGACTTGACCGTTAGAGTGCCTGTCTGGGGAAACCCCCGCGGGTTTACTGACGGTCGTTGTTTTGCAGAGCTAAGCCGGGACGCCGCCAGGTCATTGCCACCTCCTCAACCACTCGTGCCGTAGGAGAAGCCTTTTTGACCCTGGGGATCGCCATCTCGCTTCGCGAGAGGATCAAATAGTATCCTCGTACTTAAGTTCTAAGATCTAGAAAACTTCAAAAAGTATACTTATCTTGAAGCTGTCTGTGGCTGCCATTTCGAGCTTAGGTAGCCACTCAACCAGGTGACCGTAAAATCATGATCAGATGGCTGGGCTAACTGCGAAATAGATCAGGCATGCAACCGCGAGCTGACTACAGTGTGTTCCTTTTGTCTTAGCCTTGGTTCAAATAAGTAGATCGGTGGAATATTTTAGAAAGTTAATAATATGGGATTTGGTAATTTCAAATGAATTATTTGAAAATGTTTAGTAAATCTAACGTGTTGTATAAGATCCATTTCGGCTATAGAACCATGGCGACTCGTATGTGGCCCATAGGATATCGGATCATAGCAGACAGGAGTGAAGGATCCATTTAACACCTCTAGACGGATTTCATTAAGCTTCCCGAATTTCTTTCCGGAGCCTACTCACCTGGATTGACTCTTCGTTCGGGAAGGCAACCAGAAATCTGCCACCTCCCCGGAGGCCACGTGTCACATAACGGCTCGAGTCTCGCGAAGGTCGATTTATGTCGCGTGGTATGTGTTCGGGTCAGTTTGACGGGTGCAGCAGTAAATGGTATAATATCAGATCCCTGCGAAGGAACCGAAACGGAACCCTTTTTTTTTTTTTTTCAATCTTTCGTAACCGACCTCTCCCCGGCCACGCTTCTCCTCCTCTTTTTCCCGTGGAATCTCCGGCGAGAAGGCGGAAGCGAAGCATCGCCTCTCCACTCCTTTGTCACACCATCTGTATTGGATCTCCGATTGGAAGATCAGTAGGTATTGCTGGCTTTGATTTTCGTTCTAGGTTTTTCCCCCCGATTCTTCTCCTAATTTGCTGTCCTAAGACAATCTAGTGTTGTTGTTCTTTTGTGTAAGTAGAGGTGATGTCGGAGATCATTGAGATACAGAGGGTCTCTTGTGTTCGGGATTTTCCAAAAGGGTGCGGTCCGAAGGCAGTGGTTGTCAACCGAAAGACCGAAGAGGCTCTGACGGGAAAGCTGCATCGCGTCCCTCCTCAGGAACTTACGGAACCTCAGCCTCTCCCTACTTCTTCCCCACCTGCTGCAACGGAGTCAGAAGAAGTAACCGGGTCTCCTGTTGATGCCGTTTCTGAGGCGCTGCCAGCTAAGGCAGTGGAGAACGGTGTTGTTTCCATTCGAGATTGCCCCAATGGGAGCGTTCCTAAAGATGAGGTTGTCATTCAGAAGACTCAGGAAGTTCTGCCGCAGCAGCCTATCCGTTCTCCTTCGCCGCCCTCTGCAGGGGAGTCCCAAGAACCTACTGCGTCTCCTATGGGTGTAGCTGCTATGGTGATGCCGGCCAAGGTTGCGGAGAACGTCATTGTAGCTATCCGAGATTTTCCCAAAGGGTGTGTTCCTAGTTCTGTAGTTGGCCGGAAAACTGAGGCTGCCCTGGTGCTGCAGCCTGTCATTCCTCCTTCGTCACCGTTGGTAATGGAGTCCAAAGAACTTAAGCCTCAGCCTACCCTTTCTCCTCCGCTTCCATCTGCTGTTGAGTCCAAAGAACTTACCGAGCCTCTAGCAGGTGTTACTGCTGATGTGCCATTGGATAGGGTAGTGGAGAACAGTCTGGCGGGTATTCTTAACTTAGAATCTGTCTCTCCTGTCCTTGTTGGATGCTTGGAACATCCAGTTGTGGATCCTTCAGTGATGGGAACAGGGAATGTTGCAGCAGATGAAGTCCCCGACCGGGGAGATGCAGTAGACCAGCTTAAGGTGGTTTCTGATAACCAAGATGAAAAATCAGGGACTCCACAGTTATTGGAGAATCAACTGGAACAGTCGAAACCATCGGCTGTATCTACAACTGATGGATCATCACATGATGATGGCAATGCTAAATGTCATCATTTTCCAAAGCTGATTCCTCGTCTATGGAAGCGCACTGTCCCCTCCGTCAGAGACTATCCAATAGGCTGTGGAGTCGGCGCTCCTCCTTTGACTAGAGAACAAGCTATAAAACTCACAGAAGCTACTCCAACTAAGGGAAATAATTCAATTGATGAAAGACCCCTGACCGTGAAGCAGCAACCATCAGCACTGAAAAACTTAGGTAATGATAATATTCCTTCTGATAATATTACTGCCAAGCTAGATGAGGGGAAGATTGTGGTAAGGAAGATTAAAGAGGAAATCACTGAAGAAGTAAGACCAGAAGCTAAGTTCTCAAAGTCTGCTCCTCCTCCTTCCAGTAAGCCTTTGGAAGCAAAAGACAAGCCATTAGATGCTATTTCCAGAGAAAACAAAATGTATGCTAGAGCAGCTTCTGATAAAAGGTCAATTGAGAAGGAAACACAACCACTTAGCAGCAGTAGTGAAAATCAAATGAGCAAGAGCCCTGGTTTTAATAACAAGAAATTTCCTTCGGGTAAATCTACTTGTAAGTTGATAGAGAGAAATCACATCATTAATGATGTCAAAGGGAACTCCTCAAAAAAGACTACAATGGAAGGCCATGTTGGGATACAGAAATTGAATGCTGATGATTCAAAAGCTTATGGAGAGAGGCCGATAATTCTGGTTCTCATGGCTGCTTCTAATTGTCCATGGAGGCAGGGCCACAGGTCAAGTTTCCGTGGGTCCTTCAGTGTTGCTACTCCAATGTCAAAGGTGAAGAAAGAGAAGGCTGCATTAGGTAATCAATTTGCCAAGAGACAGCAACCTGCATCAGAGATGCAACTTGCTCTACCCAAACCAAAGAGGCAGAGATTGACTTCCAATTTTCAACCTACTCTTCCAGAACTGGAAAAAGAGCAGATGACACTAGAATTACAAGAGGCCTTTAAGGATGTGGAAGATGATGACTGTGCTACTCAGCCTGATGAAAATGAAGGAGCACTTGTAGCATACAATGAATCCAGTGAACTGAGTTCGGTGGAAGGCTCAAAAGAGTTGACCGTCACATTATATCCAGTTGATCCCTTCAGAAGGAATTATAGCGGCAACGGTATGCCAGATGTGGTAACTCGCAATAAGGTGAAAAATGTTCTACGACATTTTCAGTCACTTTGCAGGAAGATGTTACAAACTGAGGAATCTAAATCAAAAGAATCAAGCAAAATAAAGAGGGTTGACCTGACTGCTGCTAATATTATTAAAAAAAACATTGGATGGGTTAACAGTGGTAGGCCAATCATAGGAACTGTTCCTGGAGTTGAAGTTGGAGATGAGTTCAGGTACAGGGTGGAGCTGGCCATTGTTGGTCTTCACCGGCCATTTCAAGGAGGCATAGATGCAACAAAGAATGCTGGTATATCAGTTGCAACAAGTATTGTGGCTTCTGGAGGCTATAATGATGACATGGATAGTACAGATGTCTTGGTATATTCTGGTTCTGGAGGAAATCCTGCTGGTCCAGATAAACCACGAGAAGACCAAAGACTTGAACGTGGAAACCTGGCACTGAAGAATAGTATTGACACAATGACACCTGTACGAGTTATTCATGGATCAAAGGAAATGAAACCTGGAAGTTCCCATGATACAAGGCCCAAACTAGTCTCGACATTCACATATGCTGGTCTTTATTTGGTTGAGAGTTATTGGCTGGAGGATCCTGACGGATATAGTGTTTTTAAGTTCCAGTTAAGAAGAATGCCAGGGCAACCGGAACTTGCTTTTCAAGAAGTCAAGCGATCAAAAAAACTAAAAGTACGTGCAGGTTTATGCGTGAAAGATATTTCAAATGGCAAGGAAAAGATACCTATTTGTGCAATCAATACAATCAATGATGAGCATCCTCCTCCCTTTATGTACATAACAAAGAACAAATATCCCTCATGGTTTGCTAAGACTCCTCCAGCAGGTTGTAATTGCTATGGTGGCTGCTCTGATTCAGAGAATTGTGTGTGTGCCGTCAGGAATGGCGGTGAAATTCCATTTAATCATGATGGTGCTATTGTTGAAGCAAAATCTCTCATTTATGAGTGTGGGCCATCTTGTAAGTGCCTGCCGTCATGCTACAACAGGGTGAGCCAGCGTGGCATCCAAATACCACTTGAAATATTCAGGACAGAAACAAGGGGCTGGGGAGTGAGATCCTTGAGCTCCATTGCATCAGGAAGTTTTATATGCGAATATGTTGGCGAGCTCCTTCAGGATAAAGAAGCTGAAAAGAGGATTAATGATGAGTATCTCTTTGATATTGGTCATAACTATGATCACTCTCTACCAGAAGGGTTTTCATCTACTATGACGGGCAGTTCTCAACTTGAAATGCTGGACAATGTGAATTTCACCATTGATGCAGCTGAGTATGGGAATGTAGGAAGATTCATCAATCACAGCTGTACTCCTAATCTATATGCTCAAAATGTTGTTTATGACCATGACAACGAAAGAATCCCACACGTAATGCTTTTTGCCATGGAGAATATTCCTCCTTTACAAGAGCTGACATATCACTACAACTATACGATAGGCCAGGTCCAAGATTCAGAGGGCAATGTTAGGAAAAAAGAATGTTTTTGTGGTTCTCCTGAATGCACTGGAAGGCTTTATTAAGATCAATCGTGGTCATTCAAGTTCAGTACATCTTATTTTGGGAAATTGTTCAACCAGAATTTTGCTGTAACAAATGCACCTGAGAATGCTATGCGATTCAGCTTCACTTGTATGTCATGTCAACTGATTGTATATGTGCAGCCAAGAGGTAAAATCAATAGTAAAGGTGCTTCTCTTGATCCTTTATCAAGTTAATACTATCTGTAAACTCCTAACTAGCTGTTCTTACACATAAATGGTTGCATGTGTTTAGGCTCTAATTTGGCAGACAGTGAGGCCTCATTTTGCCTTATAGTGGGATTAGTTATTACTTATACAGTGGGAGATCTTATAATACAGTGTACAGTAGGAAAAGTATGATGGAGACAAGTGGCAGTCCAACATTTGAAAGTCTAGCAGTTCCAAAATTCAATTTCTAATTGACATACTTTGGAAATGATATAAAGTTTAACTGTTCTAGCATTTAAAGGACAAAGTTTAGGAAGCTGAAAATTATCAAAAGGGTCTTTTAGTCTAAGAATCTTTAATTTAGTCTAGAGTCTTTATTGCCTGCAATAAATCCTAAGAGTCAGTAGAAGTATATTCATGAGTCCTTTATGATTTCTTTTCTATGTTAGAAGAGTTCACCTTACCAATAGAAAAGTGAGATTATAAGGAAAATTCTTTCAGATTGTGTGATACAATTGCATACTGTGTGATGCCTAGTGCCTAGGATTCCTTAGGCGTGATGCCCAAATTTTTGCAATTCTTCATCACTTTTTACAAATAAATTTAAGATGCCTAGTCCACATCTCTTCAAACAATCAAAGCCTCTTTTTGTGTTGCATCATATTTGGCATCATAGCCTACGTTAATGTCTAACAGGACTATGAGGAGATTTTGAGGATAGTTGACTATAGTTGTGGCATATTCATGTGATGGAAAAACTTGATGGATGCAAATCCGTTTAAAGAGTGCCCCTGATCTCTTAACCCAAAAGTGATTATGCCGAAGGAGAAACATCTTGGACAAACAATAGCTTGATTCAGGAAGGGTCTCTTACACTTCAACCTTCAGGAAAGGTGGATTTGTCAGCCTTTTTAATCGACAAAGTGACTCTATACCTTCTTTAAAATCACCCAAAACAAGGGCAACAAATATTTTAAGCAAGTTTTTAAAATTCGCTAGGCGCTAGTCGGGTGCCAGACCAGTGCCTAGCGCCTAGGCCGCCTAGGCGGATTCTTTGGTATGAACATAATTAACAAAATAAATCATGTATTATAACTCTAATACAATAACATCAAGATGAAATTATATATAAAATAATTAAGATATAATTATATATCAAACATTAAGATATAAAATATTCGGATTTTAAGACTTAAACTATTGAATTCAATAAATAAAAAAATATAAATAAGTAAAATAAAATTATCAAAATATTAATTTAATTTATATGAATTAATAACATTTATTAGAATTTTTTAAATTTTAAATATAAAATTATGAATATAAATATGATTTATATAATAATAAGATTAATTAGAATTTTTAAATTTTAAATATAAAATTATTAGAATATAAAAAATTTAATTTTAAATATATTTTTTATATAATATTTTAAAATAATTTAATTACTATTTTTAGAAGCATATTTGAATTATCCCTATTTATTTGAGGAAATGTTTAAATTAAATAAATATAAATAATAAATAATCGAATTAAAAAAAACGCCCGCAGCAGTGGCATGGTGACGCTGTTGGCGCAGTCGGACACATCGTGAGACGCGTCCGCTGCCACCGGCAACGTCCACGGAGGCTTCCGGCGGCGTCGGATGCCATCGGGGACGCGTCTGGTGGTGGAGGCGTCGTCTTGCGACGCGGGAAGCGTCGCAGGACGCGAGACGCGTCTGATGGCGACGCCTCTGGTGCCATCGGGCGCGTCGTAGGACGAGTTCGGTGACACCGGACGCGTTGCTGGAGGCATCCGGTGCCAACGGAAGCATCCCGCGATGCTTCCGGCATCGCGGGAAGCGTCCCACGATGCCGGAAGTGTTGCGGGAGGGGAAATCTTAAATTTCCGCAACGCCTGACACCGTGTAGGAGTGCCTAGGCTGCTCCACCTAGGCTGGCCGCGGATGAGGATTTCGGGGCGCCATGCAACCGCTGAGAGCCTAGGCGGCCCCCTAGGATGCGTTTTAGAACACTGATTTTAAGTATCAACAGGTAGACCATTCTATTGGAAATTCAAAATTATATTATTTAAAATATTTGTTCAATACATGAGATTTTTTTAAAATTCAATTTATGACTTATTCTTCATAACACATGTTTTTTAAAAAATCATTAAAAAACTTTCTAAAACTAAACATTATTTATGAAATTATGTTTTTACACACTCTCTCGAGTTGATGGATAGATATTTATCTTTCCCAACTTGGATACATACTTTGAAATACGGAGCTACTTAATCTTTTAGTAAGTATATTTGCAGTTGTCCATATGTAGGTATGTAAGGAAGTACAAATCAACCTGCTCTTTAGTTTTTTTTATTAAAGTGTATATCAATTTCAATGTGATTCGTTCAATCATGTTGTATTGGATTGTGATCTATGCTAATTGCACACTCTTATCACAATAAAGTCTTATTGCAGGATCCCACTTGATCTAAGGGGGCGCTTGGTAAGCGGGTTTAGAAGGCGGGAATGAGAATAAAATTTATTTCATTCCCATTTATGGTGCTTGATATACGGGAATCAGAATCAAAATATGGATATGATACTCTTATTTTATAACCCAACCCTCACTAGGTTATCACTAAACCCATAAACCCTTCAATCAAAACCATTACCATTCCCATTGCCGAATATATACCAAGCGCCCCCTAAGTCTTCTAAGTTGATCTTTAACTAAAGTAGTTCAAAGACACCTTGAGTCATTGCTTGGAATTTGACATTTTCACTAGATTGTGCAACCACATCTTGTTTCTTTCTCCTTCATGTCCCAATATTACTACCAAAAAAGGTGCAATATCTGGTGGCTGAACTCTTGATAACCACGGACCCAACATAATGACCTTGCATCCGTATATGCTTCTAGCACTGAATCTGTCACGCCCCCAGAGGCACATACTTACTCGAAAATCGGGCAGCATCTCCCCTGTACGGCGGACAAGTTGGGACAAAATAATACATCACTCCACATAATTATAGCTCAAACACACACGGCTGGCATCACAGTAGTATGAAAATCCACAACCACGCAGTTAATAGCTTTAAACAAATTTAAAATAGCAGAGAGTCCGAATACCAAAAGAAACGAACATAGCAAACCAACAAGTTATAAATAAATCTGTTAAGACGATACCGGATAAACAAAAATAAATACTAGACTAGTAGATAAAAAAAGAAAGTACAAAATCTCCAAACCGACTCAATACTGTGGGACTGACAATTGGATCCTCTCTTAGCTCCAAGTAGTGCATCTACCTGCTACGTGAAACAAAAATAGGAAGCAGGGGTGGTGAGTCCGGGCGGACTCTGCGGGTATATGAATAGACAATAGCATGACATCATAAAGACATATGTAATAGTAGATAGCAACGATGTACAATCCCTAGGAAATAGAGGACACTAAAGCACATATAATACAACGTAAAAACACACAAGATAACATAGTATCAATGACAAAGTTTAACTATTTATATAATTAATAAACTAGTCAAAAATATACTACACTTAGTTAGGATGAAACCTAACCTACTAAATTATCCCATAAAACAACGGTTGATTCCTTCTTAACATAATTATAACAATTAGGTTTTTGGGTTAATTTCCCAACTAACTCAAAGGATGACTCTAAAGACCACCTAGAATAAATCCCTCAAAACAAATCCAATGCCTAATCCAACTCACAACAAGATCATAACAAAACCAAGAGTAACATCTGTCCACAGACATCCTCGAATCATATAAGTTAAGACTCAAAATCTAGCAAGTATGCAATCAACACTACTGTTTCATATTGACCCACAAAAGAGAACCACAACTCCACATCTACATTAACTCGATAATGGTTCCATTACTATTATCAATCAGACATAATCATTAGTAGACTGATAGGCTTTATCTACCAGATGTAAGAAGGAATCTGTTAATACTAGGGAAAACAAATAAATAAATAAATAGGAACGAGAGTATACCTCTCAAGAAGATCCCTTAATTCGACATTATCAGAGAAGTGTTCGAACAAGTCATTACATTGAAGTTTTCTTGTTATGCTCCATCCTCTCCATGAATCTGAACCTTGATCACCTATCCAACTCCCAAGATTTTGGCATGGGTATTTCCATTTCCTCGACAGCCATTCTCACTTTCAACAACAGCCTCACGACAATGCTACATTGTGCCAAATGAAATCCCTAAAACCCAAAACTCATCAAGTTATCAAATCAAATTACCAACCATCCACCCAGATCCAGTCAAATTCCAAAAATCGATTCATCCATGAACATCAACTAAGAAATCAAATCTCACCTGTATTAGCATCGGTAGCACCTCCTTGCTTAGATCCGGCTAGCACAACACCCTTGGTAAAATACTTCATCTCCGGTACCCTCCCAATTCCAGATCAGAGAGAGATCTGGGCTCACCTCAATGGTTCACGAAACCTCGAGGAGACTCCAGCCGATTGAGGCGTCAACATGACAATCGCCATGCACCACCCCCTTCTCGGCATGACAGCGGGTCACCTCCAGAGAAAGGAGAAGAGAGCGCCCGACGACTGGCTCAGCCACTCGAAAACCCAACCGCGCTCTGATCTGCCGATCCTGTGTGGCAAAGAAGACGAACTCGGGTTTGAAGAGGGGAGGTCGGCGACGCTCACAAGGAAAGCTTGGCTTCGATGGGCGGAGGAAACAAAGAGTAGCTGTCGAGTGCGATCGGGCAGGTGGTGGTGGCGGCGTGGAGGAGTTGCTCTGCGGAGGTTTCTTCACTCTCGCGATGAAGGGCGTGAGGAATCGTGTGCCATGAGGAGGAGTCGGCGCAAAAGAAGAAACAAAAGAAGATTTCTATTAGTTTTAAGGCAACTTTTCAAAAAGACCCTTCAAATCCAGATAATTCAACTCCCCCCTTAAGTTAGGGTGTTTTTAGCATTTAAGCCCTTAATTTTTCGATATTTAACAGAATCTCCATTTCTGTTAAATAGAATACCGCATATCCTACTGTTCTTTTGAGATATTGTAATACTCAGTGACCTGTAGGTGAGTTGCTTTTGCATTATGCATGAAATGACTAATCACACTTTCTACATATGCTTTATGTAGTTGTGGTTAAGACAAACTAATAAGTTTGCTTATCAGATGACTGTGACATCTTCCTTTATTATTTCAAGTATGAAATTTGAATCTATTAGAGTGCTTGTCGGCATGCACGGTTGTCTGGAGATCTGTGACATGTCTAGTGGGAGATAAAAATGCCTTGCTTAGAGTGAGTCACTTCAATCCCAAGAAAGTATTTCAAGCTTCCTAATATTTTGATTTCAAACTCTTCTACCAAAGGCTAATTAAAGTTATCTTTCTTTATCATCATATTTTGTCATTGTTGTATTATTAATATGCATTAAGATGCTGTGACTCCCCCTAAAGAAGAATGGTTAATAAACAATGTATTACCCCTTGGCTTTATCTATTCCTCATAACCATCATAACTCGCAATGATTGCTTAAGTTCACATAAGACTTTCTCCAATTTACATATTATATGAGCATTAAATTATTTTTATATCCTAGTGGGATCTCCATATAAATTTCTTCCTCTATTTCTTCGTGCAAATGCATTCTTGATATCAAACGATTATCACTCCCAGCTATAATTAGCTGCCAATGATAGTAGAATTTTGATAGTATTCATTTTTGTAATTGGTGCAAAAGCCTCTAGATAATCCACAAGTTTGAGTTTAACCCTTGTTTACTCTATTTTACTGTATAGACTATTTACGCTCCATAGTTTTCTTTTCTTCTAGTAACTTCACCAATTCCATGATTTATTTTCTCTAACGCCTCCATTTTTTCATTCATGGCTTGTTTCTATTTCTCATTAGATAATGCCTTGGATAAGGTGGTAGGAATGACAATAGTGTTTGGGTTAATCGAGAAGGCTTTATGTGATGGTGAATATTGTTGAAAGGATAGGGAGATTACAAGAAGATATAATGGTCGGATTATGCACTCTTTAGTCCCTTTTCTAACAGAAATGAGAACTTTAGGTCCTCATAACCTACATGAGACTCAATTTCAACTTGAAGAAATGAAGAATTAGAAGCTTTCACTTCATTCTGAAGTTTAAATTTTAATTTGACATACTTTGGATAATGATGAACCTATTTGGGAAATAATATAAAGTTTAGTACGTTTGAAAGACAAAAGCTTAGGAAGCCAAAAATGTCAAATATAAAGCATCTATTTCAATGTGTGATAATGAAAAGTTGGAAAAGCGAAGATTAGTCATAAAGTCTTCAACTTAGTCGAACAATCTTTACTTCAGTACAGAGTTTTTATTGCTTACAAGAAATCCTAATTGTCTGTCAAAATATATTTGAGTCATTTATGTTTTCTATACTATCTTCAAAGAGTCCACCTATTAATTTAAATATGGATGTTGTACTATTGTAGTATGAAATAAAAAGTGCGATTTTAATATTTTTTTTTTTCAGATTGTATAATTTATGGTATGATGCCTAGAATTTCTTAGGCCTAAGTTTCTACAGCTCTTTGACACTTTTTACAATGGATGTTTAGATTCCTACTCTATGTATCTCCAAACAATTAAGCTATTTTCTTATGCTGCATCAAAGTGGGATATATTATCTGTTTTTTTTTTCACACAGAATACACTTTCAATGTTTTATTACCTCTATATTTGAAATAAACATGACATGGGAGTATAATCACCGATGCTATAAACCAAGTTTGTAAAATCGTGATCTGGATCGTAGGATCACCTACGATCTGGAGGTGGGAAAATGATCCGGATCAGGTGAGAATCAGTTTTGTAGTGGAGTCGGAATAAAATCAATGGAATCGAATAAAATCGGCGGGATCAACACGATTTTAGCATTGCAAACGATTCTCCTTTCGATGAATAGTTTCCTTGTCGGCGGAAACACATACAGTTGTTCTCAGGAGGCGCAGGCGGCGACTTGCCAAAGGTACATCCGAACTTGGGCTAGTTTCTCACGGCAAGAATTGTCTTCGACGGCCGCCGGAGGCTATTCTCTGATTGCTGGAAGTTGTCGACCGACGGCTGGAAGGCTGGAAGCGACGACGGTGGCAGCAGCAGGGATGCGTTGGTGAGGGAGCATCAATGTCGATCGGTGACTAAAAGGCTGGACGCGGCGGCGATAGGGCATCAGCGAAGATGAGGCAGGGGATAAAAAAGATCGGCACAATAGAAAAGTAAAAAACGTTATGTTTTAATTAAAATTTTAATTAATTAATTTCAACAAGTCCTCACATAATAATTTAAATAGGCATTTTCAAACCCTAATAAAATCATTTTATTAATATATATATATATATATACAAATTTATTTTAATTCTAAAAATTATAAATAAATTTTATTTATTTATTATATATATCATTAATTTATTATTGTTATTAATATCATTAGTAATATTAGAATTTTGATAAAATATCAAATTAATTTAGTAGTCATTGATCAATTTATCATCCTATCAAATACTAAATTAAATTTTAAGAGTTTATGACAGGATTGTACGATTTTATGATCCGATTCTGAGTGATCTGATACTGACTCCAAATCGATTCTACGTAGGATCGGGATCCTACGAACTATGGCAATAAAGGCTAATGGGGCATTTGTAGTCTTTGCTTATGAACTGCTTTTGTTGTTGCTTCACACACCAGTGCTATTAACTTCACGTCCTTTGTCAGCTTCAGAAGCTTGAAGATTTAAGTTGGTTATATCCACTAATTGATATGTGACTTGATGAAAAGCCATTTGAGTGGGCTGTATACTGGCTAAATAATGGAAACAAAAAGGAAAAGGGATAAAAACTTAGAAGTTAGTCCAGCTATAAAGAGTAGACTGATTGGATAATGGAGACAAGTGGCAATCGCCGTTAAAAGTATATAAAAGCAGAATTCTAAAGCTTAATTATTAATTTGACATATCTTGGATGATGATAAACTTACTTGGGAAATGATATAAAATTCATCAATTTCAAAGGGTTGAAGTTAAAAGTCAAAGTCAATTTTAAATGTCCACTAGTTCCAATAGGTTTTAACTTCTCATGCTTGGAAAATTATAGCTCTTTATAAGTCTTTACATTTCGTATGTGTCTTTATGAGTCCTTGTTTTTTCAATGAGTCAATTTACTAGCATTTATATTTCCTATGTGTTTTTATGAGTCCTTTGTGTTTTCGACGAATCCACCTACTCGTATAAATATGTGAACTATTGGAATACTGGGACATGAAATAGATACTAAGTTTTGAGTATTCTTTTAGATTATGTGATGCAATCTCTCTATGGTGTGATTCTTAGAAACCCTTAGGTGTAATACTTAAGGGGGCGTTTGGTAGGCGTGTTTTCTATTTTCATTTTCTGTACAAAATGCGGTTTTCTGGAAAACATGTTTGGTTTGTATTTTCCAGCCTTGTTTTCCAGAAAAAGATATAGCGTTTTCTAGAAAATTAGAGAATGAAAAAAAATCATTTTCCAGAAAATGAGAAAATACGGTTTTCTGGAAAATGAAAACAGAAAATGGAGCAAACCAAACACCCCTTAAGCTTCTACCATCTCTCTACAATACTTTACCACTTAATCTCAAATCTTTACTCCCCAAACCTTCCACCATTCATTCTCTCTTCTTGTGTTGCCAACAAGATCTGAGAAGAGTTTTAGAGGGAAGTTGACTAATAATCAATGAGATGAGATACTTATTCGCATGATGGAACAACTTGATGGCATATGAATTCATCTAAATGGTGTTGAAGCAGTGATTTCTCAATCTAAAGGTGACTAAGCCCGAGGAGAGCAAGGAGAAACATCTCAAGCAAACAACAACCTGATACAAGAAGGGCTTCCAACACACCAACAATAACAATCTTTTTCTAATTAGGCTAGAGGATTTTTTTGAAGTGGAAAATAATTACCAAGATGTTGCTAGAGATATCACAAAGAAAGTTCAAATTGAGGTGCTAGATTTTGAAGGGAATGTGAACCCTACTTTATTTGTTGATTGACTTGTAACAATAGAAGAATATTTTGATTGGTACTACATGACAGATGATTAAAGGAAAAAAATATGGCGAACTAGTATTGAAACAGATAGGGAGATTAGGGCAACTACCAATCAACTCATGGCAGGAGATGAAAGCTAAATTACGGGAGAAGTATTTGCCAACAAATTATTATGATAAATTATGTAATAAACTTATTAGTTTAAAGAAGAATAACTTGTTGATGGTTGAGTATATGCAGAAATTCAATGAGTTAAAGACAAGGAGTCAAATTGTTGAAAATCCCAAACAAACTCTTGCGAGGTTTAAAACTAGATTAAGATCTGAAATCATATGTGAATTAATAAGATAACCTCTTTACAACCTAGAACAAACTTTCCAAGTTGCCTTGGATATGAAGGAGTATTTGAATCATCCATTTGGTACAAAGCTGGGAGTTTCAGTGATGAATAAAAGGATCTCTGAAGCCAACCAGCAGGCAAGAGGACATGCCAACCCATTTAATCAACAAATTGACTCTAAACCACCTATGAAACCATCCTCGATAAAGATCAAGGTTAGAAAATGTTTCAACAACTGGGTCACATGGCTTCCAATTGTGCTAAAATGAATTTACATATCAGAGTAGAACATGAAGATGATGCAGAAAATCAAAGAGATGAAGGAGATGAAAATTCTTTTGACTATGGAATTTATATATTGAAGATGATCTAGAAGAAGATGAAGATACTTCTTTGGCAACTATTGTTAGGCGTATTATTACTACAAAAGTCGAATGGAAGATTGGCAGCAGCCATCTATTTTTTTTAGATGTTGGTTTGTTGTGGAAATTAAGCGCATAAGCTTATCATCCATAGAGGAAGCTGCACGAATGTTATCTCAGCATCTATTGTGGAGCGCCTCAAGCTTCCTACACAACTACATCCCCAACCATATAAGGTCGGATGGATAGATAACAAGTCTATTATGATAACATAATGTTGTCTTGTTACTTTTGTGAAAATTATAATGACTATTTGGTGCGACATTAATCCTATAAAAGTAACTCATACTTCATGGGAGACTTTGGTTGTATGATGGAGATGTGTATCATTGTGGTAAGGACTACATTTCACTTTCATGTTCAACAAGAATTTATTATTAAAAAAATGATTGACTAGGTAACAGTCGAACATGGGATGACCGACCCGACACCACGGAAGTTTTCCATCAGCCGTCAAGGTAACAAGAATTTATTATTGAAACTTATATTGATCGCTTAAATGAAGCGATACAAGCAAGAAAAGGCAAAAAAATTGGCTAATTGTGAAAATTCTCTTCACATTCTGTCTAAGAAACATTTTAGCAAGAATGCAAACAAAATTTGCCCCGGGGCTATGGTGTAGCGAAAGGGCGATTAGTTGTCATCTCAGGCATCCACGGTTCGATCCCCAGCTACGACGTATTTTACATGATTTTTTCCCCAAATGGGGTGTGAACTTTGGGACGCTGAGCTTCTAGACCGCCTACTGCGAGCACTTCCCGATTTACCCTAGCGGCCGGTGGGAAACTTTCGTGGGGTCGGGCCGGTCGCCCGAGGTTGGAAAAACCTCGTTAATCATCTTTTTTTATAATCAAAGAAGTCGAAAAGTATCTGCTATCAAATCAATCTTAGTTCCTCAGAAATCACTATTTTATAGAATGATTTCTGATGTGGCTCTAGAAGAATTATCCAATGAGTTTCCACCAATGTCTAAAATTCAACATGCTATTGATTTTGTGTCAGATCCACAACTACCCAATCTATCCACCTATCAAATGAATCAAACTTGTCACATAGAATTGAAGGGGCAAGCGGATGAACTGTTTTCCAAGGAAAGTCTAAGTTGATGTGTTGTCCTTGCATTGTTGACGCTAAAGAAAGATGTAGATGACACATGTGATTAACAGTCGTGCGATCAATAAGATCACCCTCAAATATCGATTTTAAATTCCTCGCCTGGATGATATGCTCGATATATTGGTTGGTTCTTGCATCTTTTCAA
Organism: Boesenbergia rotunda; assembly: GCA_024364735.1. Lineage (NCBI taxonomy): Eukaryota > Viridiplantae > Streptophyta > Magnoliopsida > Zingiberales > Zingiberaceae > Boesenbergia > Boesenbergia rotunda. Next base: position 31,549 of record JAGFNQ010000071.1, on the reverse strand, counting down.
AAATTGATTTGAAAAGTAGGTATCATCAAATACGCATAAGGCTCAAAGATAAATGGAAGATAACTTTCAAGACTAAAGTGACCTTTGTCAATGACTTGTCATGCCTTTTGGTCTTTCCAACGCTCCTAACACATTTATGCACTTTGTGAATTAGGTATCACAACAATTTATAGGAAGTTTCTTGTTGTTTACTTTAATGATATCTTAATTTACAACTAAAGTAAAGAAGATCATCTTACCCGTTATCAACAAGTTATGAGAGTCCTTCGCAAAGAGAAGCTCTATATAAATGTAAAGAAATGCTCCTTTATAACTTCATCTGCGGTATTCTTAGGTATTATGGTGTCATCCATAGGGTTAGAGGCAGATCCTAACAAGATAAAAGTCATCCAAGAGGAGTTGTTGCCTAAGACACTAAAATAAGTCAAAAGTTTTCATGGCCTAGCAACATTTTATAGACGATTCATCGCAAAAATTTATGATTCCTATAACTAATAATCCAAAGAAAAACTAGTTTCGACTACTCGATTTTTCAAAGGTTTTTGAAGTGGCATACGATGCATCTAATGTTAGAAAGGGAATCCTATTATATATTTTAGCGAGAAGTTGAATGAGGCAAAACAATGGTATTCCACTTATGATAGAGAATTTTATGCAGTTGTTAGCTTTTGCTTAATTGGCGATACTACCTCCTTCCATGAGAGTTTATTCTATATTCTGATCACTATGCTCTTCAATATATCAACTCTTAGCAAAAACTAATTAGTCAACATGGGAAATAAGCCTCTTTCTTGCAAGAATATACCTTTCAAACACAAATTTAGTGTTGAAAACAAAGCAGCTGATGCACTCAACAGTGGTATATATTCTTTCTTCTATGATTGTACAAGTGGTGGCATTTGAACTACTCAAGAAAGACTACCCTTTGTGCAAATATTTCAACAATATATATACTGTCTTGATTGTTGGACAACATGAAGACTTCTCAGATTTTTCGCTACCGAATGATTATCGTTTTAAAGGAACTTGGTCTTGTTTACCGAATACTTCTCTTCGTGAACAAATGATATAGGAGTTACATGCAACATGTCATTTTAGAAAGGATAAAATTATTGCAATGGTTGAAGATCATTTCTATTGGCTTAGCCTTAAGAAGGATGTGGCCAAGATTGTCTCTCGGTGTTGCACATGCCAATTATCTAAAAGAAGAAAGAAAAACACTAGTTTATATATGCCTCTACCGCTCCACCTAGTGGGATAAATCTTGGTTGTTGTTGTTGTTGTATATGCCTCTACCTATGCCATACAAATCATGGGAAGATCTAAGCATGGATTTTGTGCTTGGTTTGCCTAAAACCATTAGGACATGACTATATTCGTGGCGGTGGATCGGTTTTCAATAGTGGCTCACTTCATTCCATGCTCAAAAACTTCAGATGTTGTTTATATTGCTAAATTTTTCTTCAAGGAAGTTGTTCGTCTTCATGGGTTGCCATTAATAATTATTTCTGATCAAGATGTTAAGTTCACAAGCTACTTCTGGCGACTTTTATGGAAATCAATGAATACAAAGTTAAGGTTGTCTTCTTTCCACCCTCAAAAAGATGGACAAACTTAGGTTGTCAATAGAAGATTGGGTGATTTGCTTCGTTGCCTAGTTGGAGATCATGTTACCACATGGGATCAAATTCTTTCTATGGTTGAATTCACATATAATAGTTTGGCGAATAGATCCACTAGACGCAACTCATTAGAAATTGTTATAGGTTTGCTTCCTAGAAAGCCAATTGATTTGGTCCCTTTATCGCTGGTGGCAAGACTAAGTGTTTAAGCTGATGCTTTTAGCAAACACGTACAAGATAGTCGAACGGGAAATTGGGAGATAAAACACATGCTTTTAGCAAACACGTACAAGATAGTCGAACGGGAAATTGGGAGATAAAACACATGCTAATTTGAAAAGAAAGTTTGCTAAATTTAAGGAAGGTGATATGGTTATGGTTTGTATAAGGCCAGAACGATGCCCAAGAGGGGTTTATAAGAAACTTCATTCAAAGAATGTTGGACCATATAAAGTTTTGAAGAAAATAAGCTCCAATGCTTATGGGTATTAGCATTGAGGATCTTACTTTATATATTGAACATGAAGATGTTATGGCAAGTAATGAACATAATACCCCATTTACCATCAATTCTAACATTGAAAGAAGAAATTGAAAATATTATTGATCATCAGATTGTGTCAAAAAAGGGATGTGGTTATCAAAAGTGTTTGCCAAATAGAAGACACGATTCCTTTCTTAATGTACATGGATTATTGATAATGAATTTCAGCCGCTGAATCGAGATGTTTATGAAAGATTACATGTTTTTAACTCGTCAAGGACGAGTTTGTTCACACGAAAAGAGTTGATGGAGACAAGTGACGATCTCCATTAAAAGCCTATAAACGCAGAAATAAATATTTTAAACCTTAACTATTAATTTGGGACATCTTGAAAGATGATAACCAAAGTTCATCAATTCCAAAGGATTGAAGTCAAAAGTCAAAAATTAACTTAAAACGTCCAAGAATTCTAATATGCTTTCACTTCTCATACTTAGAAAATTGTAGTTTCATTATGAGTCTTTTACGTTTTCTCTGTCTTTATGAATCCTTGTGTTTTTGATGACTCCATCTACTAGTATTTATATTTCCTATGGTCTTAACGAGTCGTGTTTACGATGAGTCCACCTACTTGTATAAATATGTGAATTGTTGTAATGCTGGGATATGAAATAGATATGGCGTTTTGAGTGTTCTCTTAGATTGTGGGACGCAATCTCGCTATGATGTGATGTTAAGGAACCCTAAATCTGCCTACAATACTTTACCACTTGATGTCAGATTTTTACTTCCCAATCTTTCTTCTTGAGCTACATAACCGAACTTTCCCCCCTAAGCTCATTTTAGGAAAGGGTTAATGCACACATTTCTGAGACTTCCCTCTCCATTGAGTTGAGTCATATTGTTTTTATGGGATGGTCACTTATCCAATATATCAAGTTACTAAATCCCCCAATTTCACTTGTGTTTATGTTATCAAGTAGTTGCGTGGCTGATGTTTGATATTATATGGTATGGCTTGTTGTCTATTTCTTTAGTTTTAATATCTGATGGCTATGATGTCTCATGGATGTAGGTACTCCCATCAGTTGGATCTTTTTTGTGCTTCTGACAACTAGTCACCCATTTTCCATAAGCGGGTGGATGTACAACTCGAAAGGGAGACTTGGAATTTAAGTAGTTGTAAACTGGATGGTTGTGCAATGGCCCTTAGGCCACATTTCCAGTGCCCGAACATGCATTGCCGAAGATAAAAAAAAATGCTCAATTTTTACCCATCTCCATACTCTCATTTTGTTGTAGTTTCTCTATTATTGTATAGACCGAGGATGAGAAGAGATGGATTTTTGTTTTGTGCTCGAGAGTTTCAAGCTCTCAAGGTCCTTGGAAATCATCTTTCATCTCCCTTGAAACCAAGATTTTTTTTTTCCTTTCAATTGATTGTGGGCATATGATTGATTTTTGGTTGAACTGTGTTGAATGTTTATGATTGGATTTTAGTTTTCAACAAGAAGAATCAAACTCGCTCAGTGATATTAGAAGACTATATAATGGTGAGGCAAAATTCCCAGATGAGGTCCCTGTTTTTAGAGTCAGATTACGAGGGAAAAGAGGAAAAGATCACGAGTTTAGACGAGAATTGTGATTTTTTTTTTTCACTCTATCGGGGGCCTCTTTGCTTAATTCCAGGAAGCTCATAAAATTTGAATGTTGTTATAGGTTTTAGTCAAGAACTACTACTCTACACTACTCAAAATGTTAATATGAAAGCATAAATGAGTTTTTGGAAGCTCCTGAAATCTTAATGTGATTTTCTGCTATATTTTCTAGTGCATATTGATCGTCCGTTAGTATGTATTGTACTGCAACATAAACAACAATGGAGGAGCTGATATGAATTGACCAACTAGGTGAACAAGCAGATGGATCCCATCCAGTCAAGGTGGAGCTTCAGTCCCTTCGAATTGCGTTTCAATGCGACATAATTTTTTTCTTCTTCTGATAATTCAAGTATTCATACCTTTACCGACTCAACTAATTTTAAGGTGAACTACCTCCTCCCGGTTTGCTCATGGGTCAGATTCGGATCATGAATGTTTGCCTATGCCGTTGCATAATGCTCAGAGGGCCAATGTGACATAACCTTCAAACAAGGCATAAAAAAATAATTAACATCGAACTTGGGATGATCGGTCAGATACCATTAGAATTTTCTATCGACCGTCAGGATAAATCAAAAAGTACTCACGGCAGATGATTCAGAAGCCGAATATCCCAGGGTTGCACACCCCATTTGAAGAAAAAATTCCTATAAAATTCGCCGTAGTTGAGGATTGAATCACGAGCATTTGAAAGATAACTAATCGACCTTCCGCTGCACCATAACCCCCAAGGCACTTGAAAGAAGGCATGAAGGTGGTAAAAGGGGATTCACTCGCTCTCAACGCCTCCGCTAATCTGTCCCAGAGCCAATATGAATGAGGTAAATCACGGAGATTACTAGTCCGGATGTTATAACTAGCGTATGGGGATGACAAACACACTAACTTTGTTAAATTTTGACTTCCAGAATTCAAAATAATAACACTAATGTATTAATCATCTAGGTGAGCGTGATGCAATGGAGAAAATAAGGTTCGGTTTCCAGCAAAATTTGAATCTCTATCAAGCAGAAATGTGAAATATGAGAGAACTAGCGAACCATTAAAAAGGAAGAGCTCATTCTTCCTCTTTTGTGTTCCAACAAGAGGGAAGAGGCAAGTTTAGTCGAAATCAGGAAGACCTCTATCTGGTTGGGAAGATATTTGAAGAAGGAACTATACCAATTTGGGAAGGGAGTTACCCAACAAATACTATGAAACTTAAAGTAAATTCACCGTCAGAGTTACTGTGATATCTGTCTCTCGATTCACAGTGGACTCATTAGTTCTACCAGTGAACTAGTGAATCCAAGTTTTTTCTATTCAATTTTTGTTTTTGTTTTTCATTATGCAATTGAAGTGTCAAAACTCTTTAATCTAAGCACAATCGACCATTAATGATCATATCACCGTCAAACTTGTTCAAGATTAGCTTGTTTCATGACATAGCTTAGTTAATTATTAATAAATTATCCTCCCGGCTAATTTCAATTTCTTGATTTATCCCTTCTAACGGCGTGAGATAGTCGTCGAGCAGGAGTGGTGTAGGCTGATGAATTTTATTTTTCGTAAAATTATTCGAGATGAATATAATAAGTTGGTACTCGAATGATTGAGTTCCAGAAAAGACTATAATTTTTTCATGGTTTTATTATCTCGTCTAATAATATATGCCAACAAAAGAAAAGGAACTGTTATTTTTCCCGTGCTCAGGAAATTAATGAACATTTTTTTTTCTTAAGAAATAAAGAGAGAAAAAATCTCAATGCGCTAAACTAATCCCCCGCGGCGAGGGCCGAACCTTAGGGCTTCGCCGCGGCGACGGCGGTACGGCCGGCGTGAGGACGGCCATGCGCTGGAGACGCGGTGAGATCCGCAATTTGGGGCTCGGCCGCGGCGACGGGATCGGGGTCTTGAACTTGTCGGCAACGGGGGAGAGGGCCACCCGCGGCGAGAGGTTGACCTGCTCGAGCGCCAGCGATTGGAGGTCCGCCGGGTAATCGCGGACGCAGCTGATGCGGGCGCCTGCGGCCGTCGTCCATTTGCTCGACGCCCGCCTGGCGAGCGGCGACGGCGTCGCCTTCCTCTCGCTGGCATCGTCGTTTCGCGGGTCCATTGCGGCCGTCCCGACGTCAGCTCTGAGTCCCGTCTCCGACCCTCCTACCGCCACCGCGGCACTCTCGAGGTGGTCACCGGCGAGGCTCTTGCTGGCTGAAGTGTAGTCGTCGTCGTCGACGGAGCATCTCTGTGCGTTGAAAGGTAAGTTGAAAATTTTCATGAATGAACTAGAATTGCACTACTACACACTTCCTACTTGCAATCCTCTCAAAATTGTTAATTTCTATCCCTTCTGAAGAAAACAATTCAATTACCTTGACATTCGTGAGGTCCACTTCATTGCCCTCCAGGAAACTGATGAACTCATTAAAATTATCCTCTGTGGGAAGGTAATGACCACTGTATGGCCATATAGCCTGAAACATGCAATCACCAATTCATAAGTATTTAAAACAGGATCATACATTCGTACTAGGACCAATTCTACTTCAAAGTTTACAACTTTTCAATTAGTTGAGCAAAAACAATTTCTTGGATTGAATTCTTACCTGGAGCGTGCCTTCTTGTGCCACCAGTCTTCCTGCTGCTGTTGTAGCTCCCCCAGCTAAAAAGCTGGAGTGCTGGAATTTGCCCTTCATCTTCTGCTCAGAGATTAAAATAACACATTTTAGGAGAGATTTTGTAGCTTTTCATAATTTAGTTTCTCTGTTCAATGATTTACCTTCCCAACATATAATGATCTAGACGTGCTGAGAACAAATATCCACTTTGATCCCTCTGTGGTGTTCACTAGCATTTCACTCTTTTTGTACACAAGCTTTCCATCCTCAACTATGACTTCATATGCTTCCCTCTCTTTCTGCAAGTTGATCGAACACGCTTGCTTTTTAATCGTAAGTTAGGGTAAACTATGAACTATAGTAACTTGAGAAACAAGGAGCTTACTGGACCGAGATAGGTGATGCACTGCTTTTGAAGCTTGCATCTTGGGCACTCCTCGAGGTTTACTTCTCTTCCATCTCCAACATCCAACCTAATCATTTCCCCAAATTTAAAGATGAGAAAGAAAAAGAAAAAACAACCAGCAACAAAGCATTTGCTTTATTGATTCTTTTAGCTTACCAGTAAAAAAATGGCTGAGTGCTTTCGCTTGCAAACCAGACATCGTAGTATAAATGCAAGTTGTGCCCATACCTATGTCTCGGATCAATCTGCAATGCCGATATCGATTCGATTAAGTTTCTAACAGGAAATTCTTCAGCAGAAAAGGGGATAGAGTTGTAGTTGTGTGCGGATGCTTACAGCTTCCAGCCAATGTCTTAGTGCTAATTTCTGGGCTTTCTCGTTTTTGGAGAGACCCTTGCCGACCTGAAAAGATCGAACGCGATCAGTAAAATATTGTCGATGCTTGATTTGAAAATACAGTCTGAATGGCATTGATAAAAAATTTAATATCTACCCTGGCTAGTCTCTTCTTCGCCCTTGCCCATTTAGAAACTGCAGGTTCTGGCTTCTCAACGTTGAAGAATGACACCGAGGTACGCCTGAGAGATGCAAAATCCAGTGCCTTCCACCTGCAGTCGCCGGAGTTTTGTGATAACTTTATCATCTAGATGAAGAGAGATTGCGGAATTTGATTCTCGTTGGTTGCGTGTTGTGTTTACGAACCAGAGTTCTTCTACGACAACTGCGCAGTCGGCGAGATTTCTCCTCGTTCTGTAGCTCTTGTACACCTTCTGCACCGTGGTCGCCGCCGCATTGAGCTCGCACACCGGCCGCGGCGACTGGAACTCAAACACCTGCTTCAGCGGGAGCTCGAGGTGCGGCGCCGGGAAGTTCACCGGGATCCTGAGAAATGGCGGCTGCAGCTTGAGGTCTTCGGCGGCTCGATCTTCCGAGAGGGGGTTTGCTTCTGCGTCGGGCTCGATCACTTCCCAGTTCTTGAAGCTCAGCGATCTCTCCACGGCCAAACAAAAGGTCTGTTTGGTCATGGCGACGACAACGGCGATCAAAGCTAGCTTTGTGCCTGATTTTTCTGATCCGAGTGCAGGTCGTGCGCGTATATAATGAAGAAATCTGCCCCGTTGTTTAATGCAAACTCCCTGCTGTCAATGTTCTCCTTCTCGGAAGGTACTTGGACGCCTTTCTCCACGGGGCAGGGATGGCCGACGTTACGGGTTGAAGAGTCTTCGTGAAGGAGAGAAGTTTCAAAGAAGTTGCACGTCTGCATCATTAAAAGTCAAGCACTGCATTCATCAACAAATACAGCAATCAGAAAGAAAGCGATCGTTGTTACGGGTTGAGTTTTGGATTTGTTCGTAGATTTGCCAACAGTACGGTAAAAGGCTGCGAGTCTCGATACGACTGGGATGTCCATCATGAAGGTCGCTGAAAAAAATATTTTTTTATAAAAGATTTATTATCGTTTTTTCAAAAAAGTGTTCCTATTTATACGAATATCAAACAGCATTCAGCATATTTTCGATCCTCAACCTGCCCATATTTTAAGGTTGGTGTAGGAGCTACAGCTGTACATACTATAATATAAAATAAAATTATTTTAATTTTTGTCGAAATTAGTGTACATGTATATAAAATAACATTTATTATTTAAGGACATTTAGAGATTTTTAAAGATGTGTGTGACATGAAAAATATGAAAGAAAAAAAGTTTTAATTTGATAGATGTGAAGTTTGAGATTTGTGGTAAAATTTTAAATCTGTTATTTAATTTCAAGATTTAATAATATAGATGAGATATAACAAAAAGTTGATATTGTAGGTTCATAAAAATTTATTGGGAGATTTTTGGATTGTGAAGAGATAGATAAATTTTTATATTTTAATGTGGTATTAAGATGATATATTGGAGATTATAAAAAATCTCATATAGAATTGTGAGATGTCCTAACACTAGCGAGCCACTTAGGTTAGGTGTGCTAGGGGGTTTTAGTTGGTCAATGGATCTAGTCACCATTAAAAGTTCAAAACTTGAGTGTCAAGTTTTGCAGTTGGTCCAAAGGGAGGACGACCAGTTTAATTTTCCAAATCTACGACCACGAGGCCTTAAAACCATGGAAGATAAGCTAGAAATTCCGTGGTCTTTACTATATATATATATATATATATATATATATATATATATATATATATATATATATATATATATATATATATATCTTTGTTGCCCTGAGACTATGATACAGTAGTAAAATAACTAATCATTATCTTAGACATTTAATGTTCGATCCCTAGCTACAGCGTATTTTGTAAGAATTTTTCTTCCAAATGGAGTCTGAATCTTGAGACACTGGACTTCTAGATCATCTATCATGAGTACTTTTCGATTTAATAGAAAATTTTTATGAGAACAAATTGATCATCTCGGATTCTCGAATTCATCTGTTTTATATATATATATATATATATGTATATATATATATAAAAGGAAATCTAGACGTGCATCTGAAAAAGCTTACCTCTGTGTGTTACATAAAAGGTAGTTGGGCAATTTATCAAAAGGCGCACCTAAAAATTGGTATTTACTAAAAGACGTCCCATGGTTTCATTTTCACCAAAAGGCGCACTAATTTTAGTGAACTTCCTCTTTGTACCCCTCTTGCTATGTACTGTCTTTCTCTTTCTCTCTCAATAACAAATTCCGAGACGCCAGCACGTGATGTTTCATACTTTTATTTTAAAATAATATATTTGGAATCAGCGCTAATAAAAACGTAAGGTCTACAGTAATGAAAAAAATATAAATAAATAATTTTTATCCAAATGTGCATGCATGCAAATAGAAATTCCTAATGTAAAGTCTACAGTAATTGAAAAAAATGTAAGGTCTATAATAATTAAATCATCTAACTTATTTAAAAATATAAATAAATAATTTTTATAATTAATTAATAGAAATTAATATATTAAATAATATTTAATAAATTCATTAATGTAAAAAAAATTGAAAAAAAAGAGCGTGGGCCTGAAATCTATTGATTTCAGGCCCACGCTAGGCCTGAAATCAACAGATTTTAGGCCCACGCTGGGCCTGAAATAAAAACGTATCAAAACACTTAATTTCAGATTCAAACACAGGGCCTGAAGTCATCCCAAGAGGGTCTGAAGTCAAATAATTTCAGATCCTATAAATAATTAATTTAATAAATAACAATTAAATATAAAAAAAATATTTTTAAAATTAAAAAATTTTCAGTGCCCTGGGGCCTGAAGTCATCCAACTTCAGGCCCAAGGAGGGCATGAAGTCATCAGACTTCAGACCCTCCATCATTGATATAAAAATTTTTTTTATAAAAATGTTTAATATATAATTACATATTATATAAGAATAGTTTAGGTATATCAGTGAGTTTAGGTGCCGAAACATCTAATAGGAGTGATCTAGGAGATGAGATTTTGGGTGCCGAAACATCTAATCTTGTTGTATCACCAATGATATAGAGTTTTCAGAATTCCAAATATGATAGGTCTATCAGTGAGTTTTGCTCAAAACTCACTGATATACCTAAACCACTCCTATAGCATTGGTGATACAACAAGATTAGAGGTTTCGGCACCCAAAATCTCATCTCCTAACTCAACCCTGTCTACTGATATAGAGTTTTCAGAATTCCAAATATGGTAGGTCCATCAGTGAGTTTTGCTCAAAACTCACTGATATACTTAAACCACTCCTATAACATTGGTGATACAGCAAGATTAGAGGTTTCGGCATCCAAAATCTCATCTCCTAGCTCAACCCTGTCTACTGATATAGGGTTTTCAGAATTCCAAATATGGTAGATCCATCAGTTAGTTTTGCTCAAAACTCACTGATATACCTAAACCACTCCTATAGCATAGGCGAAACAGCAAGATTAGATGTTTGGGCACCCAAAATCTCATCTCCAAGCTCAACCCTATCTACTGATATAGGGTTTTCAGAATTCCAAATATGGTAGGTCCATCAGTGAGTTTTGCTCAAAACTCACTGATATACCTAAACTACTCCTATAGCATTGGTGATACAGCAAGATTAGATGTTTGGGCACCCAAAATCTCATCTCCTAGCTCAACCCTGTATACTGATATAGAGTTTTCAGAATTCCAAATATGGTAGGTCCATCAGTGAGTTTTGTTCAAAACTCACTGATATACCTAAACCACTCCTATAGCATTGGTGAAACAGCAAGATTAGAGGTTTCGGCACCCAAAATCTCATCTCCTAGCTCAACCCTGTCTACTGATATAGAGTTTTCAGAATTCCAAATATGGTAGGTTCATTAGTGAGGTTTGCTCAAAACTCACTGATATACCTAAACCACTCCTATAACATTGGTGATACAACAAGATTAGAGGTTTCGACACCCAAAATCTCATCTCCTAGATCAACCCTATCTACTGATATAGGGTTTTTAGAATTCCAAATATGGTAGGTCCATCAGTGAGTTTTGCTCAAAACTCACTGATATACCTAAATCACTCCTATAGCATTTGTGATACAGCAAGATTAGATGTTTGGCCACCCAAAATCTCATCTCCTAGCTCAACCCTGTCTACTGATATAGAGTTTTCAGAATTCCAAATATGGTAGGTCCATCAGTGAGTTTTGCTCAAAACTCACAGATATACCTAAACCACTCCTATAGCATTGGCGAAACAGCAAGATTAGAGGTTTCGGCACCCAAAATCTCATCTCCAAGCTCAACCCTGTCTACTGATATAGAGTTTTCAGAATTCCAAATATGGTAGGTCCATCAGTGAGTTTTACTCAAAACTCACTGATATACCTAAACTGCTCCTATAGCATTAGTGATACAACAAGATTAGATGTTTGGGCATCCAAAATCTCATCTCCTAGCTCAACCCTGTCTACTGATATAGAGTTTTCAGAATTCCAAATATGGTAGGTCCATCAGTGAGTTTTGCTCAAAACTCACTGATATACCTAAACCACTCCTATAGCATTGGTGAAACAGCAAGATTAGAGGTTTCGACACCCAAAATCTCATCTCCTAGCTCAACCCTGTCTACTGATATAGAGTTTTCAGAATTCCTAATATGGTAGGTCCATCTGTGAGTTTTGCTCAAAACTCACTGATATACCTAAACCACTCCTATAGCATTGGTGATACAACAAGATTAGAGGTTTCGGCACCCAAAATCTCATCTCTTAGCTCAACCCTATCTACTGATATAGGGTTTTCAGAATTCCAAATATGGTAGGTCCATCAGTGAGTTTTGCTCAAAACTCACTGATATACCTAAACCACTCCTATAGCATTTGTGATACAGCAAGATTAGATGTTTGGCCACCTAAAATCACATCTCCTAGCTCAACCCTGTCTACTGATATAGAGTTTTCAGAATTCCAAATATGGTAGATCCATCAGTGAGTTTTGCTCAAAACTCACTGATATACCTAAACCACTCCTATAGCATTTGTGATACAGTAAGATTAGACGTTTGGTCACCCAAAATCTCATCTCTTAGCTCAACCCTGTCTACTGATATAGAGTTTTTAGAATTCCAAATATGGTAGGTCCATCAGTGAGTTTTGCTCAAAACTCACTGATATACCTAAACCACTCCTATAACATTGGTGATACAGCAAGATTAGAGGTTTTGGCACCCAAAATCTCATCTCCTAGCTCAACCCTGTCTACTGATATTGAGTTTTCAGAATTCCAAATATGGTAGGTTCATCAGTGAGTTTTGCTCAAAACTCACTGATATACCTAAATCACTCCTATAACATTGGTGATACAGCAAGATTAGAGGTTTCGGCACCCAAAATCTCATCTCCTAGCTCAACCCTGTCTACTGATATAGGGTTTTCAGAATTCCAAATATGGTAGGTCTATCAGTGAGTTTTGCTCAAAACTCACTGATATACCTAAACCACTCCTATAGCATTGGTGATACAACAAGATTAGATGTTTCGGCACCCAAAATCTCATCTCCTAGACCACTCCTATTAGATGTTTCGACACTTAAACTCACTGATATACCTAAACTACTCATATATAATATGTAATTATATATTAAACATTTTTATAGAAATTTTTTTTTATATCAATGATGGAGGGCTTGAAGTCTGATGACTTCAGGCCCTAGGCCACTGAAAATTTTTTAATTTTGAAAATATTTTTTTTATATTTAATTATTATTTATTAAATTAATTATTTATAAGATCTGAAGTTATTTGACTTCAGACCCTCTTGGGATGACTTCAGGCCCTATGTTTGAATCTGAAATTAAATGTTATAATACATTTTTTTATATATTAATATATTTTAAAAATAAAAAAAAATTGAGTCCACGTCGGGCCTAAACCCAAAGATTTCAAGCCCAACATGGGCCTGAAATAAAAAATTTCAGGCCCACGCTGGGCCTGAAATATTTTTATTTCAGGTCCAGCGTGGACCTGAAATAATTTATTTTGGGTCCAGCGTGGGCCTGAAATCAACAGATTTCAGGCCCACGTTCTTTTTTTGAATTTTTTAAATTTTTTTTACATTAATGAATTTATTAAATATTATTTAATATATTAAATTCTATTAATTAATTATAAAAATTATTTATTTCTATTTTTAAATATGTTAGATGATTTAATTATCGTAAACGTTACGTTTTTTTTTCAATCACTGTACACCTTACATTAGGAATTTTTATTTATATGCATGTACATTAGGATAAAAATTATTTATTTATATTTTTTCAATTACTGTAGACCTTGTGTTTTTTTTAGCGTCGATTCCAAATATATTATTTTCAAATAAAAGTATGAAATATCACGTGTTGGCATCTCGGAATTTGTTATTGAGAGAGAAAATAAAAGGCAGTGCATAACCAGAGATGTATAAGAGGAAGTTCACTAAAATTAGTGCGCCCTTTGATGAAAATGAAATCATGAAACACTTTTTAATAAATACCAATGTTTAGATGCGTCTCTTGGTAAATTGGAGGTAATTTTAATCAACCGAGCACACTTCATTTTTCTAATATATATATATATATATATATATATATATATATATATATATATATATATATATATATATATATATAGTCAGAAGTATTAAAAGACAAAAGTGGAGCAAGGAGTATAGATTAATAGAGTTCAAAAAATCCCTCCGCACTTGACTTTTAATGACGTGGCCTCCTACCATTTCGGTCGCCGGTCGCAGGACGGCAGTGGTCGTCGGTCGTCGACCGGCGGCGGTCGCTGGTCATCGGCCGGCGGCTGTCGCCGGTCACCAGTCGGTCGTCGGTCGCCGGCCGACGGTCGTCGGTCAGCAGCCGTATGTCGCCGGTGGCACATCGCCCGTCGCCTCGCCGGTGGCACGTCGCCCGTCGCCGGCCGGCGGCCGTCACCCGTCGCCGGCAGGCGGCCGTCGCCCGTCGCCGTCCGGCGGCCGACGGCGGTCGCCGGTCGTCGGCCGGCCGGCGGCGGTCGCCGGTCGTCGGCCGGCCGGCGGCGGTCGCCGGTCGTCGGCCGGCCGACGGCGGTCGCCGGTCGTCGGCCGGCCGGCGGCGGTCGCCGGTCGTCGGTCGGCCGGCGACGGTCGTCGGTCGTCGGCCGACCGACGGTCGGTCGCCGTCCTGTCGCCGGCCGATGGTCGGTTGCCGACCGATGGTGGTCGTCGGTCGCCGGCCGGCGGCGGTTGCCGTTTGCTGGACGGCGGCGGTCGCCGGACGGCGGCGGTCGCCGGTCGCCGGACGGCGGCGGTCGTCGGTCGCCGGTCGCCGGCCGGCGGCGTTCGCCGGTCGCCGGCCGGCGGCGTTCGCCGGTCGCCGGCGGTCGCCGGCCGCCGGTCGCCGGCCGCCGGCGGTCGCCGGCCGCCGGTCGCCGGCCGCCGGTCGCCGGTCGTCGGCCGGCGGCGGTCGTCGGCCGACGGCGGTCGTCGGCCGGCGGCGGTCGCCGGTCGCCTGCGACGACCGCCGCCGGCCGGCGGCGATCGTCGGTCGCCGGCCGGCGGCGGTCGTCGGTCGCCGGCCGGCGGCGGTCGTCGGTCGCCGGCCGGCGGCGGTCGTCGGTCGCCGGCCGGCGGCGGTCGCCGGTCGCCGGCCGACGGCGGTCGCCGGTCGCCGGCCGACGGCGGTCGCTGGTCGCCGGCCGGCGGCGGTCGCCGGTTGTCGGCCGGCGGCGGTCTCCGATCGGCGGATGGGCTTCGGTCGTCGGTCGATAAGTCGGCAACGAGTTTTAATTTATTTAATTATTAGAGATATTTTTATCTGTAAATGTAAATATTAAGGGATAATTTGGGAAAGAAAAGTTCCTTAACCACCGAAATTATGAAAAACCTCCGTTTTCTTTGATTATCTAATTCCGGGTTGCATGCCCCATTTGATGGCATTTTGTTGATGTGGCGGTAATACTGCATTATTTGGTAATTGATGATAATCTAAACCAAACAAGGTTATCGACGATAACCTTGGACAGATAATCAAGTTTATCACTGATCATCCTGAACCAAACGCACCTTTAAAGATGTGGCCTCGTACCATTTTGGTTAATAGGCATGTTCCTTTAATTTTCCCACGACTTTCCCCTTCCTACTCTTTCATTTTTTGCCCTCTGTCTTCCAATTATTGTCCATGATTCTAAGAAAGGAATGCAGACGATTGAAGAGGAAGAAGGAGAGGAGGATGCCTTAATAAAACTTACATTGAGAGATACTTTAGCGAAAGGAAATGGGAGTAACAAGCTTCGATGGTCGACAGTGCAAGAAGGCAGATGGCCATCTCCGCGTCCCTTTTTGTGGGAGACAGCGACGATGCAAGAGGATAGATGCGAGACACATGGGAAAGGGTTAGTCGTAGATCGCGAAGCATGCAATTCATTATAGTCGCCGGTTGTTATGCCTCGACTAAGCACATCGAGGAAAGAATGCTTCGAGAGGATCCTGCCACGTGGCGCTAATTTATTTGCAGAATAGATTTCTCGGCATTAATGCGCCCCATACGCTCTTAATGAATGATTGACAACCATCCTCGTAGGGCATTGGGACTTGTGAAACTCTTGAGGCCATTTTAAACAATTACTTCGAGTCTTACAGTGAATGTTTGGATTCCTAGGATTCATAAAGTTGTTAAGGATGAGAAATGTTAATTGTATATTCTATCTACACTTCTCTCCTAATACGCCACAAGTCCAATCAGTCAGACAAACTTTCTTCGATTAGATTTAAAGGGAGGACTTGTGATCATGATGGGTAGCCCGAGGTAAACACGTGGAGCAAGAAAGCTGCGTGTTATGGCTAAGAGTGAGAGAAGTGCCTGAGATCAACTTGGGCGGAGATGTCTCGAGGCCAACTCGGGAGAGAAGTGTCCGACACCAGCTTAGGCACTGAGAGTTTCTGAGACCAGTTCAGGTTGGGAGTTCTCGAGATCAACTTAGGAGAGGAGCGTCCGAGACAAGCTTGGGCACTAAGGGTTCCCGAGCTCACCTCGGAGGGCGGAGCCCGAGACTAATTTGGAAGAGAGAGGCCTGTGTTGGGCCTGAAATCCTATTATATCAGGCCCAGCAGTGATCGAGGTTTAAAGCATGCTCGGGAGCCTAGTGGTAAGCAATCGTCTTCTAGCTCCTGTTTTCTTGGCATTTGAACGTAGCGTGCTTTCGTCAATTGGAGTCATGTGGGCAACACCCTCCTCATCGGACTAGTGGAATTGTACGTGCCCTCACATTTAGTTTTTCATTTTAGTTTTTGCTTTTGACCTAGGGTTAGCGATAGTCTTCACTCACCGATCGAATATGAGGAGGCTCTTTATGAACGAAATCTAAGTGTTATATTTGTTTGTGTCAAATAATTTTTGTTTGATGATTGCTAAGTTCGGGATGGCTCCAAAAACATCATCTTCAAAGCAACCAGCTTCCAAAAAATCAAAGAAATAGCAAGACCCTGATGGAAGTAAAAAAAACAGTTCACACAAGGAAAAGGGAAATTGTGTGCGACTATACAAGTTTTGTGAACAGAGGTCGAACTAAACGAATGAACTGGAAAAGTAGCCTTTGTCATTTCCAAAATTTTATTGGTTCAGTTCCACCCACACCAGCACAAGAATAGTTGCTTCGAGATATACCCTTTTCTTGGGTCCTGGACCTCCCTAATAGTTCATGTGTAAGACCCCAAGTTCAGAATATGTTCGATAATTGGGATGAAGAAGAACAGAGCTTTATATTCCATGGGAAAAAATTGAAATTCACAAAGGTTGATATATCACTTATTCTAGGGCTACATGACAATGGAGAGATAGTCCAACTTGATTTGAATGAGACCTCCAGTCCACTGTACAAGCAGTATTTTGAAGAGTCAAGTTGTTCTGCCAAGCATTTGGAGAAACTGATAATGAAGTCTACATCCAATGACAAACTCTACTGTCAGTTGTATATACTCTATTTTTTTCTACAGTTCTATTTTGTGGTACTTATAGCATACTTATCATTCCTGCCCTGTCACTAATTGATTGCGTAGATGATTTTGACAACCTATCAACCTATAATTGGTGCAATGCCGTCTACAATTTCATGGCTCCTCAGTTGGAAGCCATTGGAAAGGAGGTTACACTGAGGCATAGACCACATGTAGGTGATTCAACCCAAACGGCCAAGGCTCCCTTGCTCAAGGAATTTTCAAATATTTTGGTTGTAAGTTAGAGTAGATATACCTGCTCATATATGTTATGATGGATATTAATTACTGAATATAATCATTTTGCAGGTATGAGTGAGTGAACATATTAGTATTGATGCTCCTGAATATCCTCATAGATTTCCAAGAATACTTCGCTAGACTTGGCCTAAAGCTCATGTTAAGAGTATCAAAAGGATGATAGACCGTGTGCCCACAAATTTAATTAATGTTGATTTAATTCCGGCTAAATTAGAGCTTGATTTGGTACCTGACTACTCTCCTCCAACTCAAGCACTTGAGGTACACTGTAAGGTATTACAGCAGGTAGCAGAAGGAAGCCAGGCAGCAGAAGCAAGCCTACAGGCCGTAGAAATGGAAGCCTGCAATCTATGTATAGCAAAGCAAGAACAAATTGTTACCTTCCAGCAATAATTAACTATAACTCTTAAAAGTTTGGAGGATATTAAAATTGACAAGGCAACAATCATCAGTGAGAAGAATTAAATTATTGCTTAGAAGGAAACAATAATTGCGGAGAAGGATTCCCAGCTTAAACCAAAAGATGAAATCATTGCTGAAAAGGATACAATAATTGGTGATAAAGATTCTCAGCTTAAAGAAAAATATGATCTCCATAAAAAAAGGATAGATGTACAAGATAACATCATAGAATACACTGACCAGAGAATCATGAAGCTGCATAAACAATTAGAAAGCAAAGGGTCAGATGAAGATGAGCCACTTTCCAAAAAAAGGAAAAGTACTCAGATCAAACAAGCCTACGAGGCCAAAGGCAAGGGCAAAGAAGTTGTTCAGGATCAGGATGAGGATGAGGATGAAAATGAAGATGAAGATAACGAGGCTCCTGCCCCATCAATGTCACAAACTACAACGTAAACAACAAAATCTGCGACCTCAACCCAAACAAATATATCTGAACAACAGGCAGCTAAAGCAAAAGAAATTCAAAAGGTGTAAAGCAAAATCTTGAAGAATGCCAGGGCATTTTTAAAGAAGAATAAAGATGCAGAGATTGTTGAAACCTTATTAAAACTTAGTAAATTAAAGTGAGTTAGTTGATATTGCGATTGCATAAATTTGTAAAACAATGATGATTATTGTCATTCATTAATAAAATTTATTCGTTCACTTTCTTAATAAGTTGCTTATATTATGTAATGTAGGTATCAAAATAATCCAGTATGGTCCAATGAGACCTTTTCATTAGATATGCAATCATTTTTGATAATATTTGATTGGAATGACTACACCACCGGGGATTGCATAAATACATACTGGACAATTCTTGTAAATGAAGCAAAATCCTGTAACTCACCATACCACCCCTCTATATTCTGTGGGGTGGGGTTAGATGTAAGTTAATTAGCAAGTTATTTTGTTATTTTTTTCTAGGATTTATTCCATTAACACTTCCTTTTTAATAAACATAGGAACTATTTGAGGTGATTCACGCTGCAGCATTTGAACAAACAATTGCTACTGATACAGATAAGCCAATTAGATATATCATCTGTCCTCTAAATAATGTAGATGATCATTGGCATCTATTGATTATTGACCTCGAGGAAGGTAGTATCCATCATTATAATTCTCTCGGCACCACACAAAGGTACATTGCCAAATTTAAAAAAACTATAAGTTTTCTATTTCATATATATACCTTTACAAAAAGTTTCAATGCAATATAATTGTTACTAATGTAATATCTGTGTAGGTGACGTTTTTCAAAAATTTGAACTGGTCATATTACAAGATATGGAATAAATGATTGCCTTCCATATCGGGGACATACTTTAATAAAATTATAGTACAAGGACCCACCCAAAGTAGATCGTAACATCATGTTTTTTTTGGTTAAAAATAACAATTGATTTCATGGTTGGATTTATAACATGACAACAATGACGTTATTGGTTTTTTCAGGTTGGATTGTGCTTTTTCCATTATGCGGTATGCTGAAAGTCTGGTCTTTCAAAGATCTACAGAGTTTAGCCAAAAGCAAATGAAACCTTATCAATTTCAGGTGGGATATAAAATAATGAGAGACAAATTCTGGAAGCTAAATATGTAAATATTGGTTTTGTTGATACAATACATATGTAAGTGTCATGACAAACACTATATATTTGTAATTATACAATGTATGTAATCCTTTTGAAATCAATGAAACATTACTTTTGATCCTTATTTTTGTGTAATATATAATTTATAGTCTGTAATTGTTGTCGATACCATCAGTAATATTGAACCTTGCTTTTGCTGTAATAATTTGAATTCAGGCCCACGGTGGGCCTGAAACAATCTAATCTCAGACCCACTCAGGGCCTGAAACAAACTGATTCAGGCCCACGCTGGGCCTGAAATAATCTCATTTTAGGCCCAGCGTGGGCCTGAAAAAATTTCATTTCAGGTCCAGCTTGGGTCTAAATTAATCTCATTTCAGGACCACGCTGAGCCTGAAATAATCTCAGGCCCACATTGGGCCTGAAATCCTCACGTTGGGCTTGAAATCCTCTGGTTTAGGCCCAACGTGATTTCAGGCCCAACGTGAGTCTGAAATCAGATTGCAAAAAATTTAATAAAACCTGCTTACAAGTATGATTAAATACTTATACGACAATCTTTTATATAAATCTACATGATCTGACAACATTTTAATAATGAAACAAGAAGGTTGCACCTTGAGAGCACCTAAATACAAGGTATTGCATACCACAATTGGATTCCATGCACATCATGACCTCATATTTTCAAAATTTGGTACACAAGGAGATTTGTATGATGGAGCTAGGATATTTGAATTTCTCAAAACTCATTATCAGTAGTTAGAGTTTAGCTACCAGATGATATTTTTAGTTTCCAAACGTAGTCGTAATGAGTATCATTTACGTGTTGATACAGTATCAGTTGGCACAGAACAATGAATCAACAAAACAAAAATCAGAGGGGCTCAAATGACAGATATTCAGAAAATAGTGGACTTTAAGACCTGAAATAACATTATTGTGAGTTTAGAAATCAGAGGACTGATCTTCTCTGCTTACATTGAATTACACAAGGTGAAATGTATCATAATATTGAAATACTTCTTCATGTCACAACATTAACAACAACTAGTATTTTGACAATACTATGGCTGTACAAAATACAAAATATATACATTCATTTCTCCTCCTTACAAAATATACACTTCAATCAGAATATTCCTGCAATACATATACTAATTAACTCAAGACCTTGGTGCTGGCGACATTCTATATGTCTTTCTATTATGGCCAAGTTGTTTGCACCGGCTGCATTTTAGTTTCACCTTGCCATTGTGTCTGGACTCAATCCGTGCCTTCTTTCATCTATCAGGCTGCACAAGACTACGGGGACTGAGAACTATAATGTCGTGTGAATGATCCAATAGGTCAAAACTGCTTTCTTCTACAAGGGAAAATATGATCCATGTAAACTCACTTCCAAGTTTCTGAATAAAAATAATGCTCTCAATATGACAGTGTATCCATGTTCCTGTGAATAATTACGACAATAGCATGTGAGCAAGGGAGTCCTGAAATTTGAAACTCCCCACAATGATAATTTTTTTTTCCAAATCAACAATGTATGAAGTGCCCCATGTTTCTACTTCCATTTCTGATTGAGAGTAAGGGTGAACCTTATAAGCTCTAGCTTTCTCTCTCCTTGAATCCATTTCTTTTGTAACATGAGGTGTCAAAGGAACATGTCATTTGAAGACTTCCTCTTTACGGTTAAAGAACCATTGTGCTACTTTTGTTCTGGTAGTATCAATTAACCTGTTTATGGGAAGCTCACGTGTGGACTTGAACAAAGCATTTAAGCTCTCTACACAATTCGTGGTAAGCATTATGTACCTTCTCCCAGTAAAGTGTGCATTTGCCCACCTTTTAGGGTCAATGTTCTGAAGCCACTTATGCACATCTGGATGTTTTTCAAGCATTGTCTACATTATCATATCATATTGGAGTGTTGTGTTGGCTCGTGCTGCTGTCCAAAACAAACATAAAGCATCCCTATTTTCAGTATCAGTTACCATATTTCAAGACATGTGGTTGCAATAAAAAACATGATGCGCGTTTGTGTAGACTTTTCTAACTACTGATATAATGCCCCGATGTCTATCTGATACTATGGTGATTGAGTGATCATCGACAGCAAAGTACCTCTTTGTATGCTCCAAAAACCACTCTCATGCAGCTCCACATTCAACTTCAGCTATTGCAAAGGCAACTGGGAGAACATTGTCATTACCGTCAATCGCCGTAGCAATCAACAATACACCTTGTTACTTTCCTCTTAGGTGTGTGACATCAATTCTGATAAGTCTACGCAAATAAGACCTGAACACCCTTCGGCAAGCACCAAAATCCCAAAAATACTGCTGGAACTGATTGTCACCATTCCTGCATAGTGCCACATAAGTTTCAGGATCTCTAGCTTTTAACTGACGCAAATATTGTGGAAGATCTCTATATGCCTCATCATAATCTCCGACAACCTTTTTCAATGCTTTCTCCCTAGCTATGTATGCTTTTCTGTATGATATGATCACTCCAAATCTAGCTTTAATATCTGATATAATCATACTTGGTTTGTATTGTTCATTATGAAGAAATTGCTCTTCAACAAAAGAAGCAAGAAATGATGAAGAGCATGCATGATGATCAGCACTTTCCCTAACAGTTCCACATTTGTGTTCTTTTACATATTTTGTAACAGTAAACTCTACTTCCCCCTTGCTACTACTCTCCATGTACATGGTTGGTTGAAGCACACTACTTTAACTCTATTTTTTCTAGTGTCAACTAGGTTATATCTCATATGCTTAACCATGACATGTTTGACAAGTGCATTCTTGAATTCTTCTCTAGATGGAAATATCTGCCTCACAAAAAATTCATACTCATATCTTGCCTCTACCTCTCCAATTGGCCCAGCAAGCAATCGAGAATTCAAAATATAAGGATCTTCAGCTAATGAAAACCCCTCCTCTAAGTCACTGTACTGATCTGGGGGGAATTCATATTGCTCAATCTGCATATCATCATCTTGGAATTCTAGTACACGTGTACTGGGTTGTAATTCATCTGCATTTCGGATTTCAATTTCTTCCTCCCTACTCCAGGTTGGCTCAAAGAACTCAACAACTCATGTAGAAGAATTTAGACCCTCATCTTCTAGATTAGTTGCTTCTTCATTTAGATCAAATGTCAAATTCCTTGTAATTCTATTATCACCATACTGGGAACATAATGGATATTATTACTGGCTATTTCTCCTCCATTCCCCATGACAACATTATCATCAAGAGTATTCCATATTTCAGAGAGAATTTCGTCAACAACATTATCATCCCTGAAAAATAAATTACAATTACATTTAGCAAACTTTGAAAATCATAATCAAGACCCTATGAGGGCCTGAAATAAAAGGAATTCAGGCCCTATGAGGGCTTGAAATCATAAGATTTCAGGCCTCCTGGGCCTGAAATATTTTGATTTCAGGCCCTAAGAGGGCCTAAAATCTTTTGATTTCAGGCCCTGGGAGGGCCTAAATTCCTTTTATTTCAGGCCCTTGGAGGGCCTGAAATCCTTTAATTTCATGCCCTCGGAGGGCCCGAAATCATTTTATTCAGGACTTCCTAGGGCCTGAAGTTCTTTTATATCAGGTCCTCCTATCATTTGATTTCAGTCCCTCCTAGGGTCTGATATGGTAAGATATCACCCTCTAGGTCGAATTCAAGCATTAATTTATCCTAAGTTTAAAAAATTTCAGAGAACTCTAATTATGTAATGCATGACACCCTTAAAGTCCTTCTCCAAACATAAAAATAGTAAAAGGAGTATCATGTATAAAACTAGGTCCGATACCATATCAAAGATGACAATCATACGTATATTACTATTTCTATTTGTTACCAAACTGTTAGCTTGCTTTTTCTCCTTCAACACTTATCTTCCTCAGGTGCCTTAGTGATAAATCGAATTGTACAAGGTAGAAATATATATGTACCTTCGTGATGAATCGACTTGTGCAAGGTATAAATATATATAGGTTGGGAAAAATTCGACTTCATGGTCATCCGAACCATAAAATATTATTTTACTGATAAAGTGGTTCGTATGTCTCGAAAAAGTGAATTGAGAAAGTCATTTCTTGGCAGGAGGGGTATAATAGGAAGTTGACTATATGAGATGCGCCCTTTGGTAAAAAAGAAAGCATGGTACTCCTTTTGATAATTACCAATTCTTGGGTACACCCTTTGGTAAAAAACCGATTTTTCTTGCTTCTCTTTTGTCTTTTAGTAATTTCTAACTTGAGCGTTGGAGAGAGTTTCATTGGAACTCCTTCCGATGTATCCCTTAAATACTTATATTAATCTCGCAGGTACGGATGCCCTCTTTATTATCGCTCAAGGCTACGCCACGATAATCTATCGTTCATATCGTTCACTTCCGAATTCATAGTTTATAATCTAATTTCTATCTATCAAATAAATTCAGAAAATATGATGACTCCTGATGCAATACTTCAACTTCACTATTAATTTAATTGTCGTAGATATACTCTGTGGATGTACTCTGTGTAATAATTGAATCGTTATTACTTAAAAAATATATTCCATGGGCAATAAAATGAATAATAACAAAAGTTGCTCACGCTATTAAGAAAAGTATATAAGATAAATTCAGAGGTCCCTTGACTGATTCAAAATTTGACGACGTAGATTTCGTGTTGAAATCGCGGGCAGCACGTAATCGTGAAGACGTATGTGATAGGGAGCTTACAGTTTGACCGAGAAAGATAAAAAATTTAATAATAATTAATAAACTCTTCTATAAATCAATCGCTGCCTGTTGACGTTTCCTGTCAAACACGATCTGATAGCGATATCACTCTTGGAATTGACCTTCGCTAGGGTTGACCAGGGACTTCACTTCCGAAGATATCGTGTCCTAGTTTGACTTCGGAAAAAACAAACTCGTCCTTCGAGTGTTTGACCAGTTGCTCTCTGCGACACGTACGCGTTCATATAAACCCATGAAGTCACGTGTCAGCCTGACCAAACTCGAAGAAGAATCATGTAACTATTATTTAATGTTAATTTGTCATTAAAACAAATAATTAATCTATTTCTTCTGAAAATTTAATATTACGCTAAACATACTGGAAAGTACTAATTGTACTATGCCTATAATTGACGTCGACTTTTATCTAGAAAGATTTAGTGGTCATTGTGTACTTGGCTTCTCTTAATTTTTTTTATAAAAATATTCATATATTTTTTCTTATCAAGAAAGTAAGAGAAGGTCATCCTATGCAATATTTATTAATGGGAGGGACATATTTTAATTTAAACTATTGAGACCGGGCAAAGACATGAGTTGGAAGCTTAAATGTATAGTTAAGATATAATGGGTAAAAAATTAATGTTAAAAGGATGTCTCAATTTTAAGAATATCAAAATATTATTTTATCTTATCTTCATCGACAAAATACTTTTATTCTAATACCTACTAAATTCTAATGCCTTAAACTTAAATTTATTAAGATATCCATATCAACTTTAATAAATAAAGATTTCATTTTAAATTTTATATTTTACGTTAAAAAACCTTTGCATCAGCTATCCTATTCATTCTCTACATTTAGATTTTATAAATAGTACGTCGTTAAATTTAGAAATAAAATCCATTTTTAAATATTAAAATATTATTTAATTTGAAAAAAATAAAGGGAATAGATTCAATATTTTACTTAACAATGTAGGTATGTTTCTTAAATTAACAAATCGCATACCTAAGTTTTAAATTATCAAATCACGTACCACTTTCATTTTTACCTCTGTTATTATTCCTAATCGATTGCTACAATGTAGCAGTTGGCTGATAATGTACCCAATCGACTACTATAATATAGCAATCGATTGCTACCGTAGCAAACCAGTAGACAAATTTAGAATGACGTGAAACTAGTAATTTTGAAAGCATTTTGGCTCTCAATATAGCAATCGACTGCTACCGTAGCAAATCGATTTTAGCCGAATGAACCTAAAGAGTTTCGGCCAAAATCTATTGATCAACCTAGAGCTTGGAATGACATGAAACTAAGTCCCATGAGTTCGTCAAGTTATTACGATTATATCCATGCTCTCAAATATAAATTTAACCTAATATATTGAAAGCAGTGATTTTTTAAATATGAATTAGTTTTTCAGACATATTCGTTTTAAAAAAATTATTATTCTTAATATATTAAGTCAAATTAATGTTTAAGAGTATTTATAGAATCAAAACTAGATGAACACATATGAACTGGTTTTGTGTCATTCCGAGGTCTCTAGGTCCATCAGCCGATTTCGACCAAAATCTATTGATGGACCTAGAGACCTCAGAATGACACAAAATAAGTTCTTATGTATTCGTTTAGTTCTCTTGATTCTATAAATACCGTCAAATATTAATTTGACCAAATATATTAAAAATAGTGTTTTTTTTAAATACAAATCGATCATTTTTATAAAAATTAATGGTTTGCTATGATAATAGTGTAGTAGTAGACTGGGTACAATATTAATCGATTGCTACATTATAGCAGTCGATTGGGAAAAGTAACAAAAGCAAAAATAGAAGTGGGTATGTGATTTGGTAATTTTGGAACTTGGGTACGCGATTGATAATTTTAAAAATTTACCTACATGGTTCGCTAAAAAGTTGGAATAGATTGGATAGTGAAAAGTTGATATTATATTAGGAAAGATAAAAAATAATAAAAAATAAAGATATGATAAGTTATAGAAAAGTTGATATATTATGCAGTGAAAAGTGAATATCCAAATTTAATAAAGTAGTTCTATCTTAAATTTTAGATAGGGAATTAGATATAGATGATCTAATCCCTAAGCTCTAAAAAGAATTTTATATATATATATATATATATATATATATATATATATATATATATATATATATATATATTATATATATATATATATATATATATATATATATATATATATATATATATATTACGAATTTGATCTCCTGCGGACCTCTCTAAACGTGACGCTGCGGACCTGCAGATGTGGCTTGCCGCGTCCGCCTCTGCTCCGCTGCTTTGCTTTTTTTATGTGTTTCCTCGTGGCAAGCGGCGGCGGCGGCGGCGGGGGGGGGGGGGGGGGGGTGCTAATCGGTCAAGGTGACCGATCAGGCACCCCTAGCTTGCCACGAGGGCAGCGGAGTCAGGGGAGTTGCAGTCGGGGGCGACGCCCTGGACGATGTTGCCGGAGCTGCAGTCGGGGAGTGGCTGAGCAGGCTAGTCGTTGCGGGAGCTGCAGTCGGGGGCGACGCCCTGGATGACGTCGCCGGAGTTGCAGTCGGGGGAACGGCTTAGCCGGCTGGTCGACGCTGGAGCTGCAGTCGGGGGCGACGCACTGGACGACGTCACCCGGGAGCGGCATGGTGTAGTTGCCACGCAGAGCAGCACAACATCGTGCCACGCATGCGGTCCGCAGGAATCGATCCGCAGGAGATCAAAATTATATATATATATATATAACCTTAGTTTATTTATTTATTTTTTATATCAACCTTTCGTCTAATATAAACTATACCTTGTGAGTATCTAATTTTTTTTTCATCTTAAATATTGATGGGGTTGAGTACCCCGTGGCTGACACGCGAACTGAAGAAGCTATGTGGCAAGATCTACCGAGTCTGGACGACTCTCTTCACGTGGCGCCCGAGACCCCCTTTTGGGAAGGTGGGTCCCTGGGAACACCACAAACAAGTGTGCCATGGAGATCGACCCGGAAAGACGCATGACCGAGATTACCTTGGGAGGTCAGGTCCCCGAGACCACCTCGGGAAGGTACACGCCTGAGACCCCCCTCCCCCCAGCCAAAAGACCCCGAGATCTTCTCGAGGTAGCGGAACCCAAGGAGCACTCGACCTCAAGTAACGGGTCCCTTTCTTCGGATCTACGAATAAGCATCACCTACAATCACGGGATGATCATGGCCCGTAAGACGCAGCCATTAACGCCTTCATTATCGCAACGGATCAGATTTAATGACGGCTACGACCGTTACAAAGGTTATCCAGTAACCGAAGATTGGGGAGACGTGGAGAGGATCATGGAGACACGTGTGACCGCCACCTCAGGTATAAAAGGTATTCCAACCCCTCTGGTAAAGGGGTTAGGCACTCTCTATCTTGCACATCTCCTTTCTTTCTTCCATCTCCTATACTGAGGCACTGACTTGAGCGTGAAGTGGGCTTCGCCGGACAACCTCTGGCATGTTCCCAGTAACTCTCGTGTTGATTTCGTAGGGTGGGAGTTCTTCCTCTAGCGTCAGCATCCGCGGGGGCTGAACCCTGGTGGCTAGCCATCGACGTCGATTCCTTCCAGAATAAGTTTGGCGCCGTCTGTGGGAAACTAGTAAAGCACCAGAAGGAGCACCGATGGTAGAGCTAGCGGGATAATCCATTGTCCTGACGAAAGAGGAACTAGATCGTTTGGTGGCCAATGCCATCAAGGAGGCGCTCCAACAACAACAAATGGAGCCCACCGCTTCACAACGAGGGGCTTCCGAGCAAGGGGAGGTCCTAGGGATCTCCGGAGTCCTCCCGGAGGGGTCCTACCAGAGGCCCTGCCAAAGCCCTACGAAGCCTTGCAAATTGATCTCGCCAACCCGTGAGAAGATGAAGGACCTAAAGAAGAACGGAGGGAGGTCGAGAGCGAGGAGGTACAGATTCACCCTCAATAGGAGGGGGGAGTTACGAGGATTTCCGCAGACCTTGCACCAGAACTAAGAAGCCGTCCTATAGACTGCCTACAGAGCCATCGAGATGTCTTCGCCTGGGCCGCCGAAGAAATCAAAGGGGTCTCCCCGGCTTTAGCCATGCATTACTTACATGTCATCCCTGGGGCCCGACTGGTGAAACAGAGGCGAAGACACTTTGCACCGGAGCAGGACAAGGCCATCAGGGATGAAGTCAACAAGCTGCTAAGGGTCGGGCACGTAAGGGAAGTCTAATTCCCGGCCTGGTTAGCTAATGTAGTCATTGTCCTTAAGCCAGGGGATAAATGACGGGTCTGTATTGATTTTCGCTACTTGAACAAGGCCTGCCCTAAAGACTGTTACCCCTTGCCTCAAATCGACCCATTAGTCGACTCTACAGCCGGTTGTGAGTTCATTTCAATGTTGGATGCTTATCAAGGCTACCATCAAGTGCCGCTCGCTTCCGAAGACTATGAGAAGGTCAGCTTTGTGACAGCTGACGACACGTATTATTATAATGTCATGCCTTTCGGATTGCGCAACGCTGGTGAAACTTACCAACGGATGATGGACAAAGTCTTTGGGCATCAGATTGGGAGAAACATTAAAGTGTACGTGAACGATATCTTGGTCAAGACCGACAAGGGAAAGGACATGATCACTGACTTAGAAGAGACGTTCGCCACCCTGAGGGCCATCAAGCTGAAATTGAACCCTGCCAAGTGCCTATTCGAGGTGAAGAGCGACCGTTTCTTGGGGTACATGGTGACGGAGAGGGGGATTGAGGCTAATTCAGAAAAAGTGAAGGCTATTTTGGATATGCCTTCCCCTCGCAACTTTAAGGAAGTGCAGCGGTTGATTGGTAGAATCATGGCCCTATCCAGGTTCATTTCCAAGTCTGTAGACAGAACCCTGCCATTCTTCAAGATTCTGAGAAAAGCAACCAAGTTTGATTAAGATGACCAGTGTGAGAAGACGCTCGCTGACATGAAGGCCTATCTCGCTGAGCTCCCCATCCTCTACAAACCAGTAGAAGGGGAGACTTTATTTGTCTACTTGTCTGTGGCAGAAAAAGCGGTAGGCTCAACTCTCGTCCGAGAAGAAGACATGGTGCAATACCTCATATACTTTTTCGGACATCTCCTAAAGGATGCCGAAACGCGATACACTATGATGGAGAAGCTGGCTTATGCTCTGGTCTTAATGGCCTGAAGGTTTAGGTCGTACTTCTTAGCACATCCCATCGTGGTCCTCACCAACAGCCTGCTCGCACGAGTCCTCACCAACCCCGAAGCTTCAGGCCGACTGATCAAATGGATGACCGAGTTAAGCGAATATGGTATTGAGTACCGGTTTCGTGCCGCTATCAAGGCACAAGCCCTCTCAGACTTCATGCTGAAGACTGTCCTAGAGGCCGAGGCCGAAGGAATATAGAAGATCTACGTGGATGGGTCTTCCAACAGCCGGCACAACGAGGGTTGGGGTGTTAATGGTCTCCCCCTGGGGGACACGTTACATTTATCCATCTGTCTCGACTTCAAAGCTACCAACAATGAAGCTGAACACGAGGCGATTCTGGTGGGCCTGCAAGTGGCCAAGCACATTGGGGCTACTCGGGTTATTGTACACTTGGATTCCCAGCTCGTGGCACAACAAATAAAGGGCGACTTCGAAGTCAGGTGCGAGTGCCTGCAGAAGTATGTGACCCTTTACGAGCAGCTGAAAGCCTCCTTCACGGACGTTATCTTATAGAAGATCTCCAGGGTAGACAATGCCAGGGCCGACGAACTAGTTAAACTAGCTAGCTCCATTTCGACCTGGCAGCTAGATGAACCTAGTGTTCTAGAGGGGACGGTAGCGTAGATTGGCGAGGAAGCAGAAGGCGACACCGGAGCCGATTGGAGAGATCCATATGTGGAGTTCCTACGCAGTGGCAATGTTCCGAGCATGGACGAAGGAAGCCGACTATTCCGTCGTCGGGCAACCAGATTCACGCTGGTCAGCGATCAACTATACAGGAGGGCCTTTGCTCGGCCACTCCTCAAATGTGTCGGGCTAGAAGAAGCCGACTACGTGATGCGTGAAGTGCATGAGGGCATCTGCGGGAGTCACATTGGGGGAAGATTTCTGTCTAGGAAGATTATCCTGGCAGGATACTTTTGGTCCACTCTCCAAGCCGACGCTCTCAAGTTCGTGGCCAGCTGTGAGGCCAGCTAGAGACATCAGTATGTGACCCATCGAGCAACCGAACCCTTGCGAGTCTCTACAGTGTTCTGCCCATTCGATCAGTGAGGGATGAACATTTTAGGCCCCTTCCCAATTGGGCAACAATAGAAGAAGTTCCTGCTAGTCCTCGCCGACTATTTTTCCAAATGGGTGGAAACTGAACCCCTGGCACACATCACGGAGGCCACCGTGATAAAGGTCCTATGGAGGGATATCATCTGTATATACAACATCCCCCACAAACTAGTGTCAGACAATGGGAGACAGTTTTTCGGGCGCAAGCTCAAAGAATGGTGCGAGGGGTTGGACATTCGACAAGCTTTCACATCAGTGGCGTACCCGTAGGGCAATGGACAAGCCGAAGTTGTTAATCGCGAAATCCTCAGGGGACTTAAGATAAAGCTAGATCATGTCGGAGGCAGCTGGGTTGAGGAACTCCCCAGCAACTTGTGGTCCTACCGTACTCCTCCATGAGAGGGAACAGGCAAGAGCCCATTTCAGCTGGTGTATGGAGTGGAGGCTATAATCCCGGTGGAAGTGGGGGAGGAGTCCGTCCGACGGCAGCTCTATAACAAAGAGGACGACGATCAAGAGCGTCTGATCGACTTAGATCTCGTTTCGGAGGTGCGGGATAGAGCAGCGGCTCGGTTGGAAGCGTATCAACGACGAATGCAACAAGCCTACAATCGCTGGGTAATCGCCCGTAGCTTTAAAGTCAGAGACAAAGTTTGGAAGAAAATCAAACCAATAGGCGACCCTGGGAAGCTAGACCCTCAGTGGGATGGATTTTATGTCATCACCAAAAAGGTCACAGGGGGCAGCAACTATCTAGAAGATAATAAAGGCAAGGGACTGGAGAGGGCATGACATGCCAACCATCTCCACCCTTATCGCACTTGGTGAGGTATTGAGTTGTTTGCTTAACTTTTGTATTCTTTGTTTGCACTGCCTTGCAGTTCAATAAATAAAAGAGCAAAAGAAATATTACTCGAAAGGCCTTGCACTGCCTATGCCCGGCCAAGAGCTAACAAACCCTACTACCTCCGCGGTGAG
>JAGFNQ010000070.1:60351-228169 GCA_024364735.1 Boesenbergia rotunda | reverse complement strand
TTTAAATTTTTTTTTCTAAAATTTATCATAATTAAAAATTAAATTACAAATATATGAAAGATAATTAATCATCCTTTCTATATATCATAGTATTAAGATTTAAAATTTTTTTATAAAATTTATCATAGTTAGGAATTAAATTACGAATGTCTGAGAGATAATAAATCACTCTTCCGATACATCATAACACTTGGATCTAGATCTGATGGTGGAAGTATCAAATACATGCATTTCTGCGTAAAATTTATTATCTTGATGATCTCTCCTATAGTATCCTATTGTAGAAGATATTGTCGGAGATATTAAAATAAATTAAAATTATATAATTAATTTTAACGTATCTGTTGAGTGGCCAGAAAAACCTGAGCTGTCTTATATGCAGAGTGTAAACTCCAGAGATGGATCTCCTAAGCTGAAGACTCCCGAGTCGCAGAGCCAGGTTGCAAAGTTTAAGTGTAGACTCCCAAGTTGGATCTCCCGAGCTAGAGACTCTCGAGTTGCAGAGTCAGGTTCTAGAGTCCAAGTACAGACTCCCGAGTTGGATCTCCCGAGTTAGACCTCCTAAGATAGATCTCTCGAACTAGATCTCCCGAGCTGGAGACTCCCGAGTTGCAGGGTCAGGTTGCAAAGTCCAAGTGCAGACTCCCGAGCTGAAAAGGAAGAGTTGTTGAGGCCTGCGTAATACAGTTCCTTAAAACAGATTTATCCTCCTCCGACTGTACTTCGAGGTTATGATGGACTTCTGTTTCCTAGGATGCACCAACGAAACCACATACAAAACCAAGCATTGGTTGTTCGTGGCGAACTGAGAAAGTACCCGATTGCTACCATGAGTAATCCACCGAGCGGGAACACACTGAAGATTTGGGAAACGGAGGCGGAAGAAAATTTTTACTCTTTTCTTTGCTTCTTTTGCTCTTGGTCACAACCTCTTTATATAGGGTATAGACCCATAGAGTAATTAATGACCGAATTAAAGTCATTTACTCCTCATTAAACATCCAGATCAAAACGTCTGGAGTTACTGCGTATTAACCAGTCCAAATCAAAACGTTTGGAGATTACAGACTCTGCATTAATCTCATTAATCGTCAATTAATGCATCCATTACATTTGAGCAACAAGAAAAAAATTATTCAAGTGGCAAAACGGTGGTTCATTTGCTTGGATAAATTTTACCCCGACCGATCCTATATTTAACGAGCGCAGGTCATGTTCGCACATGTGTCAACTTGCTTCAGTGTAAAATCAGGCCCTGGATTTGCACCCACGCGCACTCATGTGTAAGAGAGAGTCTCTCCCCATGCATTTCTTCACAACTAACATGCTTGTAAATCAATTTAAACCAATCAATATCCCTTGAAACTTTCAATGTGGGACTAAAGTCCCATTTGTTGGATCGGGTTGGCTCGGCTATAGGGGGTGAATAGACGGTTATAAAAAAAATTAAAGTGGAAGCACTCGTCTTTTAAAAAGGAACTTGGTCGCAACTAAGAACGTTGCTTCCAAGGCAGTGGACGCTTAACAAAAACCTCCTTATGGCGGAGAAGCCTTACAACAAAAGCACGCTAAACTTTAGAGATTTTACAAGTGAATGAATTGATTTCTAAAGCTAAAACTCTAAGCCTATTTATAGCCTAAGAGAATAAATCTGAATCATTGATTGTTGATGAATTTTCTCTTGGTCGTTGATCCATGGATATAATCTGGACGGTTGATCTTGGATGGGATTAAACTGTAACCATTGGATCTGATTAAAGGATAAGGTTTTATCCTTTAAGAGATGAAGTTTAATTAAAATTTTAACTTCCGCTCGAGACTTCGCTGCTGTGATCTCCAGGTGATCGAGCACCTGATCTAGTTTCGGCGCTTAGTTTCCCTCTATCTTTGATCTTCGGCAGCAGCTCGTTGACTTATCCCTCTCGGGGCGCCCGATACGATCCGGGCGCCTGATATACCGGGCGCCCGAGTAGATACGGGTGCCTGGTTTAACTTGATCAAACTGACCAGTCTTATGGTTCTTCGTCTTCTGGGTGATTTCCGGCCAACTGGAGTTAGGCTAACCCGAACCCGACTAGGACCTTTCACCCCTCGAGCATACTTCCTCCCAGCTTCTCGTCCCTCAGACGTCGTGCACGTCCTTCGCGATCCACCGACGTACTCTATCATAGCTTCCACGTCTCTCGGATTACACCGAGCCTATTGGCTCACTTCCCCGCACAATCCTTCTCGTCTGCTACGTCTTACGCTCGACTTCCTCCGCTCCTAAGTTCATGCACACATAGACAGAGGGATCAAAAACTAACAAGTCCTAATTTAGCTTGGTTGATCAAACAAAACTAATCAGCGCATCAACAGGAGAGGCATCCAAGGGATGTAAGGCAGATGGAGGACCTAGAAGGCTAGGTCTAGGTTGGTCGGGTGAGGACGAGTGCTGAGAGATTGTACTCGGAAAGGGAAATCCTAGGTTTAGGATTTGGGCAGTCGACTGCTGCTAAGAGCAGTAAACTTGTGTTGGGTAGAGAGATCAGATCTCCTGTGCAGTCGACTGGTGTCGGCTGGAATTGGAACGTTGGACTGTAACATTTGAATTCGGGTGGACCAGTCGACTGGTGTTGGCACTAGTCGACTGGTAACGGTTTGATCAACAACGAGCCCTATTTAAGAGACCTCGGTGTGGCTAGGTAAAGGTTTACGAAATAAGATTAGGTAAAGCTTATTAGTAGTCTACAAGTGCTCAGGTGTGGCTGCAAGGTTGTGGCGAGATTTCTCCACCCACATGGAGCGACACAAGCTAGCCGAAGGCTTTCCGGGAAGTCATCCACCGACGGATCGGGATCATCCACCTTACGGACAGTCATGGAGTAGGAGTATCATCTCCGAACCACATAAAGGTTTGGTATTAGCATTTGTGTTTTTATTTGTAGTTTGTATTTCCGCTTGCGCATGCTAACACGTGTTGGTGCAGGCAGGAAGCACTATATCGAACATTGTTTTAATATTGGCAAAGGATTCAAAGTTAAGTACTATTTGTGATCTAACGATGTTACTCAAGTATGCAGGAAAAGTCCTAGGAACACTAGACACGAAGTCCTGGCCGTGGGCTGGACAACTAAGTCCTGACAAAGGTTGGGCAATAAGTCCTGGTCGTGAACTGGGCACTAAGACCTGGCCAAGGGCTGGGCACCGAAGACCTGGTTCGAGGAATTGGGCACTAAGACCTGGCCGAGGGCTGAGCACCGAAAACCTGGTTCGAGGAATTGGGCACTAAGACCTGGCCGAGGGCTGGGCACCGAAGACCTGCTCGGAAGGTGGGCACTAAGACCTGGTCGCGGATTGGGCACGAAGACCTGGTGAGTAAAGCTGGGCAAAAGTCCAACCGGAGGAGCCGGTTGGCAAAAGGTAAACTCTCCTGAGATGAGTAGGTGAAGACGCATTCCCCGTCGAGGGAACAGTAGGCGTCGGCTCGACCTAGGGCTCCATTTTAGAGACCCAAAGTCAGAACCAAGACAGCTAAGGCTGTATAAAACTAATACATTATTGCTCTGTGTTGTTTTGGACTAACCCTGGACGCAGGACCGAAGGAACGAGTGTCTGCAGCTCAAAAAGCCTCAAAGGAGTGAGGCAGTAGCTGAGTAGGGCGCCCGCAGTGTCCCGGGCGCCCCCAAGGTGAATACTATTGGAAACGGAATGGCTAGAGAGGGGGGGGGTGAATATAGCCAATCACTTTTATCTTTGGCACTTAACAAGTTTCTGTAAGTTTCTGCCCTTAAGGTGGGCGATCCCTTGATCGTCGGCAGATCAAGCCCCGGTGATCACCGGATAAAAAGCAACCTTCTTCTCGGTGGAGTAACCTCTCCACAGTGTTTCAATCACAGATAAAGTTTAAGCACAAAGAAACAACAAGAAGGATCTTACTCAAGCACTCAGCAAGGACAAGAACACAGCAAGCTTCCCTGAGCTCCACCCAGTGGCGATCTCACGCAAGAACCCTTCTTCGTGTCTTCCCACTGTCGGACTCCAGCTCCTTGTTCTCTCCTTCAAGCACTCAAGTAATGGATGATTACTTCTCGATTGCTTGCTCAGAATGATGGAAACTTCAAGAACACAGCAAGCAGTTGTGGAGAACTCAAGGAGGCAAGAACTCAAAACACAAGCTGTAGAACTCTGCTTCACCGAAGCTGCCTCTCGTCCCTTTTGTTTCTCCACTAAGCATTAAGTGACCTCATCTCCAGTTGCCTCCAGCTGCCTCACTGCCAACGCCAGCTACCACTGAACCCTTACTGAACTTCCTGAGCTCCCTCAGCCAAGCTTTAGTCAGCGGCTTCAGTCCTGCAGCTCCAGCCGTTGCAACCTGAGATGAGAAATGGACAAACCTGCTCCAAGGAAAGCCTCCATTGACTTCTCCTTGAGTGTTTGAATCCTCCCCTGTCACCTGCAGGTTAATCAGACTGTTAGAGCAGTATATCACACAGTAAATCAAATATCAGAGGCAAACAGCAGCGAATCGGATACGGTCAGACGCGATCAGAGCGTCTGACAGTGCAATTTGAATTAAAGTGATCAGTCACCCGACCGATCAGAGCGACTTTTGATCGGTCACCAGACCGATCAGGCTAGGTCCAGACCGATCAGGCTAGGTCCAGACCGATCAGGCTCCGTCCTGATCGGTCCCCAACGCTCAATTAGAAATCGCGATTTCTTTGGGACTCTCCTGGACCGATCACCAGACCGATCCCAGGCTGTGGGTCGATCACCCGAACGATCCACCCCTTTATCAGGCGATTTCTGAGCTTCACAGTCCAGACCTCCTGATCGGTCACCGGACCGATCAGGCAGCCTCCTGATCGGTCACCAGACCGATCAGAACATGACCAGACCGATCAGGCTCCGTCCTGATCGATCATAGAGAGGAACCTGCGACGTTTGATCGTTCTCCAGAACAATCTGCACAGTGATCCTGATCGGTCACCAGACCGATCAGGTGCAGATCAGCAGGGGAACTCAACCTCACTTGTTTGCTCCCTGATCGGTCACCAGACCGATCAGAAGCCAAGTAGTGGGTGAAACACGCACTCCCTGATCGGTCACCGGATCGATTAGGAGCAGTACAGTAGGTTCCCAACCTCACTGTGTGCTCCCTAATCGGTCACCAGACCGATCAGTCGTTGCTGGATCGGTCACCAGACCGATCCACAACAGGGCAGCGTGTCAGCTTCCCTGACCGATCACCAGACCGATCCAGGGACTTAAACTTAGCCCTCCAAGCTAAGTTCTCTTCCACCTTAGCCCTCCAAGCTAAGGATTTTTCACCTAACCCTCCAAGTTGGGAATTTGCACCTAACCCTCCAAGTTAGGACTTTTCACCTAGCCCTCCAAGCTAGGACTTTTCACCTAGCCCTTCAAGCTAGGACTTTTCACCCAACTCTTCCGGATTAGGACTTTCCAAACCTAGCCCTCCAAGCTAGGCACCTGACCCTCCAAGCCAGGACTTTTCACCTAATTCTCCAGTATGGGAATTTGCACCTAACCCTCCAAGTTAGGACTTTTCACCTAGCCCTCCAAGCTAGGACTTTTCACCCAACCCTTCCGAATTAGGACTTTTCCAACACCTAGCCCTCCAGACTAGGATTTTCAACACCTAACCCTCCAGGTTAGGATTTTCCAAACCATGCCTAATCCTCGATCAGGACTTAAACATCATCATCATAATCATCAACCTAAACTTAAATCGGTGTCAACACCAAAACAACAATCAGGGCCAGACTGCATCAACAAATACAAAACAAGAAGAGCAAAAGTACGCTTCGGAAGCTAAGTGGGCGGGGCACCCCCGTGCTCCCGGGCGCCCCCGTGCTCCCGGGCGCCCCGGATGCTCCGGGCGCCCCGAGCTCAAGCCAACGAAGCGGATAAGAGTTAAGCTTGCGAGAAGCCAGCGGATAGAGTCAACCCGGACGCCCCAGCATCCCGGGCGCCCCCGTCAAAGTTCGATCCCGAGTTTGAAGGGATCAGAGCTGACCGAGAGTTGCTCGGATCGGCTGACACGTGGGTGGGCGCCCCCAACGTTCCGGGCGCCCCAGAGGCTATAAATAGCCCCTCGACCCCAAGGCTTCCAACAACACTTTCTCAAACGCTATTACGCTCTTCTGCTCCAGCGCTCTGCTCCAGAAACCTCCCAACTCGAGATACAAGCGCCAACGACGTCCCTCTGCTCCGAAATACAATCCACACCGGACGTCGGTAACAAAGATCTGTTTTTAAGTTTACTGTACTACTCTTGTAACATCTTTCTGTAAACTGTTTTGCGCATATAGAATTACCCGCAGTAAACAGTCAACGACCGTGGGCCTTGGAGTAGGAGCCGACCGTGACTCCGAACCAAGTAAAATCTTGGTGTTCGCGTTTGTTTTATTTTGATTTTTTCCGCTGCGTATTCTCTTTCTCAATCCGAACGATCTACGATATTCACCCCCCTCTATCGTTTCTCTCGATCCAATAAGTGGTATCAGAGCGGGGTAGCTCAAATTTGGTGCAACCATCAATTTGAGAGTTTTTCGGATTTTTGAAATTATTCTATCTTTTTTTAATCTTTCTCGCTAATCGAGGTTGGTGCAACACCACTCGATCTTTCTCGCCTTTTTCAATTTTGAATTCTCATTTTTTCACCATAAGTTAGAATTGATTTAACGATCAATTTTTAAAAATTTGTCATAACTTTTTTTTATTATTATTTTAATATTTTTTCTCGAAATTCATGCTACCTTAATTTGAGCAATTTTTTTTTATTTTTTCACCATTAATCACAATTGAAAAAAAAATTATTCATTTTCTAAAAATTTGTCTCAAAAGTTTTATTATTATTTTATTATTATTTTTTTTGCCTCGAAATTCGTGTAATATTTTTTTGGCTATTTTTTCTTCTTCTCCCGCACTACTAATCCAAGACCAAGTCTTGGTACATTTTTTGTTATTTTTGTGTGTACGAGGTCTAAACTAAATGGACAACCAAGAGTGGAACAGTGCCCGTCCACCGCTATTCTCCGGCGAGAACTTCAATTTTTGGAGAAGTAAAATGGAGTCCCTTCTGAAGGCCCACATGGACTTATGGCGGATCATCCAAACAGGATTCTCTTTTCCCGTAGAAGATGAGTTATTAATCGTGTGGGACAAACTGGATGAACAAACCCTCAACCAAATCGAGACCGATGCGAGGGCAACTACAATTCTACAATGTGGCCTAACCAAGGAGCAACTCGAACTAGTAGGTCCCTTCAACTGTGCTAAAGAGATGTGGGAAAAGCTAATCAATCTACACGAAGAGAGCTCCGAGATTGAGGTCCTTGAAGGTGTAATGTTCGAATCATCGGATGAGTCAGACGAAGATCACCCAAGATATCTCGCACTCTCGGTCCAAGCACAGACAACCGAGTCAGAGTCTGAACCCGAATCCAGAGTCGAAATCGAACCAGAATCAGACGATGAATTGACTGAGACGGTAACCGATTTCAAATTCTTATCAAAGTTAGAATTAAATAATCAAACAGATACTATAATGGTCGAGGAAGGTGTAAATTCTTTTGCAGGGAAAACTCCAAAAGAACCACCAAAGAAGGAGCTTCAACCAATACTCGAGTTCGACTCAGACACGGAACCAGAAGATGAGTCTAGATCCGAGGCGGCAAGAATCAAGGGGGAGATTCCCAATAAGGAATCAAAAGGTAAATTTGTAAATTCAAATTTGAAAGATCATGTAATTTGTTACACATGCAGGGAAAGAGGACACTACAAAAGTAGGTGTCCTACTCGTAAGATACGAACAGCACCACCGAATGCGTCAAAGGAACCAGTTCCAAGAGCAAGAAAAGACAAAAGTCTGATCCAATGCTTCAAGTGTCAGGAGTTTGGGCATTACAAAGGTGAATGCACAGATACAAGAGCCAAAGATCCAGGACAACCAACCAAGATGGGTAACTATAATTTATATGAAAATCCAGTTTTTACAATGAATGTTGATAGTTCATTTAGTCACTCTTGGTCAAACTTAAATATGGATGCATGCTTAAATAACATAATTAATTCATGCAAAATAATTAATTCAAACTTCAGAAAATTAAGACACGAAAATGAGATTTTGAAAATTAAAAGTGATATACTAGAAAAACTAATTAATAATTTTGCTAACTTAGAAAATTCAGAAATTTCTCCTCACTATAACTTTACTTAAAGTTTTTTTTGCTATTCATAGGACTAGAAATGGTTAGATAAGGACCCGATTAATTGAAACTTGAACAACCTAGTATTAGGACAAGGTTTGATGATAGTACGTTAGGGAAGCCTGACTAAGGAATCAAGTAGGGTAAGGAGTACTCTATTTGGTCTTTTTAGTCCGGTGGAACTAGCCGAAGCTACCTCTCCGAATCCTAAGCTAGTTAGACTAGAGTATCTCAAACAATAATTTGAAAATGATCTTTCTTTAAAAGGCTTTGTCTAGAAAAGGGTTGTTGATCCAATAAAGCTACGGCCAAAGAAGGCCTCTGTGCCTCGCCAAGACCTGGAAGCCAATTATTGAAACTCACTTTTAAATTATTATTTGTTAAACTCGAATCTAACACAAGCTTCAATTAAATCATAGTGTTAACATAAAATCAAAGATAAAATTAATGCATCTCACAAAACAGTTAAAGATATCCTATTTTGTCACTTAGAAATGGGTGAGATGCTTAGGACCTAAAAGTTTAGTCCAACACAACCAACCTTACAAACTGAATCAATTTCAAACTTTTAAGATTCAAATTTAATTCAACTAAATACTTTTAAGATTCAAATTTATATTCAACTAAATACTTTTAAAATTCAAATTTAATTCAACTAAATGCTTTTAAAATTCAAATTTAACCCTCTAAATTAATTTTGAAATCCTCAAAAATCAAATTTAACTTTTTAAACTAAGAGTTAATGTTTCAAACCATTGTACTTAAAATTAGGAAACTTATTTCTTAACAATTACTTCTTTCCTTTGCCATTATACAAATTCTTGAAAAATAAGCATGGCAAAAAGTCACCTTGGGGATTACTTAGGAGATTTTAAGGAAAATGTCTGTAGTCCGGGCTCTGATGTGTATAGTGTTTCGAACTTAAGTTTTTTAAAACCTTCTATTTTTTTTCTCTATATTAACCTTTTCAAAAGGGAGAAAGAAATTATGTTTCAAATCATTAAAACACATTTTTTTTGTTTTCTTCTGTTTTTGTTTGAATCAAACCCTAAGACTTAGAGGAGGATTAACTTGTGGTCAACAAGCCTCCTAGGACTGTGTCAGGTTTAGGGGGAGTTCCAAGTAAAAGAAGAAGTTTAAAAATACTATGTTTTCAAATAATCATCATGTTTTTCGAAAATTGTGCTTTACAAAAATCACTATCACTGATGTTTTTCGAAGACTATGCTATCATTTCAAAATATGTCTCTCAAATACTCAATTTTTTTTGAAATGTTAATTCTTCAAAATTCATTTTAAGAATTGTGCTTCACTCCCTTTTGATTTTGACAAACCCTAAAGACACAAAGGAAGTCTACTTCGTGATCTACAAGGACTCCTAGGAAGTGTCAAATTTAGGGGGAGTCTAAATCGAAAGAAATTATTTTTGACTATTTTTTAAATTATTAGATAATTCTTATAATTTGAATCCACCTTAAGACTCAGAGGAAGATCGCTTGTAGTCAACAAGCTTCCTAGGACTGGGTCAAGCTTAGGGGGAGATTAAATTAAAAGAATTATTGAACATTTTTCAAAATTATATGTTTTCATACACTGCACTGTTAAAATCCTTTTGAAAACTTAAATAATTTTTTTTTAAAATACCATCCTGTAAAATCATTTTGCATACCATCACTTTCAAAATTTTAATTGACTTTGGAATACTTTTAAAATCTATTTTACTTCTGAAAATAATATGTACTTGACTTTGAAAAGTTTTCCAGGACACTTATGGAAATGTCCTTGTAGTTAACGAGGTTTTCTAGGATTGTGTCAGACTGGAATAAACCAAGTAAAGTATTATGTTTTCAAAATAACATTAAAATTTTTTATTATGTTTAAAAGTACTTATATTTTTTCAAAAATGCATAATCTTCAAAATACTTATATTCTCAAAAATGCATAATAGCTTTCAAAAGTACTTCTATTTTTTCTAAATACAAGTTTTTCTAAGGTAATAGTGTTCTAAGTGCGTGAATTTTCTAAAGACTTGCCTACAAATACAAAATAGTTTTTCAAATTGTACAATACTTTTCAAAGTGGAGCTTTGTTGGTTCAATTTAAGCTTTTGCTATGCTTTCAATAATTATACTAAGTATTTTTTTAAAACTCATAGGCTCTGATACACAAACTTTTTCTTAAAACTTATTTCAAAATATATTTCTTTATTGATATATATAGCCAAGGGGGAGAGCAAGAAAGAGAGCAAGGAATTTTTTTCTCTTTTTCAAAAAGCAATAACTTCTGAGTGTTTCAAATTTTTTAATTACATGTTTTTTCCTAAGTAAAATTTTTCTTAGTAAACAAAATTTGTCTGAGCAAAAACTTTTTGAAAATTTTGGCAAATGGTTCTAAGTAAAGTTTTTTTTGGGTGAAAAACATGTCTAGAAATTTCTTAAAGATTTTGTTTTTCAAAATACATAAAGTATTTCCAAGCAAAGTCTTTTAAAACAAATTTTTTCCCAATTCTCAAAGTTGAACCTTTTTGGGAAATTTGGCTTCAAAATTTTGCCTAAGTAAAATTCTTTTTGCAAAGCCAAGTAAAAGTTTTTTTTCAAAATTTAGGTTTGCAAAACTTTTTTTTACCTTGTTCACCCATGTTTGTTTTTGATATATGTCAAAGGGGGAGGAAAGGTCAAAGTTAAGAGTTAAGTTAATTATTGTTTTATAACACAATTATTCAGGGGGAGTATGAGAAAAAAAAATTTCTGTTCAAATTACATTGGTTTTAGACTGTTCAGAATTACTATGTTTCATTGGTCTTAACCTTCTTTCTTAAACTGTTATAATTTTTACTTAACTTTGAATTATATTGCCATAAATCAAAAAGGGGGAGATTGTTGGTGCAGGAAGCACTATATCGAACCTTGTTTTGATATTGGCAAAGAATTCAAAGTTAAGTACTATTTGTGATCTAACGATGTTACTCAAGTATACAGGAAAAGTCCTAGGAACACTAGGCACGAAGTCCTGGCCGTGGGCTGGGCAACTAAGTCCTGACAAAGGTTGGGCAATAAGTCCTGGTTGTGGACTGGGCACTAAGACCTGGCCAGGGCTGGGCACCGAAGACCTGGTTCGAGGAATTGGGCACTAAGACCTGACCGAGGGCTGGGCACCGAAGACCTGCTCGGAAGGTGGGCACTAAGACCTGGTCGCGGATTGGGCACGAAGACCTGGTGAGTAAAGCTGGGCAAAAGTCCAACCGGAGGAGCCGGTTGACAAAAGGTAAACTCTCCTGAGAGGAGTAGGTGAGGACGCATTCCCCGTCGAGGGAACAGGTGGCGTCGGCTCGACCTAGGGCTCCATTTTGGAGACCCAAAGTCAGAACCAAGATAGCTAAGGCTGTATAAAACTAATACATTATTGCTCTGTGTTGTTTTGGACTAACCCTGGACGCAGGACCGAAGGAACGAGTGTCTGCAGCTCAGAAAGCCTCAAAGGAGTGAGGCAGTAGCTGAGTAGGGCGCCCGCAGTGTCCCGGGCGACCTCAAGGTGAACACAAAACAAGAAGAGCAAAAGTACGCTTCGGAAGCTAAGTGGGCGGGGCGCCCCAGTTCTCCCGGGCGCCCCCGTGCTCCCGGGCGCCCCGGATGCTCCGGGCGCCCCGAGCTCAAGCCAACGGAGTGGATAAGAGTTAAGCCTGCGAGAAGCCAGTGGATAGAGTCAACCCCGGGCGCCCCCAGCGTCCCGGGCACCCCCGTCAAAGTTCGATCCCGAGTTTGAATGGATCAGAGCTGACCGAGAGTTGCTTGAATCGGCTGACACGTGGGGGGGCGCCCCCAGAGGCTATAAATAGCCCCTCAACCCCAAGGCTTCCAACAACACTTTCTCCAACGCTATTACGCTCTTCTGCTCCAGCGCTCTGCTCCAGTAACTTCCCAACTCGAGATACAAGCGCCAACGAAGTCCCTCTGCTCCGAAATACAATCCACACCGGACGTCGGTAACAAAGAACTATTTTTAAGTTTACTGTACTACTCTTGTAACATCTTTCTGTAAACTGTTTTGCGCATATAGAATTGCCCGCAGTAAACGGTCAACGACCGTGGGCCTTGGAGTAGGAGCCGACCGCGACTCCGAACCAAGTAAAATCTTGGTGTTCGCGTTTGTTTTATTTTGATTTTTTCCGCTGCGTATTCTCTTTCTCAATCCGAACGATCTACGATATTTACCCCCCTCTATCGTTTCTCTCGATCCAACAACACGTGTAGGAAGAACCAACGCAAAATGTGGGTGACCATCTATTAACCTCTTCTAGTCGTACGATCAAGTTCCAACAGCAATAAGTGATGAAGACAGCTATGATAGATGAAGAGTCTAAATATATTTTAA
Organism: Boesenbergia rotunda; assembly: GCA_024364735.1. Taxonomy (NCBI): domain Eukaryota; kingdom Viridiplantae; phylum Streptophyta; class Magnoliopsida; order Zingiberales; family Zingiberaceae; genus Boesenbergia; species Boesenbergia rotunda. The sequence goes on along the minus strand of JAGFNQ010000070.1, from coordinate 215,585 downwards.
TACATTTGTGCAGTGATAATGCATACATTGACTTGCTATCGGTGGATACAAAATCAATGACTTTCAATCATTTCAATTCTCTTGCAAGTTGACGTAAATATAGATATAAATTTGATTTAGCGATGAGCATCCATTATTCATTTCTATGTTATTTAGTATAAATTCTTATTGATGGTGATTTTCAAATTCATGGTCATACTTACAGGTAAAAGATTTAAAACAATATACTCATGAGCAACTTATAGCTATTCATCCATATCTAGAAAGTCATCATCTCTTGGACCAATGGATCTCCCTTAGAGTAAATTGTCCCTAACAAGAGGCTAGGTAAGTAAATAAGGATGAGTTTCAATTGAAAAGTATTTTATAAAAAATTTAAAAATTTAAATTGCTGATGTTATTTACGTGGACTGTGGCTTCTTTGTGATGCAATACATTCGATGTCTCCTATATGATGAGAAGATAGACTTCAAACAAGGATCATGAAAAAAATGAGATTTGATGTAACACTATCATTGCTGAGGTATATGTTCTGTAAAACATTGGATTAATTATTCATAGTATTGTAAAAAATATCTAATGGTGTTGTAAGATAAAGAATTGTAGTTAGTATTGTCACATCTATATAGTTATATGTCAAGAAAAATAATTGCCACATTGTTCTATGTCAACTAACACGGTATAAGAATTACATTGCTAGTGGTTAAAACTAAGTTGTGATACCATAAATACTTTCCCGTAGCTCAACCCTACCTAGTGATGTCGAGTATTGACAAATCCAAATATCCTAGGTCTATCAGTGGGTTTCGGTGAAAACTCACTGATAGACCTAGAAAAGTTTGATTATAATAATTTCAAATATTATGAGTTTATGATATTGCAAGGACTTGAATTATACTATCTATTGTGTATTTATGGGGTTTTTAGATATTTTTCAATAGTACGATACATTTAAGCTTGTTTAAATTTTACTATGTAATTCATTTCGTTTGAATCAAATCCTAAGACTCAGAAGAAGATCAACTTGTGATAAACAAGCTTCCTAGGACTGTGTCAGGTTTAGGGGGAGTTGTAAATAAAAGAACTATTAGAAGTTTCAAAAATATCATATTTGCAGAAAATACTATTTTTTCAAAAATACTTTATTTTTGAAAATATAATATTTTTATTTTCTAAAAAAAATTTCAAAATCTTTTCGTCTTTTGAACATCCTTAAAAACCTTTGAAAAATTACTTGAGTCTAAAAAAATCTTCGAGATACATAAAAAATTTTCCTTGTGGTTAACAAGATTTCCTAAGATTGTGTCAAATTGGGGAGGAATCCAAATCAAGAAATTTATTATTTTTCAATAATTGAAATTATTTTGACAGAAAAATCTCTAAGACATATAAGAAATTTTCTTGTAGTCAATAAGATTCCTAGGATTGTGTCAGATTTAGAAAAATTCAAATCAATAAAGTAGTTATCTTTTTAAATTTTACTCAAGTACTTAGTGTTCCTTAAAATATTTTCTGAAAAGGTACTTTTTTAATAAAAAAAAGATTTTTGAAAATTATGTTTTCTTTAAAACTCTTAAATATTTTCAAAAATCGTATTATTGATGCAAATTTTTAATTTAAAATCTTTGTTATTACCTTATATTTCTTCTTGATGTCTGTCAAAGAGGGGAGAGTACCTTAAGTTAAATTTTTTCGATTTTTTCCTATGGATTGACCTAAAACCCTTAGACCTCAACCTAACTTAAGATTATTGTCAATCAACAAAAAGGGGGAGATTATTGGTGCAAAAAACATCAGACATGAACAGTCAACCTCTAGTCTTTCGATGTTTGACAATATACTAAGGTATGGTCAAAGTGATCAAGGGTTAAGCCAAATATGACCTAATGTTTGGTAGGGTAAACCCAGGTTGGTTCAGTTTGACCAAAGGGTTAGTCAAATAGAACCTGATGTTTAGCAAAGTGATTAGTACTCTGGGTTGGTTAGATTGACCAAGGGTTAGCCAAACATGACTTGATGTTTGACAGAGTGATCAAACCCAGATCTGACATGTGTGACAATATACCGAGGTTTGGTCAATTAGAACAAGGGTTAACCAAACATGATCTAATGTTTGGCAGAGAACCCAGAGTTGGTCGGTTAGACCAAGGACTAAGCCAAACATGACCTGATATTTGGCAGAGAGAAATCTAGTCAGGATTAAAATGACTAGCAAAGAAGTCTTTGTCAAGACACCAAAGTCCTGGTAAGTAAAGCTGGGCACGAAGTCCTGTTTCGGGGAATTGGGCACAAAGACCTGGCCGAGGGTTGGGCACGAAGTCCAGGTTTGGGGAATTGGCATGAAATCCTAGTCATGGATTGGGCACGAAGACCTAGCCGAGGCTTGGGTACCGAAGTGCTAGTTCAAGGAATTGGGCACGAAGTCCTGGTCGAGGATCAGATAGAAGACTTAGCCGAACGAGGACTACAGACAGATGTAGAGACGGGTCGAAGATCGGACATCTCGAGATCTTGGAGTCTCGGAGGCCTAGCAAAAGTCCAACCGAAGGTCCCGGTTGACAAAAGGTAACTTCTCCAGAGTGGAGTAGGCGAGGACATGTTCCCCGGAAAAGGGAACAGTAGACGTTGGTTCAACCTAGGATTTCATTTAAAATCCAAAGTCAGAACCAGACAGCTCTAACTATCAAACATTTAGGCTTAGGATTATTTGTTTGTCTTGTATTTGTTTGTCTTGCAGGAACTTGGAGCTGGAGGAAAGATATAAGAGCAAACGCAAATGAACAATGCCCGGAAAAGGGGCTTCCGAGCGCCCCCATCAGCGCATGCACCCTCATGGTGAGGCACCCCATCATCCCAAGCACCCAAGAAGGCAGGTTTTATCCTTGCGCACTGTTTGCTAGTTCGGATCAGATTGCTTCACCTTTGAGGCGCCTCTATGGGCTCTAGGGTTCCCAGATGCTTACTATATAAGGGGTTTTGTCCCTTCAATTCAGAACATCAATCATTCCATTCAATGACTCATTCCTTCGAAGAAAAAGTGCTAAGACGAAGCTCTGCGATCAAGGAGACTCCAGGAGGAAGTGTGCGACGCTTCGGACTTCCGGATTGGTCGGGATTGTTATTTTTGTTGGTTTGCATTTACTTACAAGTTGTGTTCATTTCATTATCATTATTGTGCTTGTACCAAAAACTGTAAGACGGATTTTTCTGCCTCTGGAAAACTTTCGGAAAGGAGACCACTAGTAGACGAGTGCTACCCGTAATTAGGTCTTGGACGTACTGACCATGGGGGGTTGGGAACCAAGTAAATCCTGCGTGTTTACTGTGTTGTGTTTTTTCTTTATTATTTCGTTGTGCTACTAACAACTCTGATATTAAGTGTACGATCGACGAAGTTCTAGAAAAAGTTTACGAGTCGATATTCACCCCCCTCCCTCCCCTCTATTGACACCACCGATTCTACAATTTTCATTTTAAAAATATATAATCATCATTTATTAATTATTTATAGGATAATCTTTCAATTATTTCTTATTCTTTTCATAAATTTTTTTTTTGGGACTCTTGTATGATCATATCCGGCTTATATTCATTCAAACTTTAAACAAGCTTAAACGTATCATACTATTGGAGAATATCTGGAAAACCAATAAATACACAATGGATATCACAATTTGAGTCCTTGGAACACCATAAACTCATAATATTTGAAATTATTACAACCAAACTTTTCTAGATCTATCAGTGAGTTTTCATCAAAACCTACTAATGATCATAGGATATTTGGATTTCTCAATACTCGATATTAATAGGTATGGTTGAGCTAGGGGAAGGTAATTATGGTGTCAAAATATAATACTAACCACTCGCAATCATTTTCCCATGTCATGTCACTTGACACCAAACAATGCATTATGTAGCGATTGTAGCACATTTAGTTTACCTTTTTTTTATCTCTCATCTTTATCTCTTTATTTTTCTCATCTTAATATCTTATTATCGATCTTAATTTATTCACATTTATATTTTATTTTAATTTCTATTATATTTACTTCTTATATTTTTAATCAATAAACTTTATTTATTTATTTATATTTTATATTTTATATTTTATATTTATTTTTATTCTTTATGTATTTCTATATTTTATATTTATATCTTTATTTAAACTCAAATTTATATTAATCTTTTGAAAGAAAAAATAGTGTATTATGGACTAATTTATGATCATATTCGACTTACATTTAATTAAACAAGCTGAAATGTATTGTACTATTGGAAAACCTCTGAAAGTGACAATATTAACCAGAACTATTATTTTCTATGATACTATCACTGTACTATATAGATATATTCCTTTCCTCCTACTAATAAAATATATATATCAAGCAGAATATTTCTGCATACATATACCAATAACTCAAGAACCTGGGGCTGGCGGGATTCTATAAGGTCTTCGATTATGGTCTAGTTGTTTGCAACTTCTACATTTGCGTTTTATCTTCCCGTTGTGTCTCGACTCGATCCGTGCCTTCTTTCGCTTACCGGGCTGCGCAAGGCTATGGGGACATAGATCTATAATATTATTTTCGCTCGTAGGACAAAATTCCTTGCATCGACAAGGGTAAATATGATCCATGTAAATGACATTCTAATTTTGTAAACAAAAATAATGCTCACGATATGGGAGTGTATCCATGTTCAAGTGAATAATGACGACAACAGCATATGAGCAAGGGAGTCCTGAATTTTGAAACTCCCCACAATTACAATATTTTCTTTCCAAATCAACAATGTATGAAGTGTCTCATATCTCTACTTCCATTTCAGATTGAGAGTAGGGGTGAACCTTATATACTCTAGCTTTCTCTCTCCTTGAATCCATTTCTATGTAGCAAGAAGTGTCAAAGCAACATACCATTTTGAGACTTCCTCTCTACGGTTAAAGAACCATTGAGCTACCTTTCTTCTTGTATTATCAATTAGTCTGTTTATGGGAAGTTCACGTGTATTCTTGAATAAAGCATTTAAACTCTCCACACAATTAGTGGTTAGCATTCAGTACCATCTCCCAATAAAGTGAACATTAGCCCACCTTTTAGGGTTAATATTCTAAAGCCGCTTCTCGATGTTTTTCAAGCATTAATTGCATTATGAGATCATATTGGAGTATTGTGTTTGCTCGTGCTGCTACCCAAAGCAAGCCTAAAGCTGCTCTACTTCCAGTATCTATTACCATATTGCAAGACATGTGGTGCCAACAGAAATCATGATTGGTGGTTATGTAAACTTTCCTAACTATTGATATAATGTCACGATGTCTATCTGATACTATGGTCATTGATTGTGCGTCGACAACAAAGAACCTCATTGTATGATCCAAAAATCACTCACATGCAGACCCACATTCAACTTTAGCGATTTCAAAGGCAACTGGGAGAATATTGTCATTACCATCAATCGTTGTAGCGATCAATAATACACCCGGATACTTTCTTCTTAGATGTGTGGCATCAATTCCAATAAATTTACGTAAATAAGACCTGAACACTCTTCGACAAGCGCCAAAAGTCCAACGTTGAAACTCATTGTTACCATTCATGTATAGTGCCACATAAGTTTTAAGATCCCTAGCTCTTAACTCATGTAGTTATTGTGGAAGATCTCTACATGCCTTATCATAATCTCCAACGACCTCTTTCAATGCTTTCTCCCAGGCTATGTAAGTTTTTCTATATGATATGATCACTCCAAACCTAGCTTTTATATTTGATATAATCATACTTGGTTTGAATTGTTCATTATAAAGAAATTGCTCTTCAACAAAAGATGCTACAAATGAAGAAGAGCATATGCTTGATGATCAGCACTTTCCCTATCTGTTCCACATTGGTGTTTCTTTATATATTTTTTAATAGTGAACTTTACTTCCTCCCAGGAAACTACTCTCCATCTACATGATTGGTTGAAGCACACTACTTTAACTCTATTCTTTCGGGTGTCAACTGGTTATATCTCACATGCATAACCATAACTTGTTTCACAAGTGTATTTTTGAATTTTTGTCTAGATGGAAAAATCTATCCACAAAATATTCATACTCATCTCTTGCCTCTGCCTCTCCAATTAGTCCAGTTGCAATCGAGAATTCAAAATATAAGGACCATCAGCTATTTGGAACTCCTCTAAGTCACTGTGCTGATCTGGGAAAAATTCATATTGCTCAATTTGTATATCATCAGCTTGAAATTCTAGTACATCTATAGTGGGTTGTAATTCATCTATAATTCAAATTTCATACTCTTCCTCCTCACTCCAGGTTGGCTCAATGTGTTGGTGCAGAATGCACCTAAGTCAAACCTGGGTTTTGATAATGGCAACATAGATCAAAAGTTAAGTCCTTCATGTTTTCTAACAAGTTAATCAAGTGTGCAGTGAAAGCCCTAGCAAAGGACCGCTAGGCACTGGCGAAGGAATGCCAGAGTTAAAAGCCCTAGCGAAGGACTGCTAGGCACCAGGCGAAGGACAGTCTGGGACTGAAGACCTAGCGAAGGACTGCTAGGCACCGGGCGAAAGACAGCTCGACATCCAAGCCCTGGCAAAGGACCGCCAGGCAAAAGTCCAACCAAAGGAGCGGTTGGCATCAGGTAAATTCTCCCGAGAGGAGTAGGTGAGGACGCGTTCTCCGTCGAGGGAACAGTAGGCGTCGGTTCGACCTAGGGCTCCATATCGGAGACCAAAGTCAGAACCAAGACAGCTAAGGCTGTATAAAATAAAAATTAACTATTTTATTGAGTTTTGGACTAACCCTGGATGCAGGACCAAAGGAACGTGTGTCTGCAACTCAGAGAGCCTCAAAGGAGTGAGGCAGCAGCTGAGTAAGGCGCCCTGAGTGTCCAGGGCGCCCTCAAGGTAAACCAAAACCAAGCGAAGCAAAAAGGGCTCCAGCTGCTTACTGGGCGAGGCGCCCTCAGCAGCGAAGGCGCCCTCGTGAGCGAAGGCGCCCTCAGCAGCCAGGGCGCCTCCAGCCCAAGACTGCGAAGCTCCAGCCCTATCCAGCCGAGAAGACCGCGTCAACCAAGGCGCCCTCAGCGACCAGGGCGCCCCAGAGGTCAAACTTAATCCCTGTTCGAGCGGGATAAAAGTTGACCGAGCGAAGTGTGGATCGGCTGACACGTGGCAGGGCGCCCCCGACGTCCAAGGCGCCCTAGGTGCTATAAATAACACCCCTCGACCCCAAGCTTCATAACAACTTCATTCCAAAGCTTCCACGCTCTTCTACGCTCATGCCTTGCTCCAGAAACGCCTCACCTCGAGCCAACGACGTCCCGCTGCCCCGAAAAGAATCGACACACTCCGGACGTCGGTAACGAAGAGCTTAATATTCTATTATTATTTAATTGCACTCTCTTTGTAATTGAAATCATTGTAACCTATTTGCGCGAATATAGAATTGCCCAAAGTAAACGGTCAACGACCGTGGGCCTTGGAGTAGGAGTCGACACAGGCTCCGAACCAAGTAAATATCACTGTGTCTTTGTGCTGTGTCTCGTATTTTTATTTCCGCTGTGCACTTACTCTTAGTTTTCCGAAAAAGTGCGATTTCCGATATTCACCCCCCCCCTCTATCGGCTTTTCACGATCCAACAAGTGGTATCAGAGCGGGACTTTCAAACTTGGTGCAACCACCAGTTTGAAAATTTCTTTTCGGATTTCTTTTTAATTTTATCATTCTATTTTCGTTATCTTACGAATTTTTTCAAAATTTTTTTTTCGTTTTCTTTGGCAAGGTTGGTGCAACACCCCTTGTCTTTAATTTATCCAGCACTGCTAATCCAAGACCAAGTCTTGTCAAATCTTTTTTAGCTTTTCTTTTTCAGAACAAATGTCTATGCAAGAGGGATTCAGCACCGCTAGACCTCCACTCTTTAGTGGAGAAGACTTTTCTTATTGGAAAAGTCGCATGGAGGTCCACCTGAAAACTCAGGTGGACATGTGGATCATTATCCAGTCCGGTCTGGAGATCCCCCGAAATGCAGAAGGACTTCCACAAAGCTACTCGGAGTGGGACAACACTCTAAAGCGCAAGATAGAAGCCGACGCAAAAGCAACGCAAACCCTACAATGCGGGCTGACAAAGGAAGAGCTGAACCGAGTGGGCCCCTTCAACAGTGCAAAAGAGCTATGGACAAAGCTGATCGAGCTGCACGAAGGGACTTCGGACACCAGGATCAGCAAAAGGGATCTGCTACTAAACAAATTATACACTATCAAGATGGCGGACAACGAATCAGCAGCCCAACTCCACGCACGGATCCAAGAGGTAATGAACGGTCTTCACACAATAGGTCACAAGGTCGAAAATCGTGACCTAATAAGGTATGCTCTAAACGCCTTCCCTAGAAACACCTTGTGGGCATCTATGGTAGATGCATACAAGGTCTCTAGGGATCTTTCTAAAATAAAATTAGACGAATTATTTTCTGAACTAGAACTGCACGAACAAACTAACACCAATATGGTTGAGAAAGGTATTGCTTTTCTTGCAGGCAAGACTGGAAGAACAACAAAGAAGAAGCCTGAACCTGAAACCGAATCTAACTCAGACTCAGATTCAGAAGAAGAAGATAAAGATCAAACTAAGCTGGTCCGGCTCGCTCGAAGCTACTACAAGGAGCTGAAGAACCGAACCAACAAACGAAAAACCGGCTGAAGAAAGGACGAACCAACTGAACCAGCAAACAAGCCCAATGTGACCTGCTACGAGTGCAAGAAAAAGGGCCACTACAAGTCAGAGTGCCCTAACCTAAAGGAGACAAAGAAGCCGAGAAGAAAGAAGGCGCTCCAAGCAACCTAGGACGAGTCTTCCTCAGAAGAAGAAGAAGAGGCACCCCAGTCCAACCTCCTAGCTCTGACCGCCTCAGATAAAGTCGAGACAGAGTCAGAATCAGAACAAGAAGACGGCAAGCTGACCTTCACAGAAGACGGAGAAATTAAGGTAACTGGTTTTAATAGATTACAGTTAACTGAATTGATTTCTTTTCTTTCTCGAGATTTAGCAAAAGCCAAACTTCGGGTCGAAACCCTCCGACAGGAAGTAAAACTCCTGAAAGAGGGAGCTGACTCTAAACCCTTAATCGAGAAGGTTCAGGAAGGAACTCCTACTCAAGTTGAAAAACTTGAAAAGGAGAACTCCTCCCTGAAAACTCAGGTTAAGGATTTTAGAACAGCTTTAGAACGATTTACATCTGGTTCCAAGGGTCTTGACATGATCCTTGGAAAACAGAAATCAGTTCTAAATAGATCCGGACTTGGCTACCGAACCAAATCCCGACAAAGATCATATTTGGCTATACTGAATCAGTCCAGAAGAAAAATTCAGGCATGGGTACCTAAACTATGCCTGAACAAACCTACTGGATCAAATCAGTATTGGATCCCCAAGGACAAGATTCACATCTTGCCTAACCATCACCGCGGCTTTAGTCCAGGGGGAGCCAAACAGAAAACTATTTTCATTATTAGATAAATTTGTAGTTCTTGATTGAAATTGCTTGTTTGATTGTCTATTTAATTTCTGCAATCTACCATGCTTAGATTTAGGCTAGCTTAAGGACTGAACAAACTTAGCTGAAATTTGACAACATAGTATTGGGTGGAGGTGAGATGATAGTACGTTGGAGAAACCAATTCTAATAAGATCAAGTTTACTTGGTCTCTTTAGACTGGTGAAACCAGCCGAAGCTACCGATCCAAAATCCAAACTAGTTAGACCAGAAATTTTTCAAAAAATAATTTTGAAAATGAAATTTCATTAAAAGGCTTTGTCAAGGAAAGGGTGGATGATCCCATAAGGCTTCGGCCAAAGAAGGCCTAGTGCCTCGCCAAGACCTGGAAGTCAATTTTTGAATTTCAAATTCAAATTAATTTTTGTCAAATTTGAATCTAACACAAAACTTCAGCTAAGTATAGACTTAAACATCTTTTCAAAAATTTCAAAATTAATTAATTAAGTTTTCAAAATTTAATTATCCTTCAAAATTAATCAAAATTTTCAAACTTTTCAAAACTATCAAAACCTGTCTCACAAAACCTGTAAGGTTAACGTGATTGAAAACCCTAGATTTGGGTGAGACAGTAAGACTAAATGATTCCCTTAATACCTGTGTTGCAGTGAAATTCTATAGTCAAACCATGGTCAACAAGGTCAAAACATGGTCAACAAGATCAAAACATGGTCAACATAGTCAAACCATGGTCAACATAGTTAAACTACGGTCAATGTAGTCAAACCAAGTCAAANGGATCTGCGACATTCGCCTCTGTGGGTACTCTGCATATCTTCACATCTCCTCTATCGATGATCTCTCGAATGAGATGGAAGCGCCGTATATATGTTTGGTCCGCTGGTGTGAGCGAGGTTCCTTAGCCTGCGCAATAGCTCCATTATTGTCACAATAGAGCCCTATGGGATCTGCAATGCTAGGAACCACCCCAAGTTCTGCAACGAACTTGCGGATCCAAACTGCCTCCTTTGCTGCCTCTGATGCAGCAATATACTCAGCCTCTGTTGTAGAATCAGCAACTGTGTCCTGCTTCGAACTCTTCCAGCTCACAGCGCCGCATTCAGACAAAACACGAACCCTGACTGCGACCGATAATCATCCTGGTCGGTTTGGAAGCTGGCATCACTGTAACCCTTTACAGTTAGCTCCTCATCGCCCCCATATATCAAGAAATATTCTTTAGTCCTTCTCAAGTACTTAAGAATATTCTTGACCGCTATCCAGTGACGCTCACCTGGATCTGACTGGTATCTGCTCGTCATACTTAAAGCATACGAGACATCAGGACGAGTACATAGCATGACGTACATGACAGATCCTATGGCCGAGGCATAAGGGATCTGATCCATGCGGTCTCTCTCCTCTCTAGAAGAGGGACTTTGAGTCTTCGAAAGACTCATACCATGTGACATAGGCAGAAATCCTTTCTTGGAATTCTGCATGGCAAACCGAAGTAAGACCTTGTCAATGTATGTACTCTGACTTAAGTCAAGCAATCTCTTAGATCTATCTCTATAGATCTTGATGCCTAAAATACAGGCTGCTTCTCCTAAGTCCTTCATTGAGAAACAATTCCCCAGCCAAGTCTTCACAGACTGAAGCATAGGAATATCATTCCCAATGAGTAGTATGTCATCCACATACAATATGAGGAAAACTACAATGTTTCCTTCAACCCTCTTGTAGACCCAGGGTTCATCTTCATTCTTGATGAAACCAAACTGTTTGATTGCATCATCGAATCGAAGATTCCAGCTCCGAGAAGCTTGCTTTAGTCCATAAATGGACCTTTGCAGCTTGCATACTCTGCCAGTATGCTTTGGATCTACAAAACCCTCAGGTTGTGTCATGTACACATCCTCGAGTAGGTTCCCATTCAGGAACGCGGTTTTGACATCCATCTGCCAGATCTCATAATCGTGGTATGCTGCAATAGCAAGCATGATCCGAATGGACTTGAACATCGCTACTGGAGAAAAAGTTTCATCATAGTCAATACCATGAATTTGTTTGAAACCCTTTGCTACCAGTCTACCCTTATAGGTATGCGTAAGTCCTCCCATGTCAGTCTTTCTCTTAAAGACCCACTTACACCCAATGGGTTTTACCCCTTCAGGTGGATCAACCAAGGTCCAAACTTGGTTGGTGTACATGGATTCCATCTCGGATCTCATGGCCTCAAGCCATTTCTCAGAATCTGGGCTCATCACAGCTTCCTGATAGGTTGTAGGCTCATTCTCAATGAGCACAACGTCATTGTCATCAGACAAGAGAAATGAATATCTCTCAGGCTGATGACGTACCCTACCAGACCTGCGAAGAGGTAGGTCTACTTGAACAGGATGTTGTTCCATAACTCCTTGTGTAACAACCTCATGATCCACAACACTTTGTGGTTCCTGTTCAACCTCCACCAAGGCCTCAGTGCTTTGGTCCATATCTTGAAATTCTTCAAGATCGAACGTGCTCCCACTAGTTTTTCTAGAAACAAAGTCCCTTTCTAGAAAAACCCCAGTCTTCGCCACAAACACTTTGTGCTGACTGGGAATGTAGAAGTAATATCCCTTCGTTTCCTTGGGATATCCTACAAAATAGCACTTATCAGATTTGGGTCCCAGTTTGTCTGAGACTTGACGTCGAACGTAAGCCTCACAACCCCAAATCCTCATAAAAGACATCTGGGGACTCTTCCCAGTCCATATCTGATATGGTGTCTTTACTACAGCCTTTGATGGAACACGGTTAAGAGTGAAGGCTGCCGTTTCCAGAGCATATCCCCAAAAGGATATAGGAAGATCTGTGTGACTCATCATGGATCGCACCATATCTAATAGGGTACGATTCCTCCTTTCGGACACACCATTCCATTGTGGTGTTCCAGGAGGAGTGAGTTGGGACAGAATCCCACACTCAGCTAGATAGTCACGGAACTCATGGCTGAGGTATTCTCCACCTCGATCTGATCAAAGTATTTTAATACTCTTGCCAAGCTGGTTTTGTACTTCATTCTTGAATTCTTTGAACTTTTTAAAGGATTCTGACTTATGTGTCATCAAGTACACATAACCATATCTACTGAAATCATCAGTAAATGTAATGAAATACCTATAACCACCTCTGGCAGCAACATTGAAAGGGCCACATACATCGCTATGTATAAGACCTAACAAATCGGTTGCTCTTTCGCCGTGTCCACTGAATGGGGTCTTGGTCATCTTGCCAAGAAGGCAAGACTCGCATGTCTCAAATGATTCAAAATCAAATGAGTCTAGCAAACCATCTCTATGGAGCTGAGATAGGCGACTCTCATTTATATGGCCTAAGCGACAGTGCCAGATATAGGTTTGGTTCAAGTCATTAGACTTGAGCCTTTTGGTATTTATGTTATAGATAGGGTTTTCTAAGTCTAGAAGATAGAGTCCGTTCATCAGAGGTGCACTACAATAGAACATTTCATTCAAATAAACTGAACAACATTTGTTCTTTATTATAAACGAAAATCCTTTCTTGTCTAAACAAGAAACAGAAACTATGTTCTTAGTCAGAGCAGGCACATAATAACAATCATCTAACTCTAGTACAAGCCCAGAGGGCAGAGATAGCATATAAACTCCTGTAGCAACAGCAGCAACTCTTGCTCCATTGCCAACTCGTAAGTCCACCTCGCCCTTTGTCAATGTCCTGCTATTTCTCAGCGCCTGCACATTAGTACAAATGTGAGAAGCACATCCGGTATCTAATACCCATGATGTAGAAATAGACAAATTGACTTCTATAACATGAATACCTGAAGTAGAAGTCTGACTTCTCTTCTTCTGGAGATCTTCCATATATTTCTTGCAGTTCCGCTTCCAGTGTCCGGTCTCACCGCAGTGGAAGCAGGTAGCATCCTTGGCAACCCCTCCTTTGGGTTTCAGTGCTTTGCCCTTGCCCTTACCCTTGGCTTGAGACTTTCCCTTGCCTTTGGGCTTGCCCTTACCTTTGTCCTTCTGCACCATCAAAATGGGCTTGGCCTTCTTAAGATTGAGCTCAGCAGTTCTCAACATGCTGAGCATCTCAGGCAGGGGCTTGTCAATTTCGTTCATGTTCCAGTTCATGACAAATTGACTATAACTTTCGGGAAGGGACTGCAAGATCAAGTCTGTGGCCAGCTCTTGGCCCAGTGGGAATCCCAATCTCTGCAGATTCTCTATGTACCCAATCATCTTGAGTACATAGGGACCTACGGGAGTCCCTTCTTGCATCTTGCACTGAAACAGTGCCTTAGAGATCTCAAATCTCTCGTGCCTTGCTTGTCCTTGATACAGTTGACGCAGATGCTCAACCATATCGAAAGCATCCATTAACTCATGTTGCTTCTGAAGCTCAGAGTTCATGGTTGCGAGCATAAGGCATGACACATCTAATGCGTCATCTTGATGCTTCTTGTGAGCATCACGGTCAGCTCGCGTGGCACTGGCAGGAGGTGCCTCGGGAATAGGCTGCTCCAGAACGTACAGTTTACGTTCTTGCTTGAGAACTATTCTCAAGTTCCTGTACCAGTCCAGGAAGTTTGCTCCGTTGAGCTTGTCCTTCTCAAGGACAGATCGCAGGGAGAGAGTATTTGCATTTGTCGACATGGCAATCTACAACAATAAAATGCAGAAAATAAATTATCACATTCCAACTATCATTTAATTAGGCCTTTAATTAAACGACTCTCCCACTGAATTACAGAAATTTTGTAGAATCAAGTCATAGACGTGGTCAAACCACGCTACAAGATTCTATCTAATTTAACTATAATATAGTGGGACAAGATCCACATCATACTAAGCCTTGAGTTAGCTTTGGCTAAATCGCCCAAGACTTAGTACGATCGGTAGGTAACAATTTACCGATTACATCTCTATGCAACTCTTGTTTATAGGATTAAAATTTACATTTACATAAAAACTTGAGTTAGCTTTGGCTAAATCGCCCAAGTTTTAATATAAATGCGATTTTTATCCTACCTTTCCAACGATTGGAATATGCCTATAGTTAGACTCGATCCGACCGAGTTAACTAGTTTCACTCAATCTGATTGAGTTTGTTCTCACCCAAGCCGTGATAGGCGGGACCAAGATTGTCCCTCCGTACCCTACCAAGATTAAATGTGTTGCTCTGCTTTGGCAGATTCAACAACAACAAATGATCGAGGTAGTGATAGGTATCAAAACTTGGTAGGCATTTACGAGTCGGAGTTGATTTGAATTAGATCGAATCTAATCGCAAGAGAGAGGGTGTATCATATACACAAGGCTCTAATTATTTTACTCTAGCATGCATCACATACAAGCAAATAATAAAATAATTTAATTTGTGATTGGATCATGGCCCTACTACGATCTTCTCAAGCCAATGAGAAGATCGGACGGTCAACCTAGGGTTTCGCTTCTCCAAGCTTCTCCTTTGACCGCCACGTGTCGTCGGCTCCCTCCATAACTCCGTCTTCTGATGGACCATCCATCGTCTTCATTTTTGGACATTACAAAATAAGAAAATACAGAAATAAAATAAAGAAGCCGACTCGCAGGTCGCATACACTATACAACACGCACAACCACAAAAACGGTACGCAGACCGTAATATGAATTACAACACATTCCAATCATATTGGGTTTTTATTGGGCCATGATCATCACAAATCCATACATAATTCCAAATTATGTATTTTAAATAAATTTCTATAATTTTTTCGACAATTTTACAATATTATGAGTTACCCTTCCATAACGGTCCCGCTACACGATTTTCGGGCACGATTGCGGGACAATGCCCCTCGCGGGGTTAGGGGCAGCGCCCCTACTCGCGAAATGAATTTTGCGAGTGTCCCAAAACCACCTTACAGCAACTTAAGCCGCTGTCCCGAAAAATTATAGCGAGATCTTTCTGTTTCGGAAAGTTTTTCTCGATCGGTGAAGCCTACAAGTGTCCGAACACCTGTTGCTTCGACTTTATGAGAAAAATACCCATAAATACTATAAATTTCGAAAAATCACAGAATATTCTTTGTCTGTAAATTTTGTATCTAATACAAAAAAAACAAATCTAAACTCGTACAAGGTTCGCACGTGGCTCTGATACCACTGTTAGAAGTTCTAGGCCGCAAAAACCGCTTTTTGCGTTGCGGAAACCCCAGAAGTTCGGCCACGGATCCGTGCGAACATAAAAATAAATTACGAGTACGAGTTTAATCTACATTAGATCTACATGATAAGAATCATTACCCTTGACGCGTAGCCCTTCGCTTTCCCGCTTGTCCAAAAGGCCGCCGGATCTCGCAGAGTATCAAAGCAGACACTCCTCTATACGTATCCACGCGAACAAATGAAGATGGATCAAAACCTTAGGTGTGCTAGCACCCTATAGGTTTCGGCCAAGAGGAGAGGTCGAAGAAGCACTCCAACCAAAAATCAAGAGAGAAGAAGAAAAGCCTCACACACCGAAAAATGAAACAAAACATCGGTTTTGTTCCCTCATGGTGGCCAGCCACTTAATGGCCATTAATGGCCATTAGGTGGCCGGCCATAATGGCTACTAAGTGCCATTAGGTGGCCTTCCATATCCCCTTTCAATTTGAATTCGAAATTCAAATGGGGGGGAAACCAAGTCATCACTTGGTCAAACAAAGGTGAGGTGGATTTTGGTCAAGTCAAACTTGCCTTTTATGGACTTTCCATAAATAGTCAAGTCAAACTTGACTCAATTTCTTCTCCCATGTCAAGTCTAACTTGAAGTGGAACCAAGTCAAGTCAAACTTGATTTGGATTTAGGTCAAGTCAAACTTGCCTTTTATGGACTTTCCATAAATAGTCAAGTCAAACTTGACTCCATTTCTTCTCCCATGTCAAGTCTAACTTGAAGTGGAACCAAGTCAAGTCAAACTTGATTTGGATTTAGGTCAAGTCAAACTTGCCTTTTATGGACTTTCCATATTTAGCCAAGTCAAACTTGACTTCAATTTTCTCCATCTATTTGTTCTTTGCGTGTGACCCTATAGGTTCTTGTAACGTTGGCAATGCTTCTAACCTCTTAGAAACATAAGCAATGAGCGGTATCTAGCAACACATCATTGCTACCCAAGTTACAAGAATGTTGAGATCCAACATCACCTTGTGACTAATAATTGTGACTCTCACAATATATGATAATGTCCCTCTATCCATGATATCTAGATTGACTCAATTGAGGCATAGACCGTGTCATCCTCGAGTCAATCTATATCTTGAACTCCAAGTAGACTCACACTAATCAAATGAGTTCAATATCTCATATTGACTCACTTGGGCATGGCCATGCACTTTGTGGTCTAACTCTATCAAGAATACGATATCGCTCCCGTCATATAGGAGGGATAGATCCCTTCTACATCACTCACATCCCTCTCCATAATTTGTTACATACCCAGTAATCGCCTTTATAGTCCACCCATTTACGGGTGACGTTTGACGAAGCCAAAGTACGTAACTCCTTATGTAGGAATCCATGGTGACTTCAGGTCCAAGGACTAATAGTCATACTAATAGCCACATGAGAAAGTATATGACACTCATATAACGATCCATGATACTTTCTCATGGCGGGTCATTCAGTATACATTCTCCAATGCATACCCATGTGTCAACTTGATATCTCTATATCCATGACTTGTGAGATCAAGTCATCATGTTGACTTACATGCTAGCCTCTACGTATTAACATTGTCCCAGAATGTTAATACTTGACTAGGAATTATTTAGAGTAGTGTTCTCTATATCATCTCATTATCGATTCAACCAATCGATTGATATAGATAAGAACCTTCTACTCAAGGACATTATTATACTTAGCTAATTGGCACAAATACACGTAAGTATAATAACCATAAAACATGCCTTTATTTATACATAGGAATATGATACAAATGAGTGTATGTAATCATCACATGATTGGCTCTAGGGCTCTCACTAACAAAGAGTTGCTTCAAAACTGCTCTAAGCAGGGCGCCCTGGAGGTCTCGGGCGCCCTGAGTCAAAGTCAGGAAATAAACCGAAGCAAAAATCAACCGTGAAGCATGTTGACCAAGTCAAGCAGGGCGCCCCCAGTGTCCCGGGCGCCCCCGTCAGCTCCGAGCCCGATCCTGGAGGGATAAGGGCTGACCGAGTTTCGGATAGGGGTTTGCGGATCCAGAGGCACGTGGAGAGTGCCCCCAACGTCCAGGGCGCCCCCAGGAGTGCTATAAAAGGGGCTCGACCGCCAAGGCTTCAAGACACACTTTTCCAATGCCCCAATGCTTTTCGCTCAAGCGCTCTGCTCCGGAAACTTCTGATCTCGAGGTTCTAGCGCCGACGGCGACCCTCCGCACCGAAGTACAATCCACACCGGGCGTCGGTAACGAAGAGTTAAATTGTTCTTTTTACTGCACTACTACTGTACAAATCTCTGTAAAACTTTGCGCATTATAGAATTGCCCGTAGTAAACGGTCAAGGACCGTGGGCCTTGGAGTAGGAGCCGACCACGACTCCGAACCAAGTAAAAACGCTTGTATTCCTTGTGTGTGTTTTTAATTTCCGCTGCGTATTCTCTTAAAATTTTATCCGAAAAAGTTTTCACGATAGTCACCCCCCCCTCTATCGTGTTTTCTCGATCATCAAGTGGTATCAGAGCGGGGAAGCTCAAATTTGGTGCAACCACCAATTTGAGAGTTTTTTAGATTTTCGAAATTATTTTATCTTTTTTTTAATCTTTCTCGTTAATCGAGGTTGGTGCAACACCACTCGATCTTTATTTCAAATAAATAATATCTGTGGGAATTGAATTCTAATTTTTTCACCATAAGTCAGAATTGATAAAATGATCAATTTTTAAAAATTTGTCATAAATGTTTTTTTATTATTTTAATACTTTTTTTCTCGAAATTCGTACTATCTTAATTCAAGCATTTTGTTAACTCTTAATCAGATTTTTTTAAAAAAATATTATTTTCCAAAAAAAAATTCACAAACTTTTTATTATTATTATTTTTCTCTGCCTCGAAATTCGTACAATATTTATCTTAGGCTATTTTTTTTCTCTCCCGCACTACTAATCCAAGACCAAGTCTTGGTACATTTCTATTTCTTCTTTTTGTGTGCAAGATTTAAACTAGATGGCCAACCAAGAGTGGAACAGTGCTCGTCCACCACTATTCTCCGGCGAGAACTTCAATTTTTGGAGAAATCAAATGGAGTCCCTTCTGAAGGCCCACATGGACTTATGGCGGATCATCCAAACGAGATTCTCTTTTCCCGTAGAAGATGAGTTAGCAATCGAGTGGGACAAACTGGATGAACAAACCCTCAACCAAATCGAGACCGATGCAAGGGCAACTGCAATCCTACATTGTGGCCTAACCAAGGAGCAACTCGAACTAGTAGGTCCATTCAGATGTGCTAGAGAGATTTGGGAAAAATTGATCAACCTTCATCAAGAGATCTCAGACGAAGAAGAAGATCGGGTAAGTTATCTCGCACTTTCGGTCCAAGCACAAACAGCCGAGTCAGAGTCTGAACCCGAATCCAAAGTCAAAATCGAACTAGAATCAGACGACGAATTGACTGAGAAGGTAAGCGAGATCCGAGGCGGCAAGAATCAAGGGGGAGATTCCCAATAAGGAATCAAAAGGTAAATTTGTAAATTCAAATTTGAAAGATCATGTAATTTGTTACACATGCAGGGAGAGAGGGCACTACAAAAGTAGGTGTCCTACTTGTAAGATACGAACGACACCACCGAAGGCGTCAAAGGAACCAGTTCCAAGAGCAAGAAAAGACAAAAGTCTGATCCAATGCTTCAAGTGCCAGGAGTTTGGGCATTACAAAGGTGAATGCACAGATAGAAAAGCCAAAGATCCAGGACAACCAACCAAGATGGGTAACTATAATTTATATGAAAATCCAGTTTTAATAATGAATGTTGATAGTTCATTTAATCACTCTTGGCCAAACTTAAATATGGATGCATGCTTAAATAACATAATTAATTCATGCAAATTAATCAATTCAAACTTCAGAAAATTAAGACACGAAGATGAGACTTTGAAACTTAAAAGTGGTATACTAGAGAAACTAATTAATAATTTTGCTAACTTAGAAAATCCAGAAATTTCTCCTCACTATGACTTTACTTAAAGTTTTTTTCTATTCATAGGACTAGAAATGGTTGGAGTAGGACTTGATTAATTGAAATTTGAACAACCTAGAATTAGGACAAGGTTTGATGATAGTACGTTAGGGAAACCTGACTAAGGAATCAAGTAGGGTAAGGAGTACTCTATTTAGTCTTTTTAGTCCGGTGGAACTAGCCGAAGCTACCTCTCCGAATCCTAAGCTAGTTAGACCAGAGTATCTCAAACAATAATTTGAAAATGATCTTTCTTTAAAAGGCTTTGTCTAGGAAAGGGTTGTTGATCTAATAAGGCTACGGCCAGAGAAGGCCTCTGTGCCTCGCCAAGACCTGGAAGCCAATTATCGAAACTCACTTTTAAATTATTATTTGTTAAACTCGAATCTAACACAAGCTTCAATTAAATCATAGTGTTAACATAAAATCAAAAATAAAAGTAATGCATCTCACAAAACAGTTAAGGATATCCTGTTTTGTCACTTAGAAATGGGTGAGATGCTTAGGACCTAAAAGTTTAGTCCAACCCAACCTTACAAACTGAATCAATTTCAAACTTTAAAATTCAAATTTAATTCAAATAAATACTTTTAAAATTCAAGTTTAATTCAAATAAATACTTTTAAAATTCAAATTTAATTCAACTAAATACTTTTAAAATTCAAATTTAATTCAACTGAACAACTTCAAAATTCAAATTTAACCCTCTAAATTAATTTTGAAATCCTCAAAAATCAAATTTAACTTTTTAAACTAATAGTTAATGTTTCAAACCATTGTACTTAAAATTAGGAAATTTATTTCTTAACAATTACTTCTTTCCTTTGCCATTATACAAATTCTAGAAAAATAAGCATGACAAAGTGTCACCTTGGGGATTACTTAGGATATTTTTAAGGAAAATGTCTGCAGTCCAGGCTCTGATATGTATAGTGTTTCAAACTTAAGTTTTTTAAAACCTTCTATTTTTTTCTTGGAAATCATTTTTTGTGTTCTCTATATTAACCTTTTCAAAAGGGAGAAAGAAATTATGTTTCAAATCATTAAAACACATTTTTTGTTTTCTTCTCTTTTTGTTTGAATCAAACCCTAAGACTCAGAAGAGGATTAACTTGTGGTCAACAAGCCTCCTAGGATTGTGTCAGGTTTAGGGGGAGTTACAAGTAAAAGAAGAAGTTTCAAAATACTATGTTTTCAAATAATCACTATGGTTTTCGAAAATTGTGCTTTACAAAAATCACTATCACTCATGTTTTTTGAAAACTATGCTACCATTTCAAAATATGTCTCTCAAATACTCAGTTTTTTCGAAATGTTAATTCTTCAAAATTCATTTTAAGAATTGTGCTTAATTCCCTTTTGACTTTGACAAACCCTAAAGACACAAAGGTAGTCTACTTCATGATCTACAAGGACTCCTAGGAAGTGTCAAATTTAGGGGGAGTCTAAATCGAAAGAAATTAATTCTGATAATTATTTTTTAAAATTATTAGATAATTCTTATAATTTGAATCAAACCTTAAAACTCAGAGGAAGATCGCTTGTAGTCAACAAGCTTCCTAGGACTGGGTCAAGTTTAGGGGGAGATCAAATTAAAAGAATTATTGAGCATTTTCAAAATTATATGTTTTCATGCACTGCACTCTTAAAATCCTTTTTGAAAACATAAATAATTTTTCTTTCAAAATAATATCCTTTTAAATCATTTTTATATATATACCATCACCTTCAAAATTTTACTTTACTTTCGAATACTTTTAAAATCTTTTTAGAATACTTTTGAAAATAATACTTACTTGACTTTGAAAAATATTCCAGGACACTTAGGGAAATGTCCTTGTAGTTAACAAGGTTTCCTAGGATTATGTCAGACTGGAAAAGAAACCAAGTCAAGTATTATATTTTCAAAATATAATTAAAATTGTTTTTAAATATTATCTTTCAAAAGTTCTAATACTTTTCAAGGCACTAATGTTTACAAAGTACGAATATTTTTGTGCAATACTAACATGTTTCAAAGATCAATTTATTCAATCTTGTTCAAAGTGAAAATGTCTACAAATACAAATTTTTTTAAGAATTGCACAATACCTTTCAAAATAGAGTTTTGTTGATGCAATGCTTTCAAAAGTTATACTAAGTATTTTTATGTTTTCAAAACTCATAGGCTCTGATACATAATTTTTTCTTAAAACTTCTTTCAAAATATATTTCTTTATTGATATATATATAGCCAAGGGGGAGAGTAGAAAAAGTGTGAACTTAGAAATTAAATTCTCCCTTAAACTTTTTTCCTTTTTTTCAAAGAATGTTTATCTAAGAAGCTCTTAAAATATTTTCATTTTAACCGAAGTTTGTGTTAACTTAGAATGTCCTTTGTGATACTAAGAAAATTTTGTTTCAAAATATTATGAAAAACTGAACTTATGATTATTTCGAAAGGTCAATTTGGATGTTTTTTTACAAAGGGAAAATTTACTATCATAGGGGAGCTTAGTGCAATGTTTTAATTTTGCAAGTTTTCTTGGAAATATTCTAAAACATAAGGAGAGAAAGGAAAGCTTAAATTGTTCAAAATCAAAAGTTTTTTCAAAAGCACTCTCTTATTCAAAAAGCAATGTTGAATTTCTAAGTGTGCTTTCAAAAATTTCTAAGAGCATCTTTTTGAAAATATTTCTAAGTAAAATTTTCTTTAGTAAACAAAGTTTGTTGGAATTTTTTTTAGCAAATGTTTCTAAGTAAAATTTCTCTTAGTGAACAATTTCTTTTTGCAAAAACTTGTCTAAAAATCTGTTAAATTTTTAACATGTTCTATTTGCTCAAAATATTTTCCAAGCAAATGTTCTAAATGTTCAAAAGTTGAAATTTTTTAAAGGAAAGTTGTTTGGCTAAGTAAAATGTTCTTTGAAATTTTTTTTCAAATTGAAATTTATGGCTAAAGAAATTGTTGTTCTTTCAAAAATTGGTTTAAACAAAAATTATTTTTGCTTTGCTAAGCCTTTGATAAATAAAGGTTTCTTTAAAATTTGGGCTTGCAATTTCTTAAGTGAAAAATTGTTCCTTTTGTACATGCAAATGCTTTTACTCTATTTTTGAAAAACACTTTGTCAAAAACTTAGAAGTTTTACAAAAACTCAAAACTCCCCATTAGATATTTTGTTCACCCATGGATAATTTTTTGATATATGTCAAAGGGGGAGGAAAGGTCAAAGTTAAGTGTGTTATAACACAATTATTCAGGGGGAGTATGAGAAAATTTTTGATTTTCTGTTCAAAATTGCTATATTTCGTTGGCCTTAACCTTCTTGCTTAAATTGTTACTGCTATATTTCATTGGTCTTAACCTTCTTGTTTAAACTGTTATAAGTTTTTCCTTAACTTTGAATTGTGTTGCCATAAATCAAAAAGGGGGAGATTGTTGGTGTAGGAAGCACCATATCGAACCTTGTTTTGATATTGGCAAAGGATTCAAAGTTAAGTACTATTTGTGATCTAACGATGTTACTCAAGTGTGCAGGAAAAGTCCTAGGAACACTAGGCACGAAGTCCTGGTTCTAAGAATTGGGCAATAAGACCTGGTCGCGGGCTGGCCAGCTAAGACCTGACCAAGGGTTGGGCACTAAGTCCTGGCCGAGGGCTGGGCACCGAAGACCTGCTCGAAAGGTGGGCACTAAGACCTGGTCGCGGATTGGGCATGAAGACCTGGTGAGTAAAGCTGGGCAAAAGTCCAATCGGAGGTGCCAGTTGGCAAAAGGTAAATTCTCCTGAGAGGAGTAGGTGAGGACGCGTTCCCCGTCGAGGGAGCATTAGGCATCGGTTCGACCTATGGTTCCATTTGGGAGACTCGAAGTCAGAACCAAGACAGCTACGGCTGTAAAAAATTATCTAATACTCTTACCTTGTTGTTTTGGAACTAACCCTGGATGCAAGACTGAAGGAACGAGTTTCTGTAGCTCAAAACGCCTCAAAGGAGAGGCGCAGCAGCTGGGCAGGGCGCCCTGGAGGTCCCGAGCGCCCCCAAGGTCAAAGCAAACAACCAAGCAAAGAGTTGCTTCGAAACTGCTCTAAGCAGGGCGCCCTGGAGGTCTCGGGCGCCCTGAGTCAAAGCCAAGAAATAAACTGAAGCAAAAATCAACCGTGAAGCCTGTTGACCAAGTCAAGCAGGGTGCCCCCAGTGTCCCGGGCGCCCCTGTCAGCTCCGAGCCCGATCCTGGAGGGATAAGGGCTAACCGAGTTTCGGATAGGGGTTTGCGGATCCAGAGGCACGTGGAGGGCGCCCCCAACGTCCAGGGCGCCCCCAGGAGTGCTATAAAAGGGGCTCGACCCCCAAGGCTTCAAGACACACTTTTCCAACGCCTCAATGCTCTTCGCTCAAGTGCTTTGCTCCGGAAACTTCTGATCTCGAGGTTCTAGCGTCGACGACAACCCTCCGCACCAAAGTACAATCCACACCGGGCGTTGGCAACAAAGAGTTAAATTGTTCTTTTTACTGCACTACTACTGTACAAATCTCTGTAAAACTTTGCGCATTATAGAATTACCCACAGTAAACGGTCAAGGACTGTGGGCCTTGGAGTAGGAGCCGACCGCGACTCCGAACCAAGTAAAAACGCTTGTGTTCCTTGTGTGTGTTTTTAATTTCCGCTGTGTATTCTCTTAAAATTTTATCCGAAAAAGTTTTCACGATATTCACCCCCCCCCCTCTATCGTGTTTTCTCGATCCAACAAAACCAGCAGAATGTAGTGCAAGGTTCAATTATTGTTATCTCGGGTGGCCCCACTTACGGAGACACCAACTGAGCTCGGAAGTCCCAAGTTAGGCGCTTGGAGATTCATCAGGTGGGGTCAAGCTCTGCGCAGGCCAGAGGACTCCAGATCAGTTTTGGTCCTCAAGATCTACAAGGTGTAGAAGTTCCACATGATGACGCACTGGTAGTTCAGTTTTGGTCATCACTGCAGTCATAGCAAACTTCCAGATCCACCGAACCATTGTGGACACTGGTAGTTCAGTCAATATTTTATACAAGAAGGCATTCGAGCAGTTGCAAATTGAAGCCAGTGAGTTAGTTGCAGCCTATGGCTACACCCCTCTTCGGGTTCACAGGAAATGAAATTCAGCCGATCGGCCAGATCAAATTGGTCATCTCACTCGGGGAAGAGCCCCTGAAGAGGACCCGATGGTCGACCTTCTTAATAGTGGATGCGCCCTCCGCCTACAATGTCATCCTGGGCAGACCCGCACTCAATGAATTCAGAGCGGTAGCATCTACTTTCTATTTAAAAGTGAAGTTCCCAGTTGGTGATCAGGTGGGAGAAGTAAGAGGTGACCAGAAGGTAGCACGTCAATGCTATGTCGACGATGTTCGAACAGAAGTACGGAAGGCATTCCGAGCCCCACCAGCCAGTTGTAACATGGTACATCCATCTCCTTGGGCTGAGCTGAGAGAACATAAGGAGGAAGTTCAACTCTCCCCGACCGAGAAGAGACAAAAGTGAAGATAGCACCAGAGCTGGAACCTGACCTCAAACGAAGACTGGTGAAGTGCCTAGTCAAGAATCAAGACGTGTTCGCGTGGTCTGCCCGAGATCTGAAAGGCGTCCGACCGGAGGTCATGGAACACAAGCTGCACGTCTACCCCGATGCCAGGCCGATGAAGCAGCGAAAGAGGGACTTCAATCCCGAGCAAATAAGATAATCCAGACTGAGGTGGATAGACTCTTGGAGGCTGGACACATTCGGGAGGTGCAGTTCCTAGCCTGGTTGGCCAATGTGGTGCTGGTATCCAAGCCCGAGAACAAGTGGAGGGTCTGCATCAATTTCAAGGATCTCAACAGAGCTTGTTCCAAGGATTGCTACCCGCTCCCTCGGATTGACTAGATGGTGGACTCTACAGCCGGGAGTGAGCTTATCTGCATGTTGGATGCCTACCAAGGGTACCACCAAGTGCCGCTATCCCCTAGCGACCAGGAGAAGGTCAGCTTCATCACATCTGAGGGCACCTACTGCTACACGGTCATGCCTTTCAGACTTAAAAATGCAGGGGCTACCTATCAAAGGCTGATGAACAAAGTGTTCAAGGAGCAACTGGGAAGGAACATTGAAGTATACGTAGATGGCATCTTCATCAAGTCCCTCAAGGCGGCAAACTTAATAACAGACGTGGAGGAGACCTGTTGCACTCTGAGAAGGTATGGTCTCAAATTAAATCCAGCCAAATGTTTGTTCGGAGCAGAAGAGGGAAGTTCTTGGGATACATCCTGACTGAGAAGGGCATCGAAGCTAACCCTGGTAAAGTAAAGGCCCTGCTGGACATGCCACCACCCAAGAGTCTGAAGGAAGTGCAGCGGCTGACAGGGAGGATCACCACTCTCTCTCGCTTCATTTCCCGGTCGATCGATCGCAGTCTGCCCTTCTTCAAGGTCCTGCGCAAGGTCACTAAATTCCAATGGGATGCTGAATGCGATCGAGCCTTTGAAGAGTAGAAATCTTATCTTGTCAGTCTACCTGTCTTAGCTAAGCCTGAGGAGGGAGAGATTCTGTATGTTTACCTCTCAGCCACTGAGAGAGCAGTGAGTGCAATGCTTGTAAAGCAGAAGGAGGCTGAGCAACAACTCATTTATTTCTTTGGGCATCTGTTAAAGGAAGCCAAGTGTAGGTATAATACACTCGAGAAGTTGGCTTATGTACTTGTATTAATGGCTAGACGTTTACATCCTTACTTCTTGGCTCATCCCATTCGGGTGTTGACTAATAGCACCCTCGGGAAAGTGTTGGTCAACCCGGAGGCGTCTGGTCGGATGATCAAATGGACCATGGAGCTAAGCGAGTATGACATTCAATACCTGCCCCGGACTGCCATTAAGGCTCAGGCGTTAGCCGATTTCCTCAGCGAACTTCACACTGAGGAAGAAGAAGAATCATGGAAGGTCTATATGGATGGCTCAACCACTCAGTCAGGAAGCGACATTGGGATTCTATTGATTTCGCCAAAAGAAGATCATCTCCACTTGGCCGTGCGGTTGGAGTATTGGGCTACCAACAATGAAGCGGAGTATGAAGCTCTCCTGGCCGGGTTACAAGCCACTAGGCATGTGGAGCTGCTCGGGTCATACTTTACTCAGATTCCCAACTGGTCACTCGGCAGCTAGCTGGACAGTTTAAAGTGAATAGTGAGCGGTTGTAGACCTATGTGAATGCCTATGAGTGATTAAAAGCCGAATTTTAAGAAGTTCAGATACTCCAGATCCCCCGAGGAGACAACCTCAAAGCTAATGAGCTGGCTAAATTAGCCAGCGCCATCACTCCGTGGGTCTTCACTCAGCCCTTACCTCAGACCATGCTAGTGGCTCAGGTCGAGACGGAGATGGAAATGGAAGTGGTCGGCGACTGGAGAGCTCCACTCATAGCTTATCTGCAGAATGGGACTCTCCCGATTCATCTTGAGCAAGCTCCTTTGTTGAAGAAGCGGGCAGCCCGATTTACTGTGGTGGGAGATACCTTATATAAGCGAGTCTTCTCTCGACCGCTACTCAAATGCCTAGGATAAGAAGATGCAAATTATGTACTAAGAGAAATACATTTGGGATCTTGTGGAAGTCATTTAGGAGGTCGGTCTATGGCTCGGAAAGTATTGTTAGCTGGATTTTTCTGGCCAACACTTCAAAAGGATGCTGATCAGATGGTCACCTCCTGTCTTTCCTGCCAGAAGCCTCAAAGCCTCGCTCATCGGCCAGTCAAGGTTTTGAGGACATCCATTGTGTCGTGCCCTTTTGATCAATGGGGCATGGATATAGTAGGGTCTTTCCCTCTCGCAACCGCTCAGAAGAAATTCCTACTAGTAGCTGTGGATTATTTCTCTAAATGGGTGGAAGCAGAGGCTCTGGCTCAGATCACCGAGCAGGCAGTCATCAAATTCTTATGGCAGAATATTCTATGCCGGTATGGGATACCTCACAAGTTGGTTTCAGACAACGGTCGACAATTCCAAGGCTGGAAGATCCAGGAATGGTGCACTGCCTATGGAATCAAGCAAGCATTCACCTCAGTGGCTTATCCCCAGAGCAACGGTCAAGCAGAGGTCACCAATCGGGAAATCTTGCGGGACCTCAAGACTAAGTTGGATCACGTGGGCGGTACCTGGGTCGACGAGTTGCCTAGTGTCTTATGGGCTTTATGAACCACCCCCAAAGAAGGCTCAGGCTGTACCCCCTTTCAGCTGGTGTACGGAAGTGAAGCGGTCGTCCCGATGGAAGTAGGGTGTGAGTCTGATCGAAGACACCTGTATGGAGAAGATAATGCAGAAAAGAGGCGTCTGGAATTGGATTTGATTGAGGAGATCCGGGATCGGGCAACAATCCGAATGACTGCTTATCGACAAAGGATGCAGCGAAGATACAATCAGAGGTCATACCCAAGAGGTTCCAAGTCCGTGACCGTGTATGGAAGAGGGTCAAGCCGGTCGGGGAGGTGAGCAAGCTGGAGCCCCAATGGGGAGGTCCCTTCCTGGTGGTCGAGAAGCTGGGGTCTGGAGTCTACTACTTGCAAGACGCTCAAGGAAAAAGGCTAGGAAAACCCTGGAGTGTCATACGTTTAAAATTGTATCATGATTAAGACTCGAGCAAACCCTGTAATAGTATTATTCGTAAATATTATGATGATGATCAGGGTAGCTGCGACTTGGCATCCAGACTCTCGCCATGGTGAGTTATAAGTGGGCATGCTCCCACGTACCCGCCGACCTCGGTGTCGATCGGGCGTGGCTGTCCACGCTCGGTCGGGTAAGCCAGGCGGTGTCCAGACTCTCAGTCACCCAAGTTATTAGTGGGCATGCTCCCACGTACCCGCCGACCTCGGTGTCGGTCGGGCGTGGCTGTCCAC
The DNA here is from genome assembly GCA_024364735.1 of Boesenbergia rotunda. Classification (NCBI taxonomy): domain Eukaryota; kingdom Viridiplantae; phylum Streptophyta; class Magnoliopsida; order Zingiberales; family Zingiberaceae; genus Boesenbergia; species Boesenbergia rotunda. The sequence continues at coordinate 186,976 of JAGFNQ010000070.1, read as the reverse complement.
GCTCGGTCGGGTAAGCCAGGCGGTGTCCAGACTCTCGGCCACCCGAGTTATAAGTGGGCATGCTCCCATGCACCCGCCAACCTCGGTGCCGGTCGGGCATGGCTGTCCATGCTCGGTCGGATGAGCTAGGCGGTGTCCAGACTCTCGGTCACCCGAGTTATAAGTGGGCATACTCCCATGTACCCACCGACCTCGGTGCCGATTGGGCGTCACTGTCCATGCTCGGTCGGGTAAGCCAGGCGGTGTCTAGACTCTCTCTTGGTCACCTGAGTTATAAGTGGGCATGCTCCCACGCACCCGTCGACCTCGGTGTCGGTCAGGCGTGGCTGTCCACGCTCGGTCGGATGAGCCAGGTGGTGTCCAGACTCTCGGTCACCCGAGTTATAAGTGGGCATGCTCCCACGCACCCGCCGATCTCGGTGCCGGTCGGGCATGGCTGTCCTCGCTCAGTCGGGCAAGCCGAGCGTCGTCCAGGATCGACTCACTGAATTGCGAAAAAGCCTAGTGAAAATCAGATAATTGAGCAAGAATCTTGACTAGTCCGAGTCAAGGGCAAAGCGACTGATCCCGAGCGAGGATCTTAATTAGCCCGAAAGATCGATCCCGAGTGAACATGTGTCATGGGGAGCATGAACGATCTTTATTCGTAACAACCGTTAGGCCTTAGCCATGGATGAGCCAGACTCCGAAGGTTTGTTGGTGAACGAGCCTAGTGAGGGCCTCGGAATATCAGAGTCGGCTAGTTGATATGGTTGACCGAGCGGCTCAACGCTCAGGGCTGACCGTCCAAAAGGCTTAAACTAACTTATGAGTTGTGTTTATGACAAGTCTGAGCCCGAAGGAGTGTTGGCAAGTTAGGGACCGACTAAAAAGGTAACACTAAAAGCCTAAGTAACAGAATAGCCGAGCAAAAATACACCAACACAAGAGAATTGAAAGGAACTTGACATTTCGATAAGGCCGGAGGCCATTAAAGCAATTACAGGGCCAACTGGCCGAGTCAAAAAAGAAAATAAATTACATTAAGTGAAGGGAGGGAAAGCATCTTCGAGGATGAGCTACTGCACCCGGGTCGGCTTCACTGTGTTGGGAGGCAGATCCTCGGGCATGTGCCTGGCCTCCTTCAGCTGCTGCAGGGAGCTCTGAATGCCATGCTTGAACATATTGGTTGTCCGGCGAGCCAGTTGTCGGAGGAAGGGCTTTGACTTAAGGTATGCAAGTCATTGTGCTTCGAACCGAGCCGCTTCTCCCTCCTTATAGGCTGTAAACTCGTCGTTCAGCCGATTGATTTCGGCATCCCTTTCAGCTATCTCCGCCTCTCGAGCCACCAGCTGGGCCTCCAAGGCCTGGAAGGCCTCCTCCTTAGCCGCTAGCTCCGTCTCCTTGTTTGTCAAGGCCAGTTAGGTCTGATGGTGGGTGGTCGCCGACTCTTTTAGCTGCCTAGCCAAAGCCTTAGCCTCTGCGGTCTTCTTGTCCAAGTCTGAACGTGCGCGGACTTGGCGGGTTAGAGACGTTTTCTTTTGAGCCTCCGTGCTCTCTAGTCGGACGGCCAGCTGGTCTCTCTCTTGAGAAGAAGATGCCAGTAGTGCATGTTCCACCTCCGCTCGAGCGTCAGCCTCTTCCAGGTGCGCCTTCGAAGCGGCTATTTCCGAGCAGAGGAGCTCCATTCCCTCCTCGCCGGGAGGGAGAGTGCAGTGAGTCAACTGGGTCTCCAGTTCCTTTACTCTCATCTCTGCCGCCCCGGCGCTCCCTGGTGTTGTTGACCAGGGACTGGGTGACCGCTCGGCAGGCGACCCAAAACTGCACAGAAACAAATGTTACAAGCAAAGTCATGAGTCACAAAGAAAAGAAAGACATACTGAGTGGCGTCCAGGAAAAAGTTGTCGACCAGGCTCAGCGGACTCCTCTACTGGGTGGTCGCCATCCCCTGATCCCAGCTCGCGACCAACCAACCGTGCAGATTGATCATTTGGGGTTGGACGATCTGGGTCAAGCTGGTTGCCGAGGGGAGCTGCAGATCTACCGGGAGTCGAGGAGGGGGCTGCATTGCCAGAAGAGCAGGCACAGCGTCAGCTCCGGAGGGAGCCACCGAGGCTGCCGAACATGCGGGCACCGAGTTGGATGTCGACGCCCCGAGCGAGGTGGCGTTGAGCTGGAAGTCGATGCCCTCGAGCGAGGTGGCACCGAGCCAAGTGCCGAGGCTCGGGTGTTGGATGGAGTGCGGCCGGGCGGAGGAGTTGTCAAATCGTGAGCCTCCTTGGTCAGCTCCTGAGCCAAAGGTACACTCAGGGAGATAGTCACCCGGCAGCGTTTTCTTGGCAGTCCCTCTGAGGCTGGCTGCTCCACATTTGCCTCCACCGCCTGTGCCTCCATCTCTAAGTCCACCAACTCTGTCTCAGAATCTCCCGCCAGTGGCTCGGTTCCTGAGTCGCCCCAGCGTTCTCTGATTGCTCGGGAGCCGCAGCACAATTCACCGGGGGCACTTCTCGGTTCGCCAGCTCCTCCACCGCTCGGGCGTTCAACTCGGCCTCGTCTAGACCGAGCTCGTCAGCGAGGATGGCGCTCCACATGGCTTCAGCTGCAACACAGAGAGAGCTTTAGTTAGAGCTAAAGGGTTCGAAAGAAGAATAAGAACATACTGAATGTGCCGGGTAGAGCAGTAAGGATATGACTCAGTCGAAAAATATACAAAATGGTCTCGCTGAGCAAATGACCGGTGTGAAAGCGAAGCCCCCCGATCTTGGAGAAGGTCAGCTGAAAGCCCGGTTCCAAGCAATAGCTCTTGGGCATATATGGCTGATTGGGCAGGTCTTCTACCCACTCGGTCGGCCAGTTCGAGGGCGGGGTCGAACGCACGTAGAAGAAGTGGGACTTCCATCCCTTATTGGAAGAAGGAACTTTGTCTAAAAAGGCTGACTTGGCTCGGGCATGGAAGAAAAAAATACCCGGCTCTAGCTTTTTGGGGGTAGTAGAAGAAGTGGAATACTCGGGGGTCAAAAGGGATGTTGTAAGTAGAGAAGATGACCACGGCCCCGCATAAGATCCGAATGGAATTCGGGGCCAGTTGGGAGAGAGGTATTTGGAAATACCTGCAGACTTCCTTAATAAAGGGATGAAGGGGGGATCGCAGACCGACCAATAGGTGATCTTTGAAGATGGCAAAATAATCTAAGGGAGGATGATGGGGTCGGTCGCGATGAGAAGGAAGGGCTAGGAGATGGTCCTCCAGGATTTGATAGTCTAACCGGATGGTCTCTAAATGGGCAAGGGTCAAGGTCGAGATGGTGGTGGTGTACCACAAACCGACCGAAGAGGTTGACTCGGCCATGGGGTCGGGGTCAGGAATTGTAAGTATGAACTCGAAGAAGAAGAAAAAGAGTACCTAGAGGTCGGGCAACCTGAGGTGAAGAAATGAAGGACAGTCGAGATCGTTGGAAACAACAGAACGCCGGAGCTCACGGTGGTCGGGTGGTGGAGGTCGGACCGAAGAAGAAGAAGAAAGCAGAAAGCAAGCGAGGAAGGGGAAAATGACAGAGGTAGGGGTATTTATACTTCGGTGAAGCTCATGAGAGCTGTCGGATGCACGAGGTGAAAAAGGCGGGATTGGATCCCGACCGTCGGTTTCCCGCCCTTACCGGTGCTTCGAGACCCTCGCCCTGACGTCGCACGAGTGTGACAAGTGACGCCTCGTTACCAGGAGGCTCCAGTCGGGGCTGGACACGTGGCAAGGGCGTTAAATGTGGATGTAACTAATGATTCGACCCATAATGATTAAGATCTGATGGCCATACCGGGCTCAGAAACTGAGGATGGTCAGAAGATCCGACCGGGCGAATAACCTAGTCAGTCGGACTCATCGCCTCCTTCGACTAGACTTGTAGGGGAGGCTTGTGATCTGGTTGGGGGTTAAGAGGACCCAGTCGGCAGTTGGCCCTGATCGATAAAGAGCCCGATCTGGAGGAGGCCCGGACGGACAACGACAGTCGAGCACGCTAGGTATTAACCTAGCCGGGTGGATCAACATTTGAGGTCATGCAGGTTTGGCTCAGTCAATGGCAGCCGGTCGAACATCCCCAGTCGGGCACGTCCGGCCGGGAAGGTTCGGTCGGGCGGATGGAAAAGCATGTGTCTAACTCTGAAAAAGAGGGTAGCTGCATCCCGGACGGATGGTTTCGGTCGGGCACGCCCGACCGGACGACTTAATCGTCCTACAAATAAAATCATTAACTCCCGTTTTGAATGTCACGACCTGTATTCCACTGCCTGGTGGGCGTACCCGACCGGCCAGCCGGACAGATTAGTTGGTAACAGGAATAATTGAACCCGCTCAGGCCACTTGCTCATCCCAGAGCCGAGTGACGACCGAGTGACCGAGTCTCGCTGAGCAATCACTCCCGGCCGGTCGGCCAAGTCGTGAAGAGTAGTCATTGCGCTTAGTGAGATCAGCCAAGGTGACCCCACTATCTCAGTAGTTTAATCATGATCAGGCTTTTAAGATCCTCCATATCTTCTCATTATAAGGAAAAGACACCTGTCATAATCATATCTTGACAGAATATCAGACATTAATTGGGATGGAAGTGACAGCCTGGACAGACCTTCAGACGGTTGTGCTAGACCCTCGAGAAGACTAAGGCTGCCAAAGGATCAGTATGTCAGCATGCTAATTTTTAATGAGACAAGACAGGGGGTCTCCTCCTCCCCTATATAAAGCCCCATGGGTGCTTCAGAAAACGGGTTCCTGCTATTGAAATTTTCTTCTCCGCCTCTTGTGTTCCCGTTTCGATCCGACTCCGACTCAATTCTGTCCTGCTAACCTTTGATCACGACCCCGACTCACAAGCTGCCGCAACTCGTTCGTCTGACCGGGTCAGTTCGGTTTGATCAAGTCATCTGAGTGAGAGCTCTCTTCGCTTGTCGACAGGATCAGTCGTAAAAAAATTCTTATCGTCGGAGAAGAAGATTGTTAAATGATCCTGTCGCGAAACAAGATGGAAGCCCCAAGAGCGAGGTGGTCTCCCAAGTGTCACGAGCTGTTGACCTAGCGCCGACCTGGCTCCAACCTGCGAGGAGTTGGCCGTTAGCGAGCCCGCCGGGGAATTTCCTCGGTTAGGCCCTCCGACGGTCAAGTCAATGTCCGCAGGAATATAAGGAAGCTAAAGGAAATGCAGCAGAGGAGAGTGTGATTGCGCATACCTGCAGAATGAGGAAGGGAGGGGCTTATATAGCCGGGGGAGCTGACAACCCGTGTCTGTGTCAATGAGACAGGGGTATGGTGCTTGTCAGCTCGTGGGAGAGTACCTATAGTTACCGCGGCAAGGCGCGGGGTGCTCGGATAGTACAGCCGTACCGAGTCAATGGGATATCCGCGACATGTGTCATAAATGGGTAAGGCGTGCGCTATCCGCAACGTCATGATCGTACCAAAGGTGTCATGATGTAGGGGCGGCGTAAGGAAGAGTTGGTCCGGAAATCGAGTACCGACCGGTGGGTCCGAGTGGTATGGACCGGGTCGAGTATAGTATAGCCGAAAGACACGGGGTACACCATGAGTCGGGGGTTTGCCGGGCTGTATCTGCCTTGCCATCTTTCAGGTTTTCTGGTTGTCCGATCTATGGGGTACTGAGAGCTGAACTTCCTGACCTAGCCCGGGGTCGGGGAACTGAACTGGGTGGCCGAGTCGAGAGGCGCTCAGGATCGACATGCCCAACCTCGACTAGGGTCGGTCGATCAGCGGTTCGGGAGGGTTCCTGGCCCTGGGCTTCTCCGGGTGAGGCCTTCGTTGGCCCTTCTACTGGGCCCTTGCGACGCCAGGCTGGGTGGCTGAACTACCATAAACTGGGTCGGGATCATTAAATATATTTATTTAACCGTAAAAAGAAATTATCTATATAATTGAGTCTCCGTGTCATTTTTTTTTTATATCGCCCTGCGTCTCCTGCCCTGCCTCTCACTCCTGATTCTGAAATCAGCTTAAAAATGAGTTGTTTGGTATGAATATTGGAGGTAAAAACTTAGTCCCTGATTTACTGACTTACTTACAGCTGCTGTTAATTATGAATTCAACAGCTTAGAAGACTTACTGCAAATGACAGTCCTACAAATTAAGACACTGTATGATAGTGTCAAGATGCAATAATCTATCTAACTCCCTTCCGTCATATTGTGCCATGCATTATTATTCATTCTAATGATGGTTTTTATAGAAAAAGATGATTATATATTGATCCCGGCCTTGCCTACGGATAGGTTCATAGGCCGGGCCCGCCAGCCAGTCTGGCGCCAGGAAGATTTAATAGACAGGTCAGCCAAGGTATTCCAGGGGGGGTTCCCGGACCCGGGAGCCCCTAGAGGCAGTGTTTAGCTGGCCACGGATAGAGTCGGTTGAGCCAATACCCGACCATTCAACCAGTCGGACGTGTGGCTGCCCACGCTCCCTGGCCATTCCCCGACCAAGATCTAGGTCGTGCGTTGCAGTCGGACACGGGGCGATCCGTGCTCCAATGGCATCGAGAGGACTGGATACCTAACAGAATCAGATAGACACCACTCAACAAACCCCCGACTCAGGGCGTACCTTGTGCTTCCATTCTACCAGTTGGACGCATGGTTGCTCACGCTCACTAGCCGTTACTCGACTCGGTCCCCAGCACTCGGACTCGCCAGTCGGCTCCCGGAGTACGGGCTATCTCGTCTCTACGCCCCCTATATCATCACATCCAGGGTACGATCCTGTTAACGGGGTTCTGCACACCTAACTTATACCTGACACTTCTCGCGGTCAGTTCGCCCATCCAGTACCCTTGTACTGCTCGAGCACCCCGCGTAATACTCTGCCACTCCTAAGTGCTCCCTACGAGCTGACAATTATCACACTCTTGTCTCGTCAGTACGGATAAGGGTTGTCAGTTCCCCCGGCTATATAAACTCCGCACTCTCCCTACCGCAGATACACGCGCGCAAGCCTTCTCATCTCTTGCCTCATTTCAATTCAGTTCCACTATCACGCCTGCGGATACTGACTTGACCGTCGGAGTGTCGGACCGGGAAAATCCCCGGCGGGTTTACTGACGGTCGCTGTTTTGCAGAGCCCCACCGGAGCGCGGCCAGCTCGCTACCACCTCACTAGCTCGTGCCACCCAGGAGACCGTCCGTCCCATAGGATCGCCACCTCGCTTCGCGACGGGATCATATATGTTCCTATTTCACGATTTGGTTTTCAGATTATGTGAAGGTAAATTATGAGATTCGTTTATAGTAGGTCAATTATGAGATTCGTTTATAGTAGGTCGTCAAATGGTTAAAGAGTGAGAAATTTTTTTGAAGGATATGTATCCGTTGAGAATGGACCCGATCTAATGATGGCCTTTGGGATCATTGTGCTGAGTGTTGATGATGAGAAGGAAGGAAGTGGGCAAGCGGCGTTTTTGTTAATTCAAACTTGTATTATTAGACAGGAACTCTGTTGTATATAATTGCAGTCTTAATTATCAATTAATAAGAGAAGAGGACTGTGTTCATCATTAGATGCACTTGCCTAACTGATAGCAAAGAGGGGGAAATCTTTTGTTTTGACCCTAAACTTTGCTTGCTGTGCTGGAAGGCTGCACCAACCCAATACCTGTAATTAGTTAGTCTATTAGAATTGCCTTAACAAATGGTTGTGTGTGACTCATGAACTTTTTTTTCCAAAAAGAAAATTCATGATTGCTATTGCTTTGTTAGTTTAAAAGTTCATCCTTGTGTTAGGGTGTTAAATCATTGCCTTGATATAAACAAGTTAAGTCTTTTGAGTAATTAATTAGGAAGATGACTTAGGAGTAAATTAAATTAGCTCAAACAAGCACAAGGACCACTTAAAAGATAGAAATGTGAGGCTCACTCAAAGCTAAGCTTGTAAAGGTAAGAGAGCTAGGCCAAAGAGTAGTTCTTGGTTTTGTTCTATGGTGAAATTAAACTATTTGGCTATCATTCATGAATTAGATCCTTCTTAGCTCCTTCCACATGTTAAATTATTCATAAATTTTATAAATAAATGTTAATTGATAAAGATTAAACAGTGTCAAACAACCTTAAATAGGTTTGGTAAAGTTTAAGTAATCTCCAATTGTAATAATAGTACTCCTTATAAGGGTTTAGTAATAAGTAGTAAGATTATTATTACTTTTTAATTGAAATGAAATGATAACAGTTCAAAAATTTTCTTATGGAAGATTATTATTATTATTATTTATGGAAGTAAAATATGATAAAAATTTGAAAATTGATTTAGATATTTTGTTGGTTTTTAAATTAAGAAGAATTGTGAGTTATAAAAAAATATGAACTAGATAATATCGAATTTGGGACGACTTATTGACTCAAAGTCTAATATTTAGTAGTTGTGTATCTTATTTAAAGAATTTTTTTTTACAAATATATCATAATTAAGAATCAAATTATGAATATTTAAATGATGATTTAGCATCTTCCTACTACATTGTTGTCTCGGGAGAAAAATTGGGAGAAGAATTGTGAGGTATAAAAAAATATTAACTAGATAATATGGAATTTAGAGTAACTCATTCCATTCAANATCAGAAACATGTGACCGATTCTGAACTTGCGAGTTGCATCATGCTAGCCTCTATGATACCTGAGCTGCAAAAGCAGCATGAGCATATGGATGCTTATACCATCATCTTCCATCTTCATGAGTTGTTTGAAGAGCAGGCGAGATCCGAAAGGTTCGAAGTCTCCAGACTCCTCTTCACCTCTAAGATGCAGGAAGGCACTTCTGCCTCACAGTTTGTGTTAAAGATGTTGGGGTACATTGAGCGACTGAGCACACTCGGTTTTGCAATGGATCATGAACTAAGTATTGACTTAATTCTGCATTGTTTGCCCAAAAGTTATTCACAATTTGTGATGAACTATCGGATGAACAAGCTGGAGACTACCATTCCTGAGTTGCTCAACCTGCTGAAGACTGTAGAGCCTTCTGTAAAGCAGGATCAAAGACGGTACTGTTAGTTGGTTCCTCGAAGAAAGGTTCTAAGAGGAAGGCCAAAGAACAGAATAAAGGAAAGAAGAAAAAGGCCAAAAAGACTGAAAAGAACCAAAAGGACACTTGCCATCATTGTGGCAAGGAGGGTCACTGGCGAAGAAACTGCAAGGTTTATCTTGAGTCCTTGAAGAAGAAGGCATCCGATGCCCCATCCTCTTCAGGTATCTTCGTTATTGAATGTCACTCTATTTCCTCAAATACCTGGGTACTTGATACTGGGTGTAGCTCACATATATGTAATGACATACAGGGGCTAAGGAATAGAAGAAGACTCGTCAAGGGAGAAGCGAATTTGCGAGTTGGAAATGGAGCAAAGATTGCTGCTGTTGCCATCGGAACATATTTGCTAAAGCTTCCTACTGGACGTGTTTTAGAATTGGATAATTGTTATTTTGTTCCTTCGTTAATAAAGAACATTGTATCTATTTCATGTTTGAATGAAAAGGATTATCATTTAACTTTTAGTAACAATTGTTGTTACATAACTTTAAATGGCGTTCTTTATGGGAATGGAACTTTATGCAATGGTATCTACACGTTAGATTTATCCGGTGACGTTTTCAATATCGAAGTTAGCAACAAACGTACTCGAATAGATAATCGAATAGACTCCTACACGTGGCATTGTCGTCATGGCCATGTAAGTAAGAAACGCATGACCGAATTACACCGATGTGGAATTCTGGAATCATTTGAACCCGGTTCATTTGATACATGCGAATCATGCTTAAAAGGCAAGATGACCAAATTACCCTTTTCCGGAAAGGGTAATCCAGTGGGAGAATTGCTTGGTCTAATACATACTGATGTATGTGGACCAATGTCAACTCTTGCACAAGGAGGCTATAGCTACTTCATCACCTTTATCGATGATCACTCACGATTCGAGTATGTGTTCTTGATGAAACACAAATCTGAAGCTTTTGAGAAATTCAAAGAGTTCAGAAATGAAGTGGAGAAACAGCTTGGCAAAAGTATTAAGATACTTCGATCCGATCGGGGTGGTGAATACTTAAGTCAAGAGTTTCAAGATTATCTTAGGGACAATGGGATATTGTCCCAATGGACTCCGCCATATACACCACAGCATAATGGTGTATCTGAGAGGCGTAACCGAACCTTGATGGACATGGTTAGGTCTATGATGAATCATGCAATTCTTCCAAAATCCTTTTGGGGCTATGCACTAAAGACAGCTATTTACTTGCTAAACAAAGTCCCGACCAAGGTAGTCTCTACTACTCCATATGAGACATGGAATAGTAAGAAACCTCACTTAACCCACCTTAAGATATGGGGTTGTCCTGCTTATGTGAAGCGGACTATATCAGACAAATTGGATGCTAAGTCTGATGAATGTCTATTTATTGAATACCCTAAGGAAACGAAGGGTTACCAATTCTATCATCCCTTGGAACAAAAGGTGTTTGTTTCAAGGCATGCTGTATTTCTGGAAAGAGAATTTCTTTTACAAGAAAACAGTGGGAGTGGCATTGAACTTGATGAAGTTCAAGAAACTCCAATAGACATTACAGAGACACCTAGTCTAGACCCACAACCAATAACTCATAATGATGAGCTATCAGTTGAACCTAAAACAACACCACCTCTCCGTAGGTCTGATAGGACACGCAATATTCCAGAGAGATACGGATTTCTCATAAGTGAATCGAACGACGTGTTACTCATAAGCGATAACGAACCTATCAGTTATGAAGATGTTCTGAAAAATTCAGAAAGGGACAAATGGCTTGAAGCCATGAAGTCGGAAATGGATTCCATGTACGAAAATCAAGTATGGGACTTGGTTAACCAACCTGAAGGGATTAAGCCCATAGGGTGCAAGTGGGTTTTCAAGAAGAAAACCGACATGGAAGGTAATGTTGTTACCTTTAAAGCTAGATTAGTGGCAAAAGGATATCGTCAAAAACAAGGAATTGATTATGACGAAACCTATTCGCCAGTAGCTATGCTTAAATCCATTCGGATGCTCCTAGCCATAGCAGCTCATTATGATTATGAGATATGACAAATGGATGTGAAAACAGCTTTCCTTAATGGAAACATGCTTGAGGATGTATACATGATACAACTTGAAGGTTTCACATCGGTTGATAAAACCAAAGTATGCAAGCTTCGACGATCCATATATGGACTGAAGCAAGCATCCAGGAGCTGGAACATCGGTTTTGATGAGACAATCAAAGAGTTTGATTTCTCACAAAATCCTGACGAACTTTGTGTGTACAAGAAGGTTAGTGGGAGTGCAGTCGTATTCCTAGTATTATATGTCGATGATATATTACTTATAGGAAACGATATATCAGTCTTACAAACAGTTAAAATTTGGTTGTCCAAAACTTTCTCCATGAAAGACCTGGGAGAAGCAACCTATATCCTTGGGATTAGAATCCATAGAGATAGATCAAAACGATTGCTTGGTCTTTCGCAGTCTACATATATAGACCGAGTGCTAAAAAGGTTTAGCATGTCGGAATCCAAGAAAGGTTACCTTCCCATCAGGCATGGGATCAACCTTTCAAAGTCTATGTGTCCGCGCACAGAAGACGAGAGGATTTGCATGAATAAGATTCCTTATGCATCCGCGATAGGATCTATCATGTATGCTATGTTATATACAAGGCCCGATGTATCGTATGCTCTGAGCGTCACAAGCAGATACCAGTCGGATCCAGGAATGGATCATTGGGCGGCTGTCAAGACAATCCTTAAGTACTTAAGAAGAACTAAGGATGTGTTCCTAATATATGGAGAAGGAGATATGGTAATACGTGGGTATACAGATGTCAGTTTCCAGACAGATAAGGATGACTCCAAATCTCAGTCTGGATACGTATTTACTTTGAATGGAGGCGCAATAAGTTGGAAGAGTTCCAAGCAAGACACCGTAGCGGATTCTACCACGGAAGCGGAATATATCGCAGCTTCGGAAGCAGCAAAGGAAGCAGTCTGGATCAAGAAGTTTGTCTCCGAACTTGGTGTGGTTCCAACCATTGATGAAGTAGTGCCGGTTTACTGCGACAACAATGGAGCTATTGCACAAGCAAAGGAACCAAGGTCTCATCAGCGATCCAAACACGTGCTTCGCCGCTATCATCTGATCAGAGAGATTATAAGTAGGAATGATATACAAATTGAGAAAATTCCCACTGAAAGGAATTTAGCGGATCTTTTAACTAAGGCCTTGCCTCAGAGCAAGTTTGAGGGTCATGTTAGAGCCTGTGGTATTGGATACCGTAGCGATTGGCATTAGGCCAAGTGGGAGTTTGTTAGTAATATGAGAGAAGTATCCTAAGGCAATCGCCTTATGATTGTAAACATTTATTTTAATAAATGAAAATTCACTATTTGAGTATACATGTTTGTGTATTTGATTGGGATCTTAAACTCATTTACTGAATATCCGCAATACAATTCACAGCATGAGAGAATTTGTGATGGAATCACAACTAGTGATTATCTCTACATGTGCAATTGTGAAGTATTGAAAATATCCCTAGTCGATGAATTGATAAATACGGACACTGTCAATTCTGTTGAGACTAGCATGGGTTATTCTCTAATCAGCTGATTCTCACTAGCTGGTGACATTGGGATGTCCGGAGATAGACATGAATGCTAGTTAAGGGAACTAGTTCATTGGAGTGACTGGCTGTAAAACTTCATATGGTAATCTATATATAGACATGTTAGTGAAGTTCTTACTGCAGCTTAAGTGCGATGTTCCTTTGACTTGCGGTGTTCAAGTCATCTTGGTCATGGAGACTTATACTTTAACATCTTAAGCAAGCATCTCCAAGGAGGTGTGGACCCAGGATGGTTGGGTATAAGCTGAAGTGCCCGAAGATGTTTGAACAGCCTACAAAGGATTCACCACTCCTTGCGAGGAGATGTATACCCAAGGCCTATCGTCGGATTGTTACTAGAGCTGTCAATTTGGGTTGGGCCCGTCGAGTTGGCCCGCCCCGCCAATCAATTTAAGCGGGTTGGGTTAGAATTTAAGCAACCCAAGCCCGCAGCGGGCCAACCCGCCTAGGCCCGCGACCCGCACGGGTTGGCCCGCAACGGGCTTGGGTTGGCTCGCGGGTTGAGAATCACATGTTAGTTAAGTTTTAAGACAACTTATTATCTTTCTTTGTTATTATTTTGAAATAAAAAATAATATTTTTCATCACATGAGTATTCGTTTGTATCCATTTATATTTAAAAAATATATTTCTTAATATATTTGATTGATTAAATCTAAATATATGATTTTTTAAATTTTTTAAAAATATTTTGATAGGCCCGCGGGTTGGCCCGCCTAACCCACGGCCCGCCTTGGATTGGGTTGGGTTGGGGATTTTCCAACCCGCCTAGATGACGGGTCGACCCGCCCCGCCCCGCCCCGCCAAATGGCCGACCCGCCATGGGCCGACCCACCCCGCCACGGGTTGGCCCGTTTGACAGCTCTAATTGTTACTCAAAGCCTCTGGCCAGAGCATGACATGTTTAAAGTATGAGTCTCTTATATACATGAGAGTAATTAGAATCCAAAGGACGAGAGAACATTACTTGGGCTAGGTGTGACGTAGTCAGCCTAGTGGGGACTGACACACATAGACCGTATCCTGAACCAAGTGGGTATAAGATGGTGAAAGGGAATGAGGCACGATTCATTAGAGCTGCTGAAGGGTTTCAGAATTATTTCTGAGGTCAACCGTTGATCTTTCGATTAATTGGGGATCATGATGTACTACTAGGTGCCACTCATGATCGTTCTATAATTGGTTAATTATAGACGGCCAACATAAATCGAAAGCCTATTTAGTCACACGCACAACGAGTAATCCGAGGGATTTAAAACGAGTTGAAAATTGGATTTTTCGATCAAGAGAAATAAGTCGAATCTGAATTTATTAGAGGCGCATCGGAAGCTTAAAATGGCTAAGTCTTTTGAAGGCTTATTGGGCGAATTAAATGAGTTTAATTCGCGAGGAGGCGGCTTGGTTTGGCCGGCCAAAGAGGGTCACCACCCTCTTTGGTTTGGCCGGCCACAACATGGAGGGAAACCAATTTATTTGGTTTAAATTATAAAATAAATCAAGCGCGATTTGTTTTATAAAATTATGGATAAATAAATTTATATAAAGAAATTTATATAAAGAGATTTATATAAAAAAATTTATATAAAGAAATTTATAGAAATTTATTCTTTTATGGAAATTAAAATGAACCATGGATTGGTTTATTTTATTTTATAAAATCAATTATGAATTGATTTTTCCATGATAAGAAAAATTTATATAATAAATTTCTTGTAAATTTTATTCCATAATAAAAGGATAGATGTGTTTGTTTTTATTATAAATTTGGTTATAATAAAACTTGGCATAACGGAATAATTCATAAGAAAATTTATAGGATAAATTTCTTATGAAAAATTATTCCGTTAAAAGGGAGACTTGGCGATGGAGAGACTACTATATAAAGGAACCAAGGCAAGGCTTGAATTCCAATCAAGAGATAAAGTGGCAAGCTCTCTCTCTCTTATTCTCTCCCTCTCTCTCCGGCGCCCCTTTCTCTCTCTAAGGCCGGTGCCCCTTTCTCTCACTAGGGCCGGCGCCCTCTCTCCTCCCCTAGGGCCGGCGCATCACCTAAGGTTGCCGTGAGCCTCCTCCACCAAGAAGGTGCCAAAGAAGAAGAAGAAGCGGGTCGTGACTCCCTCCTTCTTTTCCCCGGAATCTTGATTCCGTTACTTGGTGGTTAGTTTCCATCTCTCTCTCTTGATATTCTAGTTGTGCCTTTGGAGAATCTAGTAGTTCTCGTCGGCACAAAACTCGTGGCTTTGCGAAGTCATCCCGAAGAGAACTCGGCGTGGACGCGAATAGAGGCGGAGCTTCCAAGGGACGCTACGGTTGGATCTCGTCCCTTTCTTCGAGTTACGCGAGGTACTAAGTAAATTAGTTTACTTTTCTGCAAAATTTTAATTTATGATTATATCCGCACATCATAAGGTTGCATGCTAGATACATGGTTAAAATAATTTGAGAAATTATTTATGCTAATTCTTCCGCTGTACGTAATTATTTTTTAAAATTACGAACCCGTATCCATGTCAACATGCACCCGGTCCCAACAGTTTGATCTTACATCAACAACTGCAGAGTGAACATTTAGCATTGCCACCTTAACTATATCAGCAGCAGATCCCTGAAAAGAAAAGTCGCCTATGAATTTTAAACAAATAAGAGCCATAAATAATCCCTGCTACCTAACAAATTGAGTTAACCACTTGTCTTTGTGCTTTAGCTTTCTCATTATGGTTTCGGAATTTGATTTTCGATAGAAAACGCTTTCTTCCCATCAACGTTTTGATATATCTGCAATGGTCATAGAGAAATCCACAACTGAATACTCTTGGATGTGATACACAACCAATATTCTATTTTGACAGAATGTAATACTACAAACATAACAAGAACAAGATAGATGTTATGTTTTCCATATATTTCACTTGAATTAGAGGAAATCAAGAAAAGAACCCGCATTCAAAATCACAGTCAAGCAACCACACAATTCAAAGTAATGATCATTATGGTAGCATTTAGGAAAGAGAAACATTATATTGCATTATATTTCATAAAGGATAATGACATTTATAAATTTAACATAAAAATCTTAAACATGATTAATTCGATCAAAATAATTAATTATATTTAAAGAATAGACATAGGACTAGGCATACCAAGACTAATATCTATATTTTCATTTAAGGATCCTGTCAAGTTGTAGCATACATACTATATATATCTATGCAAATTTGCTATATAAACTAGAATAACTCTAAAAAAAATTAAACTAGATGTGTAATAGAGAAACATATAGATGGATGGATGGATGGATGGATGGATGGATAGGATCCTGTCAAGTTGTAACATACATACTATATCTATGCAAATTTGCTATATAAACTAGAATAACTCAAAAAATTAAACTAGATGTGTAATAGAGAAACATATGGATGGATGGGCATTGAATATGCAACACGCAAATAAGATAGAATAGGATGAGATATTAGCTGACAAATCTCTCAAGTTGACCCCTTCATGTCGGTGCCCTAGCATCAGGCAATAAAACCACGCAAGGAAATCACACAGTGAGGGCCCTAGAAACGTTGCAGTGCATAAAATAGCTGGCAAACGTAGTGATCAACAAGAAGAGGACAAGAAAATATGAAGAAAAAGAAAATGAAAGATTGTTGTAGAAGGAAAATATGAAGGCAACACAAAGGCTTAAGGATTCAAATATAAATACACACTTTTGACATTTTCTCAAATCTAGTGCATCCTTTCATTATTTTTGAATTCTAACTCAATATTCATAAATCATGTTAAAATCTATCACCAATTAGATTTCCATTCATCCATCGTTAGCAGGTGTGGCACTCACCAGACGTTGCCAATTCAGCAAAGTGTATATTAGGATGCCTACATGGATTAATAGGTTGTCAAGCCCTTTACAACACTAATAACCCTCAAAAGGTGTAAACCGATTTCGGGTTTGAACTTTGAAGTACTCCTTCAAAGTACTCCTAGGTTGTAAAGTTGGCCAGCACCCATGCATCCCTGACCTCTAGAGGGAGACCTACCAGTTAAGGAAGCAGACAACACTCATGTTCTTTGCAATTGGTCTTTCTGAAGTCAACCCATGTAGCTCAGTTGCAGATAAGATTCTGGTATCAGATCTTATTTGCAATTGGCATTGAACTGCACATAGTTAAAAAAAATGCATATTTCATTGCTCAGAAAAAACCAGAAAATTTGCCATTTTTAATATTTAGACTATAATTAAGTGGTGTTGCTTCTAATTAACTGTGATACAAGTAAATTAACCCTTTTTGTCGGCAAAGTGAAGCTGCTTCATCAAGCCAAGTAGAGATACCAGGAAATGAATATTTGAAGTTTTGAATTTTTTCTGCAGCTTCTTCAGGGCTGCATTGAAGTTGTTCTCCAAGCGCATTAGGACCCATACCATAAAGGATGCCATAGACCAACCTTTTAGTGCAATCTCTCTCATCAGAGTTAATTGAGGATTCTGGCTTAGAAGTCCATCTTGAAGCCATCATTATAAAAACATCACCATCATATTTGCTTAAAAGTTCAATCAAAGCCAAATCTTTTGAGAAATGTGTCGTTAGACGTAGTTCTATCTGAGAGTAATCAGCCGTCAGCAGCAACCAGCCATCCTGGAGCAAGATGATATTATGCAAGTGTTTGCTAGTCAATTTATATCTAAATAGGGCAACAGACGACAAAACTTTAAAATGATGCATTACTTCAGAAGGAACAAATATGTCACGAGCGTTGATCGGGTGATGATTGCATCCTAATGAGCTTGAGCTGTATAGATCAGTTTGATGGGTTGTAAAAACTACCGTATGTTCAACACACTACATAACAAACAACTCACTAGTCAGTTAATTGTTCATGCACATGAAAGATTAGAATAATAATAATATAAAAAAAACCTGAAGATTTGGCTCCTCCATGGCAAGGCATCCTGTTGCTGTTGATGTCTGGAGCCAATGCCCATGTATTCTGTACTTTTGTGACTTCGTGCACAGTTGAGCCTTTGAACAAACTGATCCAAGTGTGATGTTCAAGAGCTTTGACAGAGTTCGATGCTCCTTAATTACAGAAATAATAGGGTGCTGATCTCTGGAAAAGAAGAAAAAATATTTGTAAAATTGAAAAATTCTACCATACAAAGTTTGAGTTAATTTGACCCAGCACATAGAAACCATATGCATCAACAAGATGGAAACTAGCACATCATAAATGTAGACCCAGCATATGTAGTCCATGCCCATTAACTAAAAGATAAGGATTAGTCTCATAAAAGGCAATAATTTTTTTTTTCAAAAAAAAATCAGACATAACTCATATTCAAATTGGCATCAATGTTTAAGCTTGTGTTTGGTTTCTTTTAAAAATAAATCAGGCGATGAAGATGCAATCAAACAGGTAATATAACATGTAGCTTATTTCTAGGAAAAAGCCAGACCACTTGGAATCTTCGAAAAACAAACATAAATTTCACTCATTTAAGTCAGAATACACTTATAGGATGATTAGCAATCTAATTCTCCTCTTCTACCATGGACTCCGTGTTCTAGCCCAAAATGACTAATTATTTGGAGGAAATACCATGCACCACTACAAACCATGGGCATGAAGCATCATAACATGTCTCCTTATCTTCAGCATATACTAGCCATAATAGCATATTAAAGCGGGGTGAAGTTTATTCCTACGTCAAAATAACTAGTCACTTAATAAGAGATGATTTTTATTATACAAATATCGTAGACTACTGTACTTGTCCATTTGACCATCCTAAGAAACCACCAATCTCAATTTTCATTCATAAACAACAATGAACGTTAATCCAAAGTCCTCTTCCTTTTTCTCATTCATGCTGTCATATTTATCATAAACATCTTCCAAAGATACTAACAATGAGAAACAATATCCTAAGAACAGCTAAAACAATCAATGCCAAAAACAATAATAAATAATAACTCATAAACGAGAATGACTAATTCTAAATGGAAGATACTCCTAAATATCACAAATGCAAGATGATCACATGCTGAGATGACAATCATATCTTTTGTGATTCTCGATAATTTTGGACTTCCCAAGAAGAACAAATTCATAAGCTTCCATTAAATTTAACCTCCAGGAAGCAACACTCCATCTGATTGACAGTTAAAACAGGCTTCACAATTTCTCCTATGATTTGCCAAATAACAAGAACACACTAAATGGGAGCTTTGGCACAATGGAAAAGTTGTTGTATGACCTTGCTATCATGGGTTTGAGTCGTAGAAACAACCTCTTACAATACAAGGTAAGGTTTAGACTCAATATGGTCCGACCCTATATTGGCAAGAGTTTCGTACACCAAGCTACCCAATTACTAGAATAAAGTAATGAAGGTCTATCTACTGTCTTAAAAAACATTGCTCCAAATTGTAGGAAATCCAAGAATGCAATATCAAGGTTTGCATCTAAAATGACAACGGTTGCTTAGAAAATTTTTAGTAGTACAAGAAGGTGACTTTAGACCTAATCAACAAACATGATACAGAAACAACAAACTATTTTACAGAAATTATGACCCAAACAAGTATCAATCACAATCTCTCAAAAAGAAATGTAATTTGATAATTGTTATATATGATTTAAGAGATACAAAGATTAGCCCTATTTATATACATAAACTAGGACCTTTTCAAAAGGAATAAATCAAATCCTATCAATACTTATCCCTAATATTTAGGATATTCTAACATCCCTAATATTTAGGATATTCTAACATCCCTAATATTTAGGATATTCTAACACTCCCCCTCAAGCTAGAGCATATAAATTATATGCACCCAGCTTGTTACATATGTAGTCAATTCGAGGACCTCTCAGTGACTTAGTAAATATATCTGCTAGCTGATCATGTGAGTTAACAAAACTAGTAGATATTTCTCCAGATATGACTTTCTCTCTGACGAAGTGACAGTCGACTTCAATATGCTTTGTCCTCTCATGAAAAACTGGATTTGAAGCGATATGCATGGCGGCCTGGTTATCACATATAAGTGACATTTGTGTGACATCTCCAAACTTTAACTCCAGGAGCAACTGTTTAAGTCATATAAGCTCTTGACTGGCTATAGCCATAGCTCGATATTCTGCCTCTGCACTGAATCTTGCCACAATATTCTGCTTTTTGCTTTTCCAAGAAATAAGGTTACCTCCGATAAATATACAAAAACCAGAAGTAGATCTCCTATCACTGGGAGATCCTGCCCAATCTGCATCAGAATATCCTATGATTCGAGTATGTCCTTTGTCTTCGTAAAAAAGACCCTTTCCTGGAGCGCCTCTGATATATTGAACAATGCGAATTACAGCATCCCAATGTTCTTTACATGGAGAGTTGAGAAACTGACTTACTACACTTACTGCGAATGAGATATCTGGACGAGTAACAGTAAGATAACTTAGTCTCCCTACTAATCGCCTGTATCGTTCAGGATCTGGTAGAGGCTCCCCCTGATTTGGCAAGAGCTTGATATTAGGATCCATAGGGTTGTCAACTGTCTTTGAGTTTAACATTTTTGTTTCTTCTAGAATATCCATTGCATACTTTCTTTGGGATATAATGATCTCATTTCTGGACTGTGCTACTTCTATCCCCAAGAAATATTTGAGTCTGCCGAGATCCTTTGTCTGAAAATATTTGAAAAGATGTTGTTTCACCTGTGAGATCCCAAGATGATCACTACCTGTGATGACAATATCATCAACATAAACCACTAGGTAGATGCAACCAGTAGATGAGTGGCGATAAAAGACAGAATGGTCAGCATTGCTTCGAGTCATGCCAAACTATTGAATTACAATACTGAATCTACCGAACCATGCTCTGGGTGACTGTTTGAGACCATATAAAGATTTTCGCAAGCGGCACACAAGACCAGAAGACTCCCCCTGAGCAACAAAACACGGAGGTTGCTCCATGTAGACTTCTTCGAGCAGGTCACCATGTAAGAATGCATTCTTGATGTCCAACTGATATAGAGGCCAGTGTTGAATCGCAGCAATCGACATGAGTAAGCATATAGAAGACATCTTGGCAACAGGAGAAAATGTGTCCTCATAATCCAATTCAAAGACCTGAGTATAGCCTTTAGCAACGAGACGAGCTTTAAGTCGATCAACCGTTCCGTCTGGACCAATCTTCACCGTATATATCCATCGACAACCAACAACTGACTTTCCTGGTGGTAGAGGAACAAGGTCCCAAGTCCCACAGCTCCGTAAAGCACTCATTTAGTCCAGCATAGCCTATTTCCATCCCGGGTGGGCAAATGCATCTCCTGCATTCTTCGGAACAGAAACGGACGACAAAGAGGAAAGACAAGAATAATAGGAAGGAGAAAGACGATGGTAACTCATAGATACATAATGTGGAGAAGGATTACGAGTGGAACGTATACCTTTCCGAAGTGCAATGGGAATATCAGGTTCAGACGACTCGACCGGAGGAAGGGGTGTAGGATCTGGCTCCAAAGATGATCCCATGGCTGGCGGCAAAGCTGGCTTAGGACGACGCTGATAAACCTTCAACGGAGGAGAAATTGGAGCTGGAGGTGATAGAGAGTCCTCCGGAGGATAAAAGACTGATACAGGCACAGAAGAAGGAAACTCGGAAGACGATTCTGAAGGCCCAAAGAAAGGAACCGAATCAAAGAATGTGACATCAGCAGAGATGAAATACCGACGGAGAGTAGGGGAATAACACATGTACCCTTTCTGAGACCGTGGGTACCCAAGGAAAACACATTTATGCGACCGAGGAGAGAGTTTATCAATTCCAGGATCAAGAGCATGAGCAAAACATGTAGAACCAAAGATCCTAGGTGGTAAAGGATGAAGGGACTGATTTGGATACAGTATATGATAAGGTATTTGCCCCTGTAAAGTAGAGGAAGACATGCGATTGATAAGATAACATGCAGTAAGTACGGTTTCTCCCCAAAACTGTAAAGGAACATGAGAGTGGTGGAGAAGAACCCGGGTGGTCTCTAGAAGATGACGATTTTTGCGTTCTGCAACTCCATTCGGTTGAGGAGTATAAGGACAAGACTTCCGATGTAATATGCCGTGAGTTGCCAAGAAGGTCTGAAACGGAGTAGATAGATACTCACGTGCATTATCACTCTGTAAGGATCGGAGAGGGATACCAAATTGTGTTTTTATTTCATTAAAAAAAGATTGGAAAATAGAAAATAGTTCGGATCGATCCTTCATCAGATATAACCAAGTACAACGGGAGAAATCGTCTATAAAAGTAACAAAATATCCTTACCCTAATGTAGAGGTAACACGACTTGGACCCCAAATATCGGAATGAATTAAAGCAAAGGGAGACATAGCCCGATTTATAATGCGAGGAGAAAACGAACTACGTATATGCTTACCTAACTGATATGACTCACAAGATAAAGACTTTAAGTGAGATAGACTAGGATGTAATTGTTTTAACTTATCGAGACCAGGATGTCCTAACTGAGCATGAATCACAAGTGGAGATGCCGCCGTTGTACCAATGAAAAAGTTTTGGTGAAGTCGATATAGACCATGAGCCTCACATCCGAAGCCAATCATCCTCCCCGTATTCTGGTCCTGCAATGAAACAGAGGATTTAGTAAACGAGATGACACAATCAAGAGACCGAGTAAGCTGACTTATTGATAATAAATTAAAGGGAGCTCCGGGGACATAAAGAACATTCTGAATGGGAAGAGATGGAGAAGAATGAATACTACCAACACCTTGGGACTGAGTTTGAGAACCATTTGTCATGGTGACAAAGGGTAAATAACCGGAAGTAGATAACGAGGAAAAAAGAGATCTATTACCGGTGATATGATCGATGGCCCCAGAGTCAAGTACCCAAGGACTCGAAGAGCGAGATATGTCAGCAAAGGAATTACCAGCTTGTGTAACGACAGCAAGGGAATTAGAATCCCGTCGATCCTCATACCATTTTAGAAAGTCATCATAGGAAGGTTGTGGAGTCGGAGCCGGAGTTAACTGTGAAGTGGATGCTGAAGAAGTGACAGGACATTGGGCGATTTGAGCAGCACACAGAGGTCGACCATGGAGACTCCAACATTTATCAATCGTATGTCCTGGTCGGTGACAATGATCACACCAAGGACGTCCTTTGCCACCCTTACGAGGTGGAGATTTGTTATTGTTCCGAGAAACCAAAGCCAAAGAGTCAACAGGAACAGAAGATGGAGTTGCCGAGATTTTGGCTGGGACACGGAGGAGAGTCGCCCAGGTAGAGTCCATGGTGGCCTCTATGGGGCTGCCTAGGATTTGATCACGAATATGAGAGTAATCTGTGGGCAGACCATATAAGGCCAGAGACATAAAAAATTTCTTCCGATTTTCAAGCTCTGCAACGGGAGTGGCCGCAGGAGGGAGCAGGTCATTGAACTCGCATAGAAGGCTAGAGACTGATCCCAGATAAGTTGACATAGAATCTTCGATCTGACGGGTACTAAGGATATTCATGAGGTCTTCACAAACTTGATAAAGTCGCCGAGAAGTGTTTGTAAACAGTTGTTGAGCCTGTATCCAAACATCCTTGCAGGTGATATGAGTGCGGAAGACATCCCTAAGAGATGGATGAATAGTAGCCCGGATAATACAACACAACTGAGCATCAACCTTTTTCCATAAAGGACGATCTGTGACTTGAATATCCTCCTCGGTTTGGGTGAGATGTGTCTCATAACCCTGTCCAACAAGCCAGAGTTTAATGTGAGAGGACCAAGAGGAATAATTCTTACCATCCAACAACTCCGACGATAGCGGTGCCGTGACGTGGTTGGTAAAAATTGAAAGATCCGGTTTCGTAGTGCCGGAGGTAGCCATGGCAAATTAAATCCGTGCTGATCCAATGAATATAAGGAGCGTTCAAGGGAAGAGATTCAGCGATAGGCGAGGGCAGCGGCGTGCGTGCGTGAGTAGCCGAGAGGCGCAGATGTGCGTGAACGACAGTCGAGGGCGGCGGCCGATGCTGTGCGCGGGGCAGCCGATGCGAGGAAGACGCTCGGGGAGGAAGGCCGCACGTAAAGGGGAGAGACGCGTTCGGGAGAAGAACGCGCGTCGAGAGAAGCCGCGCCGTGAGAAGGAATCGCGAATACGAAACCCTAACGCTCTGATACCATGTAATTTGATAATTGTTATATATGATTTAAGAGATACAAAGATTAGCCCTATTTATATACATAAACTAGAACCTTTTCAAAAGGAATAAATCAAATCCTATCAATACTTATCCCTAATATTTAGGATATTCTAACATCCCTAATATTTATGATATTCTAACAAGAAACAACAGTAAGTGATAACAAGAAAATAAAATCTCTCTTAGAAAATAGATACCTTAATTGATCCAAGGAATGCTTAGCAGTGCTAGGATGTACTTTACCCTTGGCAGACTCCTGGGGAATTGACAACTTTAAAATGTGTATAAAGGACATTTGCAATATCTGCAGCATTATAGAGGGAGAAAGTAATTCCAGCTAATCTATAAGCCTCGTTCTCAAGTTCCTTTAACTTTCTTATTAAAATATGCCTCTGATGAAGACATGTCCCCATGTCAACACCTATGCCCCAAAGCTCCATGTCAGCAAGGACTACAACCTATAGTGAATGTACAAGAATAAAGTAGGAAAACAAATTAAGGTCATATGCCCGCAAGCCTACTGCAGCATTATTGAGAATTCTGAATAGCAATGAATTGTACCAATGGATACTCAATCGTAGAGAGCACTTCAGCAAGTCCCTATGAAGCAATTAGCTTTAACAAAAAGGAACTGAGAGCACGTAGTTGTGCAACTCGACGACAACAACCATTGTGTGCTTCTTTACGCATTTGATTTTTCCATCTACCATCCCGATTAGCAGCTCCAGGGTAAATCAAGAAACGCATACGGAGGACAATTCAGAATAAATCGGAAAATATTTATAATGGATAATTCAAAAATTCTACATCTCGTGGTTGCACGACCAACCCTCCAAGGTAAATCAAGAAACGCTTACAGAGGACAATTCAGAAGTTTAGTGTCTTGTGATTGCGAATCCCATTGGAAAAACAATTCCTAAAAAATACATATAACTAATACATATAACTAAAGATTGAATCACATATATTTAGATGGTAACGTAATATTTTTCTGCTACTTCATAGTCCCGCTGGAAAAAAAAAACTCTTAATCATTATGCAATCTAAAAATTAATGATAGGGATGGATTAATAATTAATAATACATAAATTTTTTTGATAATATAGAATCTAAAATATATATATATATATATATATTTTTAATTATGGCAAAAATGATAAATGTTTATATTTTTATGTGACATGCAACCTATTGAAAACTACAAAAATACAAATGTTGAAAAAACAAGTATTAAGGGTTTTTTTAAATATATTTTGAAAACACTGAAAAATTTTTGTAAGGAGAAAATATACATATTCTGATTTTTTTTTTACTAGTAGTAAACTTTCCATAATGCTTCTTCTACCAGGAATAAGCAAAATACAATTGACAGCTAAAATTCTTGCATGCTTCAAGACTAATCCCTCCAACAGATCAATATAATTAAAATTTGGAATTTAATACCAACCGATAAATATTTAAGTACATTGTAATATTTGCCTAAGTTGCCATGCCCAGGAACAAACCATTCCAATAGCACAGTAAATCGAAATCATCATGAGAGGAAGAAATGGCAAACTACTTCCAAAAATATATGGATGCAGTAGCTGACCCCAAAACTCCACGCCTAGCAGGCCTAGCAGATAAATTGTTTCAAATTTTCCAATAAATGCTTCTTTTCCATCTGAAGCACTTGGGCTGTGGGCTTCATCCTCTGCAGGAACAACACCCAGCTTGAAATAGGACGAGAAGCCAATCCACATGGCGATGGCATACAGAGCGAGAAGCAGTACTTTTATTGGATATTCCTGCGGCTCGAATAGCAGAGGAAACATGGAGTAGCAGGATACTGCAGAGAATGAAAAAGAGATTATTAATTGGGAGTTCAAAGAATGGAACAATTAATCATAAGGTATGTGCAAGTAAGAGAGCACCACCACTGCGATTTGCATTAATGATAGGTCGATAATTTGTTCATCGTGTATGTGCAAGTAAATAAAGAAAAACTACCATCATGACGGATATCAATCATCGAGCGTCAGGAATACCTATTGAAAGCAAGAAATAGTGTCTAGCATCATCCAAGCTGTCCACTGAAATTATAGCGAGCGGGATTGTGAAATGAAGTGATGCTTTCTCATGAACATGCCAACCAAACATGAAGCCACATGTGAAGGCATATGCCACCCATCTGATAAGGCGTTTTGCTTGCGGGTTTTGGAAAGCTTTGATGAGACATGGAGACATACTAAGTAACACCATTACAAATGTTATCAAAGGCGTGACCTATCATCAGTTCAGAAGTACAACAAAAATCAGATCAAAACAGCTAGTTGAATGATCAAATACTCCAAGCACAGAAGCGTTTAAGTACCTGAGGAAGCACAGCAAAATGAGAAGAATTTCCTACCAAGCCACCAGTAAAAGATGCTTCAGGAGCAGGGATATCAAATCCAAGATTTGAAAGCACAACCGCAAGGAGCTTGTCAATAACTATGTAAAAGACCCAAAAATTTGGAGCCCAATATGCATGGCAGAGACCCCTACCAAATGGAAATAAACGACCAAGAACCTGTTGAATCTGCAGAAGTATCATTCTGTCAAAAATAGTTTGGAAAAAGCATGCCTAAGTTTTAATAATTCAATCTCTATTCAAAAATAGTTTGGAAAAAGCATGCAAGGGGCAATCATAAAGGAGGAAAAATTGCATTGTCTAACAAACAGCACCCAAGATTAGTCAATAAACTAATAGAAATTGCAATTTTTAATAATTCAATCTCTATTCGATACATAATGATTAGTTCTTCAAATCCTTTCTTTTATGATGTAGCATTTGACTTATCAATCCACCACTGCATTAGCCTCTGGCGTGAACAAATTCTCCAAATATCAATATATTCAAGTGTTGAAGAACAACACAACTATCCTTGATAGAAGATGCACAATTAATTTCCACGACACCAAAATTGAGGGGAACCAGGTAATATAATCTACCAGCAAAAATGGTTGGCGGGCTGACTGACAAAAGTGAGTTCTTTATCCACCTACTTGAGGTCGATGAATGAAAGCTTAAGACCATAGCAATCTCTATGGCTAATGTATGAGTTGTAAACATAAAGAAGTTTGACCTTGGTACTATTCCATCTCTTCGACAAATTTAGTAATAAGCATAACGGCTCTATTGTTCCAATGGAGAGAAGAACCTATAATTAGCTTTCAGAAAATTTACAAATATACAATTCTTATTTTACTATGTTCAACTATATGAATTCCTCTATCCATAGAGTACATGATTAGCAAAAAGTTCTGAAAACAACACTTCTTGGAGAACAGTTTAAGCAATACTGTATATTAAAAAAATATTCCAGAAAATATGCAGTATTAATATGGCTGTAAGATTCAAGGAAAAGTGACCCTCAATTGGCATTTAGATGCCACACCAAAGAGCAATATCAAATGAAATCCAACAAGAAAAAAAATAGAAAGCACGGCGAAGAAATTATCTGTCAATGCCCTGGAAAAGTAGTAACAAACGGTTACACAGCAAAACATACTAATAGTATGAAAAATGGTACAAAAAGGTTCGTCTTGCAATTTGACAACCTTTGCTCGAGAAACCAATTATAGGAAACAGCAATAGACAGTTTCTTGAATGACTAGGATGGTTACAGCAGCTCAAAATAATCTTGAGTAAAGCACTTTGGAAGGAACCATGGAGAAGTTGATGTAAACTTGAATATGTGCTTACAAGGTACACAGATGCTAATGCCATGTAATAAAGATTTTCATCTAGATCCCAGTGATTAAAAGGACTAATGATAATTATTTAGGGTGGCAGTAATGTCAACAGCTTAGATTCTATTAGCTCTTGGTTGTTTGCCTTAAATTTCTTTCCTCAAATAGTACATGTTCCCAGTCAGTGCCCTTGAACAACTGATGAACACGAATAACAATTTAAAATTTTCTAGTTCACCTACAAAGAGTGTTTTACATAATTTCCTAAGCAATCTATTCTCTGATTAATGCTCAAACAGATGGACCAAATAAGAAAATAAAATTTTCAAAATTTTACTACAAAATTCTCCAGAAATTGTTAGCAAACAAAACATGAAGTTTTCTACCCAAAGAACAACGATAAATTTTGCAATCACAGCTCTCACCTGTCCATAGTAAAAGAACGGACCAAATGCAGAGACGAAGACGGCTCCTACCACTCCTCCCATGGTTAGAAACCTCCCCAACGCCTTCCACAGGCTGCCTCTACAGTAATGCCTGAGGAGGTACACAAAATACAGCGGCGCAGCGATCAAAAAGAGGTGCTTGGAGCAGATCAGGACAGCGAAGGCAATGCCCCCGGCAAGATCCTTCCCTTCCTCCAGGAAGGAGAGCGAGAGGAGAAGGATGCCAAGGAGGTAGCCGTTGTACTGGAAATGGACATGGTCAACGATAAGAAGCGCGGGCGACCAAAGGAGCAGGACAAGGACAATGCTTCGACGAGCGATCGGGAACCTGCGGCGTGCGAGTCGGGCGGCGGCGAGGAGGAAAACGAGATCGGTGACGATGACCGATAGGCGGAGGTAGAGGAGGACCGGGAGGGGAGCGGATGAAGGAGGGGAGGGGGAGAGGTGGAGGAGGCCAGAGGGATGGAGGCCGAGGGAAGTAGCCGGAAGGGCGAGGAGGCGCTGGAAGTAGGCGAAGAGCGGGGGGTAATCGAGGGTACAACAGGGAGCCGACGTATCAGAATACCAGCGGCGGAGGGGAACGCTGGAGGTAAGGGCGAGCCAGTGGCGGTGCACTTCGAAATCGGTGCTGCGGTACGACGGGATCAGGAGAGCCTTGACGCACGCCGCCATCGCCCACATCCAGACCGCCTCCTCCATGGTTGCTCCTCGGCCCTTTTGCGCCTAATCGGGTGAAATTAAGCAGAGTCGATGAATTAAAATCGTTGAAATCTTTATTTAAGTTTTTTTTTTTTTTTTTTTTTTTTGTGAGACTTGATTCAAATTGGACTTTTTGATTGGTTTAGATTTTATACTCTTATTGAATTTTTATTTTTTATACTTATTAAATTTGATAATACAAATTTATTAATTTATTTGTGATTTATTTATTTATTTAATATATTGATAAACATTATTCTAATTCATGAATATTAATTAGTTAAACAAATATAATAAATTAAATATATGTGTTCAAATTTATATGATTAATTTAACGAATTAGTCAAATTTGTTCATTAAATTGATATTGTATATTGATCATGTCACGAAGTGAAGTGGACTCCCAAGAGTAAGGTGGCCCTCCGAACGCTACGAGCTATGGATCCCAACTCCGATTTATGAGAAAAGACCGTTAGCGAACCCGCCGGAAAAAGTCTCCGGCAAAGCACTCCGACGGTCAAGTCAGCCCCCGGTGGTGGAAGGGCAAAAGCAATAAAACAGTGAAAAAACATTATTACGTGTAAATGTGCGACGGGCAACGAAGAAGTTTATATAGCCGGAGGAGCCGACAACTTCTGCCCGACCTTTGCCTCAACTTCTCTTAATAAATTGCCGTCAAAAACAATCTTGACCGTGTGGCATCGTTTATTCATTGATTTGATCAAACAGGATAAGTAAGCTACTATCTTGAAACTAATGTGAGTCAAGTTTCATTCCTTTTCTTTCTTTGCCAAAGTGCAGGGGTTCCATAGAACAGATACAAGCAAATAATGCCCCTTTTGTGGAGGCAAAGGTCACAGAACAGATACAATAATCTGTTGATTGATTTGTGAAACTTTGGATAGGCTTCTATGTGCAGATCGCTGAATTGTAAGTCACCATCACTTGTTTTAGTTTCAGTAGGATGATAATTCTTCTGTCTCACATCACAAATGCGTTCCATTTATTTTGCTACAACACTTTCCATTATATGTAGAAAGCCAAGAAAGAAAATTTAGAAGCACATGGAGGGTAGGAAAAGAACAAGTGAATAAAGTCTCAATCATATTGCTTTGTACAACAATATTCTAATATTGTTCTAGAAATTCTTCTACAAATAGATGCCAGAGAAACCGACATCATTTTATTGTTGAAAAATGATCAGTGTGTACAGAAACAGAATTTCTTACAATTATGGAAGTAGAAAAAGAACAATGCAAAGAATGTTAGACCATCTCCAATGGATACACTAAAACATCAAAATGATGTTAAAGAGGTATCATTTATCTCCAATGGATACATTAAAATGGGCACCATTTTGGTGCAAGTGAATAGTGCGGCACCAATACTTGCACCAAATTGGTGCAAGTGATTATTTTATTATTAAATATATTATAATATTATATTTGTATTTAATTAAATATATTATAATATTAATTTTATATTTAAAATATTTTATATAAATGTTGCATGATTTAATTAAATGTATTATAATATTAAATTTATATTTAAAATATTCTTAAATATTATAAATTATTATTATTTAATTTAATTGAATTTATTTTGTAAA
Organism: Boesenbergia rotunda; assembly: GCA_024364735.1. Lineage (NCBI taxonomy): Eukaryota > Viridiplantae > Streptophyta > Magnoliopsida > Zingiberales > Zingiberaceae > Boesenbergia > Boesenbergia rotunda. The sequence continues at coordinate 156,630 of JAGFNQ010000070.1, read as the reverse complement.
TTTTATATATTATAAATTTATATTAGTTATTAACTTAAATAAGTAATATTTAAAATATTTGTTATATTACTAAGATTATAAATATTTTAAAATTTATAATACTGATAATTTTATAACAAACACACAATTAAATATTTAATATTTCAAAGTGCATACATAGAAAATACATAACATATAGCTCAACATATAATTTAAAGATGCAACAAACATTAAAGTAAACATGCATTTAAAATAACTTCCTAATAATAACTTCCTAAAAGGATCTTCAGAAATGGACCAGAGCCATTGAATGTTTAATATTCTGGTAAATCACTTCCTCCAAAACTACTGAAATAATCTTGGAATCGACCGGAACCATTCAAAGGATCTTCAAATTCTTGTCCTTCTTCTTGAGACGAATTGAATTTAGATCATTCTCCTTGATGTGGAATTGATTGAGAATTTTGGTGCATTTTCCTCTTTTGCATAATTAAAAATAAAAATATTACGATCATAATTAAAATTAATGATTATGTACCATAAAAATATTAATTTTATTAATAATTATGATCATAATAAAAAAATTTAACATATTAATATATATGTTAAAATTAATATGTATGTTGAATAATAAATTATAAGATGAAAAAATAGAATATTCTAAGGAATATTCTTTTTAGTGTAAGAAATGGTGTCTCTTGGTTGGAATGGAAAAAAAATTTGGTGTTGAAGTGACACTAAATTGGTGTTGAAGTGACACCAAAATAGTGTTTATGGTTGGAGATGGTCTTAGATCCCTCTACGAGTCCGTTAAAACTTTCTTCAATCCCCAAGGGAAGGCCGCGAGTTAATTTTGGTAGTCTTCCTTCACTGTCATACATCATAATTTTCTTATAGGTGCTGGTATAATTGATGAGAATATTTTTGGCACACGTGAAATTTCCCCAATGCATCCTGACACCAAGTTGAGATGAAGTATTGTAACATAACTTGTATATGATGTATAAAAATTTGACGTAATACCCCACAACTAACCAAATAGCTCCTAATAGCCAATGCATGTGCAAGTTTTATGGTTCTAGCTGGAGAGGCTCTAGAGAACCCCATGTTTTGCCGAATTTTAGCTTGACCCGCAAAGGAACTGGAAAAATCAACAAAGCTGCTGAGTACAATTAAACATAGACTATGATATGGAAATGAGGCAATAAAGTCCTGATCCATATGATACCAAGAAGTGATGCAGCATTTTCCATACACGACTGTAGAAAATTCCCCGCAGCTTTGATTAAACTTCGCTCAACTTCTAGTACCAATTCATCATGTACCTGATTGGTTCAGCAAAAGGATAGTGATTCAGTCACATTGATGCACATCCAAAAAATGCCCAAGAAGAGTAACGAATACTACAATTAATACCCAGTTAATTATCAGATAAAAGTAACTTCATATTTAGTAGTAAATATCACGTTGGTAGCATAAGGGAAAATCCAAAAGCAATCTTATATTTGTCAGAATGAACAGTTCCTTAAATTATACAATAAATTGATGTAGTTAAACCCTCTTAATTGCTCAAAAAGGAGCCCTCTTATGAAATAAGAGACATACATATGCACATAAGCCAGAAATGTACCTAAGGATGACAGTAAGCACAGGTTAGACAACACATACTGTCTGAATTTTGAAACAATGGAATTTGACAGGTTACGTTGGTATCAAGATATGGTGTTGAATGTCCAAAAGTATCAAAACAACAAGATTTTAAATTATGATTTTGGTAAGTCGAGATAAAGCGTCAGCCAAAACATTGTCCTTACCATCTATGTGCTGGAACTGGACATCAATCCCTAGCCCAGTAATATAGTCCGTAAACGAAATCCAACGGACTCTAGATGGCTTATTTTGGGCTGATTTGTTGAAGAAGCTTATAATGGCTTGACAACCCGTCCTTATAATAAGCTCGCCTTTGTCCAAATAGTATATTTTGAAGCTGCTCAGGTTGTTCATAATAGCATAAATTTCGGCATCAATTGTAGACTTGACTGGACTGTATTTGCCGCTGACATAGCACATATTTTTTCTGAAGACCTGGGGTCATATTTTTGGGGCTTCCATTTGCATATACCTCCCCAACCTTCCATACATCCATCAGTTTCAAGAATAATGTAACAATCTTTTGGAGGTATTGCTAAGTCTGGCAATTCTTTAATAATTTTCTTGACTTTTCTAACTAGAGCCCAGTCTTGAGCATTCATTTTCTTCTCACCATTTGGGCTGATTTTGGAGTATAAGGGACCTAGGATTTTTCCAAAGTTAGGGATATAACTTCGTGAATAGTTTAGCAGGCCTAACCATGATCGTAGTCCCTTGGTCGTCTTGAGATCTTCTTCTTTGAATTCTGCTATCTTGGAAATTATATGGGCTTGCAATATTATTGTTGATGGCCCAATTGTAGCGCCGAGAAATTCAATAGAAGGGCTTCCAATCTTCATTTTTGTGGGGCTGAGTATCAACCCATTCTTTTTGCAGATTCCCAACATAATCTTCAAATGTTCCTTATGTTCTTCTTCATTCTGAGAGAATACCAATATATTATCAATATAAACAGCGATAAATTTTTCAGTACCTTTAAAGTAGTTATCCATCTTTCTTTGGAATATGGCGGGGGCATTTTTCAGTCCGAATGGCATAACTAGCCACTCATATAGCCCGTCAGGAACCCAGAAGGCCGTCCATTCTATGGATTCTGGATCCATAGCTACTTGATGAAATCCTGACTTTAGATCAAATTTGGAGTAAATCTTGCTGCCACCAATCCTTTTAATGATGGTGTTTATCCCAGGCAAACTGTACTGATCTTTATGAGTATTATCATTGAGCCTTTTATAGTTAAATACCATTCTTTCTTTACCTTTGACCTCTTTTTTTGTTTCCGGATCAATGGTAATACCTGAGTAAACTATGATTGTAGTTGTTCGGTGTCTGCTTCGACTTGGTCTTATGACCTTTAGGTCCAGTAATGCTTTAACATGTCGTTTGAAAGCATCTTGCATTTGTGGCGTGACATGCTTCAGGGGTCTATCCTCTATTGTTAGATCAGGATTCTTGATCTCCAATTTACACTGGATCTTGTTTTGGCTCCAGAACTTTCTTGGATTATCACCAATATATTCGGTATCTGATAATTCCTTGATTATGCTTTCAATTTTTGCTCCGGCTTGCCACGTGCATATTTGCTCCTGAATCTGGTAGTATTCTTCTTCTTCTAGATCCAGTTCTTCAATTGCGGGTGTTGTAGGAATATTCTGATGAGTTTTAATGATAGTAATATTCTTATAGAATGTTACCTCATCTCCTTCGATTCTGATTCCTCCATAAAGAGATCGGATGAAATTACACCCAATAATCATGTTGATATTTCCCCCAATGGATAAAGGAAAGGCGTAAGTATAAGGAATCCTGAATGAGTGTTCGTCAATCTTCATATTTCCATATTTGAGTTTCTTTGTGGCGGTGGTCCTTGAATTGATGCCGCTGAAGTTGACTGTAAATGTATTGTCTTCAATTGCTTCTATGGGGATTGCCGATTAGTTGATGCAGCAGGTAGTCGCACCTGTATCAAGTATAGCATTTACTTGAAAGCTTTTAATACCTGGAATAAAAAGCTCCACCTCCAGGTTAAATAGGCCGTTGGTTCTTCTTTTATGTTGGATTGCTTCTTCTGTGGAGAATACCTTTTCATGTCCTTCTGTGATTAACATGTTTACTTCTTCATTTGTTTCTTGGTCTTCATCAGGGGCTTGCTCGCTCAATTGCCTTCTCAGATCTGTATTTTCTAATTCTAGCAGATCAATTTTGAGCCTTAATTCTTCATTCTCAGTGTCTACTTCCAATTTGTCTGCAGAGAAATTTCTGAGAAGTTCTTCCTCCTTTTGTTGAAATTCTCTTTTTAACTGCTCTATTTGTATGTCAGCGAGAGTTTTAGTAGCTTCAACTTCCTGTTGGAGCCATGTTATTTCAGCTTCAGACCATGCCATATATGTTTGTTGTTCTTGTATGAGATTGACAGGACTAAAGGGTATAGGAGATGCACGTTTTACAGGTAGAGTTATATCAAAATAGTTGTTTGAGCACATACCACGGGAGGTGATCTTGCAGGTTGTACAGTGCATTCTATGTTTTTTCATGGTTGGTCTTTTGCAGCAGTTGCATCTTTCATAGAGGCAAGGGATCTCATCATTGATGATCCAGAGATGATTACAATCATGTTGTTCTTTTGATATCTTTACCATAGGCTACCAGCCGCCTTCTTTTCCAATCATATAACAATTTTTCTGTTCAATGAAAAAAAAACAGGCATTCATGAATGTTAGAGAGTACCTGTTGCTCTTCTCCTTCTGAGATGCTATAAATTGCATCTGATTGCTCATCTCCTTCTTGGACAGACATAATTTCATATTCTTCAGGTAATTCTAACCCTTCAAACATGGCAACCCTTTTGACATTCTTATATTCTTTGGGACATTCTCTAGCAAAATGACCTTCTTCACCACATAGGAAGCATTTACATTTTTTATTTCTGATAAGGTGCTTCTTTCTTTCAATACGGGCATGAGACTGATGAGGTTTTCCTTTGTATGTAGTTGACTTTCTTGCCCCATATATTTTGTTTGGGCTTTGATAATACCCAGGTATGGGTATTTGGTTGCAAAATGATAGGTCTTTAAGTGATCTGTTGTAAGCTGCCTTCTTGCATTCTTCTTCCAGGTACTTATATGCAAAGATGACTCTAGGGTGCACTCCTAGAGTAGTACCTTGATATTTTTCTTCAAAGGCTTACTTTATTCTTCTTCCAAGGTCGCCTGGTAGTTTGAGCCAGAATTTCTCAGATAACTCTGGTCCGGAAAATAGTCTTACGGTTTTTGATGCTAGGTGCATGTAGTCATTCATAAAAGGAATAACATCCTTGATTTGGAAGTAGGTTAACCTTTCTAAATCTCTGTAAGCATTATCCTGCATTTCAATGGAGCCTTGGAATGGGTCTTCTAGGATAAATACCCTCCTTATTTGGGAAATGATGTTTTGGGTACCATTCCTTCCATCCGCAGATTTTACTAGCTCTTGGTAATCATTTGGGTACGCCATTCTCCACTGTATCCAGGTGAGCCTTTCAGTCTCACCTAGTAGGTTTTCGATGAAGTCAGCTTTGTCCTGATTGTCAGTGAAATTCTGCAAAGCCACAACATTTTTAGTAATTCCTTCCCATCTTAAGAAAACATCTTCTACGTTACCAAGCTATGTGAAAACTTGTTTGATTTCTAGTTTTATCTCCTTACATGTTCCTTTATTATGCTTTGAGAATCATAAAAGATAGTTAAGTCTGATTATCGAGTTTTAGTTCCTTGGTATGCTTGGGGATATTAATTGCATTTAGTCATTTGTTGTGGTGATAGACTCTATCTTGTTGGATTAAGCATGACATTTTATTGATCACCTAGTGAGGATATTGCTATGCCTATCCTTAATCCTCTTATGTGTGATAGCATTTGTGATACTTGACACTCTAGAACTTGCTTTGATTCTTTTTGAAATTACATTAGCATAATCTTACATGAATATGATGGAGGCAACCTTTCTTGTTGAAATCTTAGTTTTCCCTCTCCTTTGTTGTTGTTAGTACAGAGCATTTCACCTATTGCTTTTATATTTCCTTGTCAGATCTTTTCATTGTCATTACATTCTCACTGCCATATCTTTATTAGCTTATTCTTCCCTTGAGCATACGATGAGAGTATGGGGTGATTGCATGATGAGTTACATTGTTATTTCTCTATTATCAGCCTATATTATTGTGAGTTTTAGGTGATTACCATGCTTTGCTACATTGCTCGAGACGGGCAAGTTTTAAGTGTGGGGGGGGGGGGGGGGAGATAAGTGTGTATGGATGAATGCTTGTGTGAAAAAAAAAATCTCTATGTGAAAAAAAAAGAAAAGAAAAGAAAGAGAGATAGAAAAAAAATAATAAAGATGAAAAAAAAGAAAAAAAAAAAGAAAAAAAAATCTCTCTATGTGAAAAAAAAATTCAAGCATTCGAGATTTTGTTAGTGATGAACAAAAATGAATATTTTCTTGATGTGTACTCTTTTGATATTATTGTTTAGAGAAATTCAAGAGTTATGTTGTAATCCCTACATGCACTTTGAGAGATGTTGTAAATGGTTGATGTGTAGTGCATTGAGAATGTGAAAGGAGAATTTTGAGTGTTGGAGGTTTGATTGAGTTATTTACTTTGGACTATTGTTTGATTGTATACATCATGTTAATTACCCCAATGCTCTCATCTTCTCTTTTATCATCTTTCATGCTCTCTATGATCTTCTTGGTTATCTACCATTCTTGTTTTCTTGTAGCACTTGGTTTCATTATTATTCATTGAAAAGCCCTCTTGATTTGTGTACTTATGCTATAGTAGTGGAGAAGTAGAAGATAAGCAAGCATATGGTAGTGCAATGTCATGAATGTTTTGAGAGAACTCCACTTCCATATTGTTATTTTGTGAGCATTAGTGCATATATCTATCTTGTGAGGTTTTTGTCATGCTTAGTTTATTCAAGTTGATGAAATTATCATGTTTTTGACTTATGTGAGATTTAGAACCATAAATACATGGATGCTTGAGACTTGATGATCCTAAGTAACTTTCTTTTATTATTTCTTTAAGTATTGATAGGGGATGTAATGTTTGGGAGATATGTTATTTTCTTTTAGTTTTATTTACTTGTGCGAGACGCCCAAGAATAAGTGTGGGGGAGTTTGATAACCATCATTTTGTTGATTATTTTCGGCTCTAAAATCTATGTTTGATCCACATTTTATATGCTTAAGTTTGTAATTTTATTAGGTTTCATGTATTTTCCCTATTTTGGCTTTTAATTCTAATCTTTGTATATTTGGGATATTTTTGACACTAAATTTGAATATCATTTTGTAGGTTTCAATTGATCATGGACCTGGATCAAATTGGGTCAGACTTGAGTTAGCATTGGATCCAGATCAAAGGGATCAAGCATCGGATTATTAGGAGCCGTCCATTCTAGAGAACGGCTGGATCTTAGCTATCGGTCAACTTCTGGTCAATCCGAGTTCAAGATATAATCACTCATGAGTATAGATCAAGATCTAAAAATTTCAGCCAAATCAGAAGTGATCTGACCGTTGGATCGAGCTCAAGATGTTCTAGACCGTCCATTCAAGAAAAGGGAAGATCTGGACCATCCGCCACTGATCTGGTCAATCTGAGCCGGGGACAGGTAGATCAGGACCATTGATTGGGATCTGTAGAGTTTGGTTCAGATCTGAAGAGATCCGGCCGTTGGATGAAGCCAAATCGATCTCAGCCGTCCATTGATAATTATCTTTTGAGCTGTGAATTCTGGCTTGGTTGACTGGACTCAATCTGCTGGACCAGAACTGGACTGAACCGAAGCTGCTTGACTTAACTGAGCCAATGACTGAGCCGAGCTCAAGCTGAACCTAAACACAGCTGCTGAATCCAAGCTGGACTGAGCCAATTGCTGAACCTGGATCGAACTCAAATGAGGAAAAGCGCCCGATCGCTTTCCTCTGGCTCACACACATTCGACTCGACCGGTTCGCGAGGAAGAAAAGGGGAAACGCGCGACCTAGTTTCATTTCATCGACTCCACACGCAAGGCTCGCGGCGATCTTCTTCTCCTCCATCTTCATCGTCGCCGCAGCTAGGGTAGCGGGTTCGTGCCCTAGTCGCCGGAGCTTCGATCAACTGAGTTGAGGGGTTCCCGACTCATTCATCCACCTCCGCCGGCGTCTCCACCATTTCATCGCCGCCGCAAGCTAGGGTTAGGGGTTCCAACCCTAGCCGACCGGAGCTTGATCGATTGTAGTTTGAGGGGTTCCCGGCTCGATCCGATCAATTCCATCCGCTCTCCACTCCACCACAGTTAGGGTAGCGGGTCCGTGCCCTAGTCGACTCCACCACCGTCGGCCGGACATCCACTTCGCATTCTCACTCTTGATGCGGTTGCTCGGGAGCGACGATCCACTTCACCGACGATTTCAGCTTCATTTTCTTTCACAGCAGTTCAACTCTTCAAGGGGCCGAGTGGCAGTTTCTTCATAGCAGATCAATTTTCTCATAGCATTCCTGTTTTTTCTTCTTCACGGCAGTAGTTTCATTTCCAGCCATAGTTTTTCTTCTTCAGCAGTTTAATGTTTCACATGTTTTTCTCATCACAGCAATTTTCCGGTAGCAGCTCTTCCTTCCACAATTCCAGCAGCTTCTTACAGCATTCACAGCAGTTCTTCCTTCAAACTGATCGGCATTTCACCTTTCACAGCAATTCTCCGCAGCAATTCAATTTCCAGCAGTCCATCTGATTTCCAGAAGTTCTGTGTTCCAATTTCCAGAAGTTTTTCCTTTAATTGTTGCTTGTTGATTGATTTTAACTGTGTTTGAATGATTGTGATTGATAGTTTGTTGGATGTTTGTATTGGATAGAACTTTCCCGTATCAATTGGCACGTTCTTGAAGCAAATTTTAGTATGTCTTTCGCGTGTTTGATTAAATGTTGCTTAGAACTGGTAATTTTAATTGTAATGTTTTTTTTAGTTGCTTACTTTGATTTTGAGTTGCTCTCTTCAATGCTTTAGGTTTCTTGTCTTTAGTTTAATGAAATTAAGTTAGGAGATTAGATTTCTTTAATACGGAAGGTTTATGTTCTGTGTTTAGTTTTGTTGATTCTTTACTACAATTGTAGTTAGGGTAAAATAGATTTCCTTACCTGCATTGTCTTTCTTTAATTAGAACTAGATTTCATACCTGCTTTGTCATTTCTTTTCGTAGTATTAAAGTTCAAACCCAAACCCAGTTCCATATTCAAAAATCCAAAAGCAATAAAATACGATTCTGAGATTTATATTGCACCAACTACATTCGTTGGGAGATGACTCGAGTTACTCTATGCTACATTAGTTTAGAGGAATTCGGTACTTAAATTGTATTTGAAACCGTAACACGACAAAAACGGTTATCAAATTTGCAAAAATTTGACTAATCCAAACTATGTGTCACGAATGTGAGTCTCAAATTTAAATGTGAATGAATAACTGGAAACCCTTTTTACAATCAAAAGTATGAAAATGTAATATAGGGGCCACAGGTCGTATTTTTCTCGGGGCTAGTTGTCGTGCTTGATTTAAACTTGTAGTTATGTGTCGTTTTTGGGTTTCAAACAAGTAAATGGATTTTGGTTTGTAATTGAAAATGAAGTTGCAAATGAAAAATAGAAACCGTGATTTAGTAAACTAAACAAGAAAATTGGCACTTAAAAGCTCCACCAATGGAAAACCAAATCAAATCACTTACAAATTTTTATGGGAACTGTGTTCTGATTTTAACACAAGACAAAATGCTAAGCAATGAAGTAAAGGCAATAATGAAGTTTTCGGAATTAATCAAACTTAACACAATTATTAGCATGCAACATGTAGAACTCAACCAAGCAATGGGTCTCAACTATCTAAAGTGCTCTTGGAAGCCCACCACTTGGTGACGAAATTTAGAAATGAGTGAATGTAAACTTATTGATTTCGAACACCCACATATGCCACAAAACCAAGGTGAATTCAGAGTGCAAAAACTCGCAAATCAGTTGGCACGCAAGGAGAAATTCCTTGTGCCAAAAACTCTCTCCAAGTTAAGAAATGAGTAAACTTTAACTCAAAATGTCAAGCTGATTGGTTCGATTTGGGAAACTAGGCTATGAGGAAGAACTGAGCAATACTAAGGAAATGAATTGAAACTGAAATCAGAGCTTGAAAGGATCAAATTCAGAAACCGAAAAGCTGAAAATTCAGATGCAGAATTGAAAAGTCTAGCTACAGATTTTTCTGTTTTTGCAATAGCTTAAAGGCTGAACTAGCTAACATAACTTGAATACAAGTATCTAATCTAGGAACAAGGAAGTTAAACTAGCAATTACTTGACAGGAACTAAGGAAATCGGCTGAAATTTCTGAAAAAAACAGCAACTAGTTGGCACACAGCAAATTAACTTGGCACGCAGCAAATTAAACTAAAATAAACTGAAATTCGATCTAGTTGATCACTAAACAAGTTTCTATATTACTCTACTTGCAGAATTGAAGCTAAGTTATGGCTAACAACTTAAAAATCGAAAAATTCAGTAACTAAATAGAATTTCAGAACAAGCTTGCGGCAGAATTGAAAACTACAGCTAAACATTAAATAAAACTGATGAAATCTACTCCTCGATTCCTTCCAGAGCTCAGATACTCCTTGGTTGTCAAGCAAAGGAGAGCCTCGAACCCGCAAGCTCAGCAAATCATGAGGAAAACTTCATCCGCGATTGAATACAGTTCGAACTGCCCATTTCTGAATGTTCCATACGAATTCTTCATTGCAGCTGTGTCTGCGTGAATTGGTGAGTGGATGATGATCAAAGCTACTCAGGGAACCCCTCTGGATAGCTTAGGTGGAAGGTAGTAGAGCACAGCCGAACCGAAGGGTGTCAATTGGACAGAGCTGTAGAAACCTCTCACAAACTCTGTTCTTCGGCAATTTCGATCCGGAAACAAGACTGATGAACTCCCCGATGACCTAGTACGTGAATTCAGCAAGAAAATCGAGTGGTCGCGCCTTGGATTGAAAGAAACTAGCTCAGAATGAAGGAAGAACACGAAGAACGGGAATTGCGGCGAAGAACTCTGAAGACGCGACAAGGGAAGTTGCGGGCGATTTTCTGATTAAATACTTATCATTGGACGGTTCAGATTAATTTGAGAAATCCAACGGCTGATCTTGCTCTGATTTGAGCCAAACTTTGATGATGATGATCTGGGGTCAGGATCTGCCTTGTGGTAGCTCGGATCCTCCAGATATGCAACGGATGGTCCAGATCATCTCTGTCTGTGAATGGACGCTCTAGAGCCCTCCTTGCTTGATCCAACGGTTGATTTAGCTCCGATTGGGATAAAACCTTCAGATCTTGATCATAGAGCTTGATCAACCCTAGCCCTAGCTCGGATTGCTTCAGATCGTCCCGGATGGCTCAGATCTAGCCGCTCTTGAATCGGACGACCCGGATTAATCGTAGGCTTGATAATTCGATCCGGTTCACATCCGACTCAGGTTTTGACCCAATATGCCCTAAGTCCTTGAACCTTTGGTGCCTACAAAAATATATTAGAAAATTAGTGGCCAAATAATCCAATTTAATACAAATTTGCATTTAAGTCCAAAATAAGAGTAAGTTCTAAAACCTAGGGCAATTTCACAATTAAGCAATAAAAATATAAGTCAAACATGGATTTAAACATCTAAAATAATCAACAAAATGGTATCTATCAACTCCCCCCCACTTAACCTTGAGCGTCTCGCGAAACTACTAAGTATGTATCCCTTAGGCTTTCTTAAGCATAATTAGAAGCAAATGAAAAGAAATTACCTAAGGTTGTCAATTCTCATAAATCTAAACTCTATGGATTACTATCTTGTCCTTAAATCAACAACTTAGCCTTTTCATCCATCATGAGTCATTGAGATGAATTCAAATCACTAGCCTTTCAAGGAAAATTTTGGTGGCTCTCTCCTTAAGTTCTAACTTGATGATGGAAGTGGAGCTCACTCATACACACATGCTTCTTGCACTACCATAGGCTTGCTTATTATCTACTCTCCACCATTAATCATGATTAGGATTCACATCTACAAAAACAAATGAAAGACACAAAAATAGTAAGAAATGGAATAAAAATCAAGGAAATGAAAAATGGGTAAAGTGGAAGGCTTGAGTGCTCAAAAATGTTTCCATGCGCTTTGCCCCTCTTATCATTCCTCTAGTGATATCAAAAAATGTGGTGGAGTTAATCTTGAACAATTACTTCGACTTGGATGAATAAAACCCTTTTGATCTCAATGTGCCAACTTCCACCTTGCGTGCCAAATTTCTTTCTCCATCTTCCATCCCTGATTTTTCCTCTTTTCCTTTCTCTGTAATAAGGTCAAATATGTAATGATGCAAAGCTTGGATTTGGATAAGAAAAATCTTCACTAATTTATGGTGCAAAACTCAAGTTGGATGCCACTTGTTTCTTTGTCTTTTCTTTCTTCTTTTCTGATTTTCTTTTCTTTTCTTCTCCTTCTGTTTCAAGTTCAGCATCCACGGCAGATCTTTCAGAATCAAGAATCTGATTTCTCACACAATTTCAGTTTCAAGTTGATACAAAACAAGTTTTTATGGTATCACACTTTAAATCCTTCTTGTATTTCAATTCTGAATTTTTCCAATACATGTTCAACAACACTTCTTCAACAGATTTTAGCATCTTACAGCTTCCTTTGCATTCAGCTTTTGTCATTTCAGCAGCATCCAAATCAGCACTCGGCAGATCTCAAGTTCTCAATGCTGTGTAGATTTCCCAGCTGCAGATTTCTTCTCTTTTTTTTTTCATCAGCTGCAGATTCAAGTTGCAGCTAAGTCTCTCTCAAATTCTCTTCAACTTGTTCACTTTTCCTTTGCAATTGGGCTGCCAAACTTTTAAATAAACTGCTTTACAAGTGCTGATCAAACTCAGCTACACATTGCTAACTTAGGAAGCAGGAATTTAGCTTGAAGTTGACACCATTTCTGCAAGACCTAATTTTTTTTTTCTTTCCAGATTACTGATCTATTCAAAACTCGAAATCAGTAGTGCAACTCTTAATTCAAATCAATTCAGCTGCAACTTCAGATTGTAACACATTGTTTCTGAATTTTATCACTTCTAAACTTCCTACTCCAAATCTCACTGTATGCCACTTGGACTTTGGCATAAACCCCTTTTCTTTTTTTTTCTTTTTTTTTCTGGATTTGAACTCTTAACCTCCATTTCCTTCTGATCAGCAGTGGCTGAGTTCAACAAATATAGCCTAAACAAACCAATTCAGTTCAATTTGGTACAAAAATTGTCTCACTGCATTTTCTGTTTTGGCACAAAAATTTTCTGCACAAAAACTTCTGATCTTCTGATTTTGGCACAGATTCAGCACAGATTTTAGCTTCACTTCCAGATCTGATTTCTCCAATTCCTTCACAAACAATCCTTCAAGATATTCCATAAGTCGCAGCCCACTTATCTCAGCATCTACCCTTGATATTCAGCTCTGAATTCTCAGCTGTTCAGCTTGCAATGCAGTGCAGTTTCAGATTTTTGCAATCGGCTAGATTATAGCCTCACCACTGCACAGACTTTGCTACTTCAATTCAGATTTTACAGCCCTTGCATCATTAAAATTTCAGCTTTAAAGAAACTCAGTTTAGTTGCAATCCACCAATTTCTGATCCTCACAGCTGCACTTCAGCAATTCCGAATTCGAATTTCAGCCCTTCACTGCATTTTCTGTCTTTATTTACAAGTCCTAGCAGCCACTTCCTTCCAATTCTGATCAGTTTTTTTTTATCTTCTCAGCAGCTCTAAATTCCTCCTGCTTCTCAGCTTCTTCTCAGATTTTCTCAGCTTCACTTCACTGCCCAGATTTTCCTTCTTTCCTCTGATTTGGCACAAATTTCTGCCATGTTTCAGATTTTTCTGCTGCAAAATTCAGCTTCTAGAGAAGTCGCTGTACAGCTTGTATGGGAACAACTTTGATATGGTAAACAACTTTCTGCACTTGAATTCCTGCACAGATTTTATTGGCACAAACAGCTGCCATTTTCCCAGATTTTCAACCTTGCATCTAAATTCAGCTTTTCATTCTTCCAGCTTTCGACCATATGTTAGCCATGTTTACAACCTTGCTGCCTTTGATTCTTCCAGCTTTCGTTCAAACTTCTCATCCTTCAATTCAGACTTAAACAAAAAGAGCTATTAACAATTCTTGGTCCACATCATTTCCGATCCAAGTTAGCTCCACAAAACTTTTTCTTTCTTCACTTTGGCACATAAAGCTTCAAAAATTTTTTTTTTTTTCGAGTTGAAATGCATCCTTGATAGAAATTGCTTCCAAATCACTAATCACTCCCCCACACTTAAATCTTTGTCCATCTCGAGCAAAATAGTATCAAGAAAATATCCCAAGCAAACAAATCCATAGACAAATTGGGGTTAAGATTAGGAATAAGGAAAGGTAAATAGAATAGAATAGACAAATTGATGTGGAAAGATAAATAAAATGATTAGTCCCTATAGATGTGATCCAACCATTGAAATATGATTTTGAAAGAACCTAAGCAAGTTCTTGAATACAATAACATGTGTGTCACAAATATAAGGCTAATTCTCACTAGGTAAAAATTATCCATCTCAAATCATCAATTAAGAATCTAAAGCAAAATCGTACTCAAGCATCCAAGATTTCATCCATTAGCTCAAATCCTAAGTTTTGACAACCAAATTTAATTTATTTTCAAAAGACTCTAACATGACATGAAGAAAATCTAGAGGGATACATTTATTCCTAATCATGCAATAAAAAGTGCTAAAACTATATTTACAACGACATGTTATTTACAATGATTTTATTCATGTCATGTTCCCTAAGAATTTATTATCAACTACTTACTTCAAAAAGAGAAACATTTATTCCTAGCAACATGAAAATGATATGTACAATGCAATGTAAATGTCGAGAAAGTGAACCCCCCTTAAGTTGGGTAGATAGCATCCTCAACGTACACATCCTCCACCTCTAGCTCCTTTAGTTCTTCAAAATACCTCTTGAGCCGGTGGCCATTAACTTTCCAAACCAATCCAGTAGCTTCGTCCCTAATTTCAAAAACTCCATAGGGAAAAATGTTAGTTATAATGAATGGACCTTCCCATCTTGATCTCAACTTACCTCTTATCAATTTGAGCCTTGATTTATACAATAACACCTTCTCACCAATTTTGAAGTCCTTTTTCACAATGTTTTTGTCATGGAAGTTCTTGGTCTTTTCCTTGTAAATCCTTGAATTTTCAAATGCTTCCAATCGAATTTCTTCAAGTTCTTGGAGTTGCAATTTTCTCTCTTCCCCCGCCTTGGTAGCATCAAAATTACAAGCTTTCACCGCCCAATATGCCTTGTGCTCTATCTCCACAGGGAGATGGCAAGCCTTACCATAAACCAGGCGGTAGGGTGACATGCCAATCGGTGTCTTGTACGCTGTTCTGTAGGCCCAGAGTGCATCATCTAGTCTCTTGCTCCAGTCTTTCCTAGTGGGCCCAACTGTCTTCTCTAAGATGGATTTGATCTCTCTGTTTGAAATCTCAGCCTGTCCATTTGTTTGGGGATGATAAGATGTAGAGATTTTATGAACCACCCCATATCTACTAAGCATAGCCTTCATGTGTTTGTTGCAAAAATGAGATCCCTGGTCACTGATTATTGCCCTTGGAATTCCAAACCTGCAGAAAATGTGTGACCTAACAAAACTACAAACAACAGAAGAATCATCAGTCTTGGAGGGAATGACCTCCACCCATTTTGAAACATAATCCACAGCAAGTAAAATATACAGATAACCATAAGATGCAGGAAAAGGTCTCATAAAATCTATCCCCCAAACATCAAAAATCTCACAATAAAGTATAGCATGCTGGGGCATCTCATGTCTCGCTCCTATGTTCCCAGTTCGCTGACATCTATCACAATTTTTATAAAAAACATGTGAATCATGAAAAAGGGTGGGCCAGTATAATCCACACTCTAATACTTTCCTAGCAGTCCTCTGAGGTCCAAAATGCCCCCATAAGCTGATGAATGACAAAAAGTAAGGACAGAAGTAAACTCATGATCAGGTATGCATCTCCTAATTATTTGGTCATTACAAAACTTCCACAGATAAGGATCATCCCACACATAAAACTTTGCATCACTTTTTAATTTATCTTTTTGAGCCTTAGAAAATTGAGTGGGAAATACATGTGCAACTAAAAAGTTAACTAGGTCAGCATACCACGGTGTCTCACCATGCACTGAAATCAAGTGCTTATCTCTGAATTCGTCATCAATGGTGGTAGGAGATCCATCTCCTTCAAGTCTGCTCAAATGATCTGCAACTAAGTTCTCTCTTCCACTTCTATCTCTGATCTCCAGGTCAAATTCTTGTAGCAGGAGCATCCATCTGATCAATCTAGGTTTTGCATCAGGCTTCTTCAATAAGTACTTGAGAGCTGCATGATCAGAAAAAATAACCACGTGTGAGCACAATAAATAAGATCTGAATCTATCTAAAGCAAAGACAATGGCAAGAAGCTCCTTTTCAGTCGTGGTGTAATTGGCTTGGGCGGCATCTAGGGTTTTTGAAGCGTAGCAAATAACATGTGGTACTCCATCTACCCTCTGTGCTAAAACAGCTCCCACTGCAAAATTAAAAGCATCACACATTAATTCAAAATGTAAAGTCCAGTCAGGTGATGTAATAATAGGAGCTGAGGTAAGAGCCTCCCTGAGTCTATGAAAAGCTTCCTTGCATTTTTCATCAAAATGGAACTCAACATCTTTCTGCAGAAGTCGTGTCAAGGGCCGAGCAATCAAGCTGAAATCTCTAATAAATCTGAGGTAAAATCCTGCATGTCCAAGAAAAGCACGAATATCCCGTACGCATACGGGGTAAGATAAAGAAGAAATAACACTGATTTTTGCAGGATCTACCTCAATTCCTTTCCGAGAGACTATGTGTCCAAGTACTATCCCGTGCTCTACCATAAAGTGGCATTTCTCAAAATTCAAAACAAGGTTAGTTTTAATGCAACGGTGTAAAACCCTAGACAAATTATTCAAACATGAATCAAAAGACGTGCCATAAACTGAAAAATCATCCATGAATACCTCCATGCAGTCCTCTAACAACTCACCAAATATACTCACTATGCATCTCTGAAAGGTACCGGGTGCGTTGCAGAGTCCGAAAGACATACGTCTATAGGCAAATGTACCAAAGGGGCAAGTGAAGGTGGTCTTCTCCTGGTCCTCTGGATCTATGCAAATCTGAAAATAGCCTGAAAATCCGTCCAAGAAACAGTAGTGTGACTTCCCTGCCAGTCTCTCAAGCATCTGATCAATGAATGGTAAAGGGAAGTGATCTTTCCTTGTGACCTTGTTGAGCTTCCTGTAATCAATGCAGACTCTCCAGGAATTCTTGACTCTGGTGGGTACTAATTCATTACTTTCATCTGCCACCACGGTCACTCCAGATTTCTTAGGCACCACGTGAATAGGACTAACCCACTGACTGTCAGAAATAGGGTAAATGATACCTGCCTGTAGAAGTCGAGTCACCTCTTTCTTTACAACATCCAAAATAAGTGGGTTGAGTCTCCTTTGTGGTTGTCTCATTGGTTTGACATTATCTTCTAAAAATATCCTGTGCATGCAGATAGCTGGGCTGATACCTGATATATCTGATAAAGTCCACCCAATCGCCTTCTTGTAGTGCCTCAGGACTTGCAGTAATTTCTCTTCTTGTTCTGACTCCAAATGCTGTGCAATAATAACAGGAAAAGTCTGCTCCTCTCCTAAGTATGCATACTTCAAGTGACCTGGTAATGGCTTCAATTCACTCTGGTCCTCTTCAGTAGAAATAAGCGGTCCCTGGGGCTTAGTGCAATCCCCTACACTTTGAATATCAAGAAAAATAGGTGATCCTTGGGGCTCTGTGCAATCCCCTACACCTAGAAAAATGTCACCAGCTGGAAGTATGTCTGAAATGTCTTCTGAAAAATCCTCAGTATCCGCAGTTAGTACTCTCTCAGCCTCCTCTGAATAAATAGCTCCTCCAGAAAAATCATCTAGAAATCCCTCAGCCTCTAGCTCTGTCTGTGCCAGCTCCTCTAAAATATCCATGCTCATGATAGAGTGATCCTCTCTCGGATGCTTCATAGCATCAAAAAGGCTGAACTGTACAACCGTGTCTCCTATCTCCATAGAAAGTGTCCCGGCATATACATCAATCTTCGTTCTGGCCGTCTTCAGAAAAGGCCTGCCTAAGATAAGTGGAGAACGGTGTGCCAAGTAATCTCCCTCCATATCCAAAATATAGAAATCAGCAGGAAATATCAGCTCCTTTACCTTCACCAAAACATCTTCAATCATACCTGCTGGGTGGGTCTGACTCCTGTCTGCTAGCTGTATCACCACTCCAGTGGGCTGTAAAGGGCCTATGCCAAGCATCTGAAAAACTGACTTGGGCATCACATTTATGGAAGCTCCTAAATCTAACATAGCATCGTGGAATATGGTGCTCTCTATCTCACAAGAAACAGTGAATACCCCTGGATCTTCACACTTCTGAGGAATAGTGTGGATAAGTGCTGAGATGTTCTTCCCAAAGCTGACCAACTTATTTTCCTTGAGTTTCTTTTTATGAATACAAAGATCCTTCAAAAACTTAGCATACTTGGGAATCTGCTTGATCATGGTCAACAAAGGTACATTGATCTCCACCTTGCTAAATAATTCCACTAACTCATTGAATTCCTTGGCTTTCTCTTCCTCCACTTGATTTTTGGCATATGTTCTCTGCTGTGGAAAGGGTAAAGGAACCCTAAAATCATCAACTTTGGCCGAAAATGGAGCTGCTGAATTCTGCCCTGCTGCCCCCTGCGAAGTGGCTGCTGTAAAATCGGCCTCGGCACTGTTTTCTTCTCCGTTTGCCACCAAATTTGGAGGGTTGCTTGAGGACTGAGTTGGGAACGGGCTAGGGTTGGAATCAGCTGAATTTGAACTCATTTCAGTGTTGTTTTGGGCTGGAATTGGAGAAGCTGTCCGGTCTCCTGAAAATTCTGCTCTTGGACTCTTCGGAGATGTTGTAACCTTCCCACTTCTCAAAGTTATAGCGCTCACATTCCCTTTGGGATTAGGAACAGTTTGGGAAGGAAGTTGGCTTGATCCTTGAGCTTGATTTTGGTTAATTCCACTAGCCAATTGCCCTAATTGCCTCTCAACGTTCTGTTGCCAACCTTGTTGTTGTTGTTGTGTTTGTACAACTTGTTGTAGCATCTCGATCATTTGCTGATTCTGTGTGTTTCCTCCACTTGAGCTCCCATAACCTCCTTGGTTAGCATAGCTCCTTGATTGACCTTGAAAGGAGGAATTAGTTGGCTGAAATGGTGGAGCTTGCTGATTTTGTTGAAAACCATGCTGTTGGGGCTGATAAGAGGACTGATTGGGTTGTTGATAGGGCTGATTAATTGGCTGATTAGAGGGCTGATATGCTGGGAAATTTTGCTGAGAGATGTACCCTTGAAAATTCTGATTTTGAGCTGGAAAATTAGGTGGCGAGGGCTGAAAATTTTGACCTTGAAACCCTTGGTTGTAGGGCTGAAAATTCTGGTTCATGGGCTGTGATGGCTGAAAATTTTGTTGATTTGGACCTTGGAAAGCTGGGAATGATTGAAATCCTTGCTGCCCTTGATAAGGTTGCTGGAATTGAGGTTCAAATGGCTGAAATTGGTGATGAAAATGTTGAGAATTAGGCTGAAACGAAGGCTGAAAACTTGGGTTTGATGGCTGAAAAGTTTGCTGATTGTTTTGAGTGTGTTGGGGCTGCTGGAAATTCGGTTGAGGCTGCTGTGAGGACTGATTTTGAGGCTCTTGTTGGCAGAAAGCATTCTCATACCTCAAGTTAGGATGATTCCTCCAACCGGGGTTATAGGTAGAGGAATATGGATTGTTTCTTGCTGGAAATTGTCCTCTCACTAATGCAGCTACTGTCTCGTCCTGTTGGAGAGTGGGGCATGAATCTGAGGTGTGCTCTAGACTAGAGCAAATGCCACACACACTTGTCACTTGACTAGCGGGTGGAGGTACTGAAGGAGTCGAACTAAGTCTTTCCATTTTTAATTCCATTTGCTTAAAAGCTGAGGTGAGCTCCATCAATGCATTCTTAACCTCCTTCTGATCAGTAGGAACTCCCTGAATTTCACCCACTCCTCTGGTGCTCAAGGCTCTGCCTCCAAATTGTTGGGAATTCTCTGCCATATTAGAAATTAACTCCCTAGCTTGCATTGATGACTTGTTCACTAGGGCCCCTCCAGCTGCAGCATCTATCAGGACTCTATCCATCTGCAGCAGTCCCTCATAAAAATATTGAATCAATAATTGCTCACTGATTTGATGCTGGGGGCAACTTGAACACAACTTGTTAAATCTTTCCCAGTAATCATATAGTGTTTCGCCCACCACTTGCTGAATCACACAGATACTTTTTCTGATTATAGCTGTGCGGGAAGCTGGGAAATACTTCTCCAAAAATACCTTCTTCATAGCGATCCAACTAGACACATGTCCTGTAGGCAGATAATAGAACCAGTCTTTGGCTGCTCCTGTCAATGTGAAGGGGAAAGCTCTCAGCTTGATGTCTTCTTCAGAAATGCCCTGAGGCTTCATAGTAGAGCACACCACATGAAATTCGTGCAAGTGTCTGTTTGGATCCTCCCCAGATAAACCCTGAAATTTTGACAGCAAATTGATAAGTCCCGATCTTAACTCAAAATTTTCCCCCAGCTCTGGATAAGCTATGCTGGAGTACTAAAATGCAGCGTCAGGTGCTGCTAGCTCCTTCATGGTTCTCTGGTGGTCTGCCATGTCAATGCCTGAGTGAGTGCTGATAATCTGAATAGGAGGGATATCTGTAGTCTCAGAATGAATGACCTGGCTCCTCCTGACTCTGAAAGTCCTCTCAATCTCAGGATCGAAATCTTCTAATTCAGCACCTAAAAAAGACCTGGTCATAAAAACAAAACAAATCGCAGTAAAAGTAGATAAAAAGATAAATCAAATAAAATCAAATCCAAGGATATAGCAATAAGCACAAAAGCAAATCAAGAATGATATAAAATAAGTGCACAAGCAAAAATCAAACAAGTCAACTAACAGTTCCCCGGCAACGGCGCCAAATTTGATAACCGTTTTTGTCATGTTACGGTTTCAAATACAATTTAAGTACCGAATTCCTCTAAACTAATGTAGCATAGAGTAACTCGAGTCGTCTCCCAACGAATGTAGTTGGTGCAAGATAAATCTCAGAATCGTATTTTATTGCTTTTGGATTTTTGAATATGGAACTGGGTTTGGGTTTGAACTTTAATACTACGAAAAGAAATGACAAAGCAGGTATGAAATCTAGTTCTAATTAAAGAAAGACAATGCAGGTAAGGAAATCTACTTTACCCTAACTACAATTGTAGTAAAGAATCAACAAAACTAAACACAGAACATAAACCTTCCGCATTAAAGAAATCTAATCTCCTAACTTAATTTCATTAAACTAAAGACAAGAAACCTAAAGCATTGAAGAGAGCAACTCAAAATCAAAGTAAGCAACTAAAAAAAACATTACAATTAAAATTACCAGTTCTAAGCAACATTTAATCAAACACACGAAAGACATACTAAAATTTGCTTCAAGAACGTGCCAATTGATACGGGAAAGTTCTATCCAATACAAACATCCAACAAACTATCAATCACAATCATTCAAACACAGTTAAAATCAATCAACAAGCAACAATTAAAGGAAAAACTCCTGGAAATTGGAACACAGAACTTCTGGAAATCAGATGGACTGCTGGAAATTGAATTGCTGCGGAGAATTGCTGTGAAAGGTGAAATGCCGATCAGTTTGAAGGAAGAACTGCTGTGAATGCTGTAAGAAGCTGCTGGAATTGTGGAAGGAAGAGCTGCTACCGGAAAATTGCTGTGATGAGAAAAACATGTGAAACATTAAACTGCTGAAGAAGAAAAACTATGGCTGGAAATGAAACTACTGCCGTGAAGAAGAAAAAACAGGAATGCTATGAGAAAATTGATCTGCTATGAAGAAACTGCCACTCGGCCCCTTGAAGAGTTGAACTGCTGTGAAAGAAAATGAAGCTGAAATCGTCGATGAAGTGGATCGTCGCTCCCGAGCAACCGCATCAAGAGTGAGAATGCGAAGTGGATGTCCGGCCGGCGGTGGTGGAGTCGACTAGGGCACGGACCCGCTACCCTAGCTGTGGTGGAGTGGAGAGCGGATGGAATTGATCGGATCGAGCCGGGAACCCCTCAAACTACAATCGATCAAGCTCCGGTCGGCTAGGGTTGGAACCCCTAACCCTAGCTTGCGGCGGCGATGAAATGGTGGAGACGCCGGCGGAGGTGGATGAATGAGTCGGGAAGCCCTCAACTCAGTTGATCGAAGCTCCGGCGACTAGGGCACGAACCCGCTACCCTAGCTGCGGCGACGATGAAGATGGAGGAGAAGAAGATCGCCGCGAGCCTTGCGTGTGGAGTCGATGAAATGAAACTAGGTCGCGCGTTTCCCCTTTTCTTCCTCGCGAACCGGTCGAGTCGAATGTGTGTGAGCCAGAGGAAAGCGATCGGGCGCTTTTCCTCATTTGAGTTCGATCCAGGTTCAGCAATTGGCTCAGTCCAGCTTGGATTCAGCAGCTGTGTTTGGGTTCAGCTTGAGCTCGGCTCAGTCATTGGCTCAGTTAAGTCAAGCAGCTTCGGTTCAGTCCAGTTCTGGTCCAGCAGATTGAGTCCAGTCAACCAAGCCAGAATTCACAGCTCAAAAGATAATTATCAATGGACGGCTGAGATCGATTTGGCTTCATCCAACGGCCGGATCTCTTCAGATCTGAACCAAACTCTACAGATCCCAATTAATGGTCCTGATCTACCTATCCCCGGCTCAGATTGACCAGATCAGTGGCGGATGGTCCAGATCTTCCCTTTTCTTGAATGGACGGTCTAGAACATCTTGAGCTCGATCCAACGGTCAGATCACTTCTGATTTGGCTGAAATTTTTAGATCTTGATATATACTCATGAGTGATTATATCTTGAACTCGGATTGACCAGAAGTTGACCGATAGCTAAGATCCAGCCGTTCTCTAGAATGGACTGCTCCTAATAATCCGATGATTGATCCCTTTGATCTGGATCCAATGCTAACTCAAGTCTGACCCAATTTGATCCAGGTCCATGATCAATTGAAACCTACAAAATGATATTCAAATTTAGTGCCAAAAATATCCCAAATATACAAAGATTAGAATTAAAAGCCAAAATAGGGAAAATACATGAAACCTAATAAAATTACAAACTTAAGCATATAAAATGTGGATCAAACATAGATTTTAGAGCCGAAAATAATCAACAAAATGATGGTTATCACTTCTCCTCTTTGCAGACTACAGCGACAGTTCCTTCTCCAGTTCTCCTCTGCAAAGCGCTAGAAGGATTGTGAGTTTCCTCTACCATTTCGCCATTAGCTATGCCTCTGCGTCGCGACACCCCACGCCTATCCACTCTCAAAGTCCTTTTCCATTCTTATTGCTTTCGCTCATATTGGCGACTTCTAACTCGTCTTCTTCCGCTCACCTAGTGCCCCCCTCCCCCCCCCCCCGGCGGTTGTTGCAGTCTATCCGCGCCCCCCTCCCCAATCGAAGATTCTAGTGGCGATGGGTAATCCGAGATGCAGTTACTTAATCGCTCGTATTGTTCTTGATCATCTCCTCTCCGACTTAAGAGATCGGTGAGTTGCATTCTTGCTGAATCTCGTGCTCTGTCTTGAAATAAATTTCTCGGAGCCCTAAAATTTTTCTTTTTGTTCAGTTCGTGCACATAGGTAATGTATTAATATACCTCGATCGATTAGGGATCTTTCCATGATTATTGATCCTGTCATTCAGTAATATGACATTAAATATATATTTATTGTTTTTTTATCATGGTTTTAGGTCGAATAATTGTGTGAGCATGCTATTTGATCAAGATGAGATCTATATAACCAATACTAATTTTTGATAATGATCCTCATCCTATCAATATTCAATCTTGGATTCATGAAGTAATGTGGCATTATCACTAAAATAAATGTGAATATCAACATTACTATTGTATCACTAATATGTAATATTGGTGTGCTAAATTCTGAATTCTTCTAATTATCTAACATGTAACTTAATCATGTTCTCTTATTATTTCTTGTAGTTGTCTTTATTGTTGAATCAAGCTACAGGTGTCAAAGGGAGTTATCTCTATTGTCCATCGAGTCGAGAGTGGATATTGCATAGGATGTCGATTCTTTCTGCACTATAAGGGTCTTCACTATTAGGAGCCTACTCAGATCAGAATTCAAATGATTCTCTTTCGCCTATTGGCTATTGTTGATAGTAAGTCTCCAACTAGGCCCTCTTGGTCGCCCTTGAGTTTGTCTTTTTAGAGAATCTTGCTCCCGTGTTGTAGGACTTATAGCTCAACAATCCATCCAGAAGGTTTCTGTATCTTTCCAATTTTTATTTGGCTACTACCACAGTGTTATCAAGAGTAAATGGTTTTAAGAGGAGGCACATAGCATCACTAATCCTAGTTGCATTATGATTTTGGTATTCTTGTCATATCACTGTAAGAATCAACTATCTAGATCCATAGAGTTCATGGTGCTATGTTGAGAAAATAAAACTCTTGTCACAATGCCTGATTTACAAGTAGTGCAATAAGGATGAGGTTTTCTAGCAGGGATGGTTGTTCTCAAATATACTCGCTTTTACAAAGCTAATAAGGAGTAGGTGTTGAGGCAATCTGTGGTTCGGAGTGACCATGTGTTTTGATGTTTGGGCAAAGGGTTTAAGTTAGGATTTGTTGTTGGACTAACATGTGTATGTGAGTGTACATGTTTACAGGTACACATGGACTTGGTTGATATCTTCAGGTGAAGGATGGCATGGAGGCAAGCTGGAGACTTGTGTGCACATCCGAGGGACCGTGGCTAGCAGGGACGATGAGCTGAGGAACGCGGACTTCGAGACGTACGTGAAGGATGACATGGAGGCAAACTGGAGGTTTGCGTGCGCATCCGAGGGACAAGGGCCGAAGATGAAGAGGGCGTGAAGGCAACAGTCGAGGCTGCTGGAGAAGAATCGACCAGGTTGTGAGGGTCCTAGTGTGAGTCGTTGTACTCGAGGAGTGTTCGAGTGCGGAGCGAAATGTACTCGAGGAGTGTAACCCTAAGCTTAGTAAGGGACCAATCGACTGCCCTGGGAGCAGTCGACTGGTAGCACCCAGAATTCAAACATTAGGTGCCAACGGTCGAATTTGAGTGGGGCCATGGGGCAGTCGACTGGTGGCGGCCAAACAAAAGGTAAATCTCACTTCTTTTCTTCTTTACTATTCTCCAGGTAGAAGTCTCACTATTTCTTTCCTGAGGCAGAAGTCTCACTTATTTTCTTCTTTATTTCCTCCAGGTAATGTTTGCAGTTCCTCTTCCAATGTCCGGTCTCACCATAGTGGATGCAGGTCCCTTCCTTAGGCACCTTACCTTTAGCCTTGGATGTAGTAGAGTTGGCTTTGCCTTTGGCTTGGGTCTTACCCTTGTCTTTAGGCTTCCATTTGCCTTTGCCATTGTGTACCATCAGTACATTACTGGTCTTAGTTTTCTTGAGATTGGGTTCAGCCGTTCTCAACATGCTGAGCATCTCAGGCAAAGGTTTGTCAATTTCATTCATGTTATAGTTCATGACAAATTGATGATACCCTTCCGGCAACGATTGCAGGATAAGGTCTGTAGCCAATTCTTAGCCCAGTGGAAATCCTAGTCTTTCAAGGTTCTCTACATACCCAATCATCTTGAGTACGTGAGTTCCTACAGGAGTTCCTTCTTTCATCTTCCATGCAAATAGGGCTTTAGACATCTCAAACCGCTCATGCCTAGCTTGCCCTTGATATAGTTGCTTTAGATGCTCAACCATATCATGTGCATCCATGTTCTCATGTTGCTTCTGAAGCTCAGAGTTCATGGTGGCAAGCATAAGGCATGATACATCAAGTGCATCATCCTGATGCTTCTTGTAAGCATCCTTTTCAGCACGGGTGGCGGTAGCGACGGGTGCTTCAGGAAGAGGTTGCTCTAGGACGTACAGTTTTCGTTCTTGTTTGAGGAATATCCTCAAGTTTCTGTACCAGTCTAAGAAATTTGCTCCGTTAAGCTTGTCCTTCTCAAGGACAGATTGTAGAGAGAGAGTAATTGACGTGTTAGACGGCATGGTGATCTACAACAGTAAAACATGCAGAAATAAGTATCATATCTAGATCATTTAATTAGGCCTTTAATTAAATGATACTCCCACTAAATCATAGAGTTTTTGTAGGGGCTAGTCATGAATGTAGGCAAACTCAATTTGTCCACACTACTAGCTCCAAATCAAATAGCGACTACATTTATGTGGGACAAGATCCATATTATACTTCATCTTGAGTTAACTTTGGCTAATCGCCCAAGACTTGGTATAATTAGGTAGGTAACATTTTACCAATCACATCTTATGCAACTCTTGAAAAAAGGGTTAAGATTCACATTACACATCATCTTGAGTTAGCTTTGGTTAATCGCCCAAGACTTAGTATAATTTTCCTCTTATCCAAATTTTCCCAACTTTTGGGATATGCCTCTAAGTTTCTCAATCCAATTAAGGTGACTTAGTTAAGTCTCACTCAAAGTTCGATAGCGGGACATCACAATTGTCCTCTCGCACTCTACCAAGATAAAATGAGTTGCTTTGCATTGGCAAACCCAACAACAAATGATCGAGGTAGTTTATGAGTACCAAACTTTGGTAAGCATATTGAGTTGACTTAATTTAGATAAACATTTATCTAATCATGCATCACATACACACATTGCACATATCAACATATAAGCAATAAAACGTGACATGGTTATGGCCTATATACTACGATCTTCTCAAGCCAATGAGAAGATCGATGGTCAACCTAGAGATAACATCTTCTCCAAGAGCATCCTCCAGTCATCATGTGCGGTTGGCATCCTTCTTGTAACTTCATCCTTCAATGGGCACTCCACTCCTCATATTGTACATTACAATTTAGGAAAACTCGAGTTACATTCGAGTCTAAATCTATTTTACAACTAGAAAAAATAGAGGCAAGGCACGACACGCAGGCCGTATTATGAATTACATTACAACATGCACGCACACACATATACATCCAATCATATTGGGGTCAAGGTCATAATCATATATCATGTCAACAAACACACACAATAGATCTAGGACATTGATTTTATTATGAGTGCAAAAATAAAAACCGCTCATGAGCAGAAACTCACGGCGGTTCATCAACATGAATCCGAGACCCATAAAGATCCATTCGGACTCCCCTTACCCGAGACACTCTCGGGGTTTCCTCTCCCGGGACGACCCGAGCGTCAGTCCTCCCGAGTTGGTCTCGGGAGCCTTCGGCTCGGTATACGTCTTCCTGAGTGGGAGGTCGGGAGCCCTACTTCTATATCACACAGTTATATACAACTCATAATAAATCTTGTCCTACTTCTATATCACATATAAAAGTATAAAAACTTTGTACGATCTTTCGCAAGTGGCTCTGATACCACTTTTGGGTTCTCCCGGCACCATAACACAAAAACACAGCGGAAACAAGAACCCTCGAGCGACCCATGCGAAAAAAAACTCGTACAAAGTTGATCTACATCTACTTCTAAAGAAGATATACCTTTGATGTGTGCCCTTTCGTTTATCCCGCTCGTCCAAGATGCGCTGGATCTCTTGCACGTTCAAGTGTCCGTGCCTCTATCCGTATCCACACGGACACGATCTCTCAACTCCGGGAAGAACTACCTTAGTTGTGCTAACAACTTGAGGTAGTTCGCAGAACACCAAAAACCCCAAAGGGGTTTCGGCCAAGAGGGAGAAGAGGAAGAAGAGAGGAAGGGAAGAAGGGAAAGCTCACACATCCTACATTCAAAATGACTAAACTCTCTTTTATATTCATCCCATGAATATGAAGAGTCTTTTGACTCTTTGACTTCCCTTCATTAAAGCCAATAAAGAGTACATCTTTTCATGTGACTCTTCACCTTCTCTTCATCCAATGAAGAGAGACATTTCTCTTTCCTTCATTAAACACTTTAATGAATTTCCCCATGCAATTCTGGCCGGACCTCTCGGGCTTCCGACCAGGTCTCCCGACCAAGTCTGCCGAGCAAGTCGCCGAGCTCCCGACCCAGTCTGCCGAGCTCCTGACCTAGTCTGCCGAGCGCCGAGCGCCGAGCGCCGAGCTCCCAACCCAGTCTGCCGAGTGCCGAGCTCCCGACCCAGTCTGCCGAGTGCCGACCCAGTCTGCCGAGTGCCGAGCTCGGGCTCCCAACCTAGTCTCTCGAGTTCCCAACTCGAGCTCTCGACCTAGTGTCTCGAGTTCCCAACTCGAGTTCCCGACCAAGTCCCTGAGCTTCTAACCCAGTCTCCCGACCCGAGTCTCCCGAGCTCCTGTCCCGAGCTCCTGAACTAGTCTCCTGAGTTCCTAACTCGAGCTCCCGATCGAATCTCCCGGGTTCCCAACTCGGGCTCCCGATCAGACTTCCCGAGTTCCCAACTCGGGCTCCCACTTAGATTTCCCGAAGCATCATGTCCTTAGTGTGTGACCCAATAGGTTCTCGTGACGTTGGCAATGCGCCTAAACACCTTAAACACATAAGCAATGAGCGGCATCTAGCAATGCATCATTGCTACCCAAGTAACAAGAAAAGTCGAGATCCGACTAAACCTCCGTGACTATGATAATGTATAACCTTGTCCTTCTATCCTCGATATCTAGATTGACCAATGAGGCATAGACCGTGTCATCCTCAGTCAATCTTGTGTTTCTTGATCCCCGAGTAGACTCACTCAAACAAATGAGCTCAATATCTCATATTGACTTATTTGAGTATGATCATGCGTTTTAGCAGTCCTACTCGATCAAGGGGCCCACAGATATCACTCCCGTCATATGGGAGGGATAGATCCCATCTACATCACTCACATCCCTCCGCATAATTCATTACATACCCAGTGATCGCCTTTATAGTCCACCCTGTTAGGGTGACGTTTGACGATACTAAAGTACATAACTCCTTATGTAGGAAACCGTAGTGACTTCAGGTCTAAGGACTATTCATACCAATAGTCACATTACCAATAGTCACATGAGAAAGTTTATAACACTCATATGACAATCTATGAAACTTTCTCATGGTGGGTCAATTCAGTACACATTCTCTAATGTATACTCATGTGTCAATTTGATATCACATATCCATGACTTGTGAGCTCAAGTCATCAATTGACCTACATGCTAGACGCCATACATTAATATTGTCTCTGAATATTAATGCTTGACTAGGAATAATTTAGTGTAGCGTTCTCTACATTATTTCACTATCGATTCAACCAATCGATATAATGTAGATAAGAACCTACTACACAAGGACATTATTATACCTAGTTATTTGGCACAAAATACAGTAAGTATAATAACCAAACATGTCTTTAATAATGATAGAATATGATAAAAAAGTCCCTAGTCAATCATCACATAATTAGCTCTAGGGCTCCTACTAACACTCGGGATGTCGAAGCCCAAGGAGTATTCGGTCTCAAGTAACGGTCCTCTTTCTTCGGATCGGTGGATAATCATTACCAATTATTACGGAATAATCACGACCCATGATACGCGGCCATCAAAGTCTTAATCATCACAACGGTTTAGATTTGATGACTGCGAAGACCGTTACAAAGATTATCCAATAACCGACGATTGAGGAGGCGTGGAGAAGAACGTGGGACACGTGTGACTGTTGCCTCAGGTATAAAAGGTACTCCAACCCCCGAGATAAGGGGGTTACGCACATTCTAACTCATATTCTTATCCTTATTTCCTTCCATCTATCTAAGAGACTCAGACACTGACTTGAGCGTCGGAGTGGGCTCCGCCGGGCAACCTCCGGCGTGTTCCTCTAACGCTCATGTTAATCTCGCATGGTGAGAGCTCTTCCTCTCTCTTTATCATCCTCGTGGGTTGAACCTGTTGAATCTGCAGAAGTATCATTCTGTCAAAAATAGTTTGGAAAAAGCATGCCATACTGCAAGGGGCAATCATAAAGGAAGAAAAATTGCATTGTCTAACAAACAACACCCAAGATTAATCAATAAACTAATAGAAATTGCAATTTTTAATAATACAATCTCTATTCGATACATAATGATCGGCTCTTCAAATCCTTTCTTTTATGATGTAGCATTTGACTTATCAATCCATCACTGCATTAGCCTCTGGCGTTAACAAATTCTCCAATTTTCAATATATTCAAGCATTGAAGAACAACATAAATATCCTTGATAGAAGATGCACAATTAATTTCAACGACACCAAAATTGAGGGGAACCAGGTAATATAATCTACCAGCAAAAATGGTTGCGGGCTGACTGACAAAGGTGAGTTCTTTTTATCCACCTACTTGAGGTCGATGAATGAAAGCTTAAGACCATAGCAATCTCTATGGCTAATGTATGAGTTGTAAACATAAAGAAGTTTGACCTTGGTTCTATTCCATCTCTTCAACAAATTTAGTAATAAACATAACAGCTCTGTCGTTCCAATGGAGAGCCTATAATTAGCTTTCAGAAAATTTACAAATGAACAATTTCTTATTTTACTGTGTTCAACTCTATGAATTCCTCTATCCATAGAGTACATGGTTAGCATAAAGTTCTGAAAACAACACTTCTTGGAGAACAGTTTGAGTACTGAAAAAGATGCTAAACAAGAAAAATGGATGCACACTACTGTATATTAAAAAAAATATTCCAGAAAATATACAGTATTAATATGGCTGTAAGATTGAAGGCAAAGTGACCCTCAATTGGCATTTAGATGATACACACCAAAGAGCAATATCAAATGAAATCCAACAAGGAAAAAAAATAGAAAGCACAGCGAAGAAATTATCTGTCAATGCCCTGGAAAAGTAGTAACAAACGGTTACACAGCAAAACATACTAATAGTATGAAAAATGGTACAAAAAGGTTCGTCTTGCAATTTGACAACCTTTGCTCGAGAAACCAATTATAGGAAACAGCAATAGACAGTTTCTTGAATGACTAGGATGGTTACAGCTGCTCAAAATAATCTTGAGTAAAGCACTTTGGAAGGAACCATGGAGAAGTTGATGTAAACTTGAATATGTGCTTACAAGGTACACAAATGCTGATGTTATGTAATAAACATTTTCATCTAGATCCCAGTGATTAAAAGGACCAATGATAATTATTTAGAGTGGCAGTAATGTCAACAGCTTAGATTCTATTAGCTCTTGGTTGCTTGCCTTAAATTTCTTTCCTCAAATAGTCCCTGTTTCCAGTCAGTGCCCTTAAACAACTGATGAACTCGAAAAACAATTTAAAATTTTCTAGTTTACCTACAAAGAGTGTTTTTCATAATTTCATAAGCAATCTATTCTCTGATTAATGCTCAAACAGATGGACCAAGTAAGAAAAGAAAATTTTCAAAATTTTACTACAAAATTCTCCAGAAATTGTTAGCAAACAAAACATGAAGTTTTCTACCCAAAGAACAGCGATAAATTTTGCAATCACAGCTCTCACCTGTCCATAGTAAATGAACGGACCAAATGCAGAGACGAAGACGGCTCCTGCCACTCCTCCCATGGTTAGAAACCTCCCCAACGCCTTCCACAGGCTGCCTCTACAGTAATGCCTGAGGAGGTACACAAAATACAGCGGCGCAGCGATCAAAAAGAGGTGCTTGGAGCAGATCAGGACAGCGAAGGCAATGCCCCCGGCAAGATCCTTCCCTTCCTCCAGGAAGGAGAGCGAGAGGAGAAGGATGCCAAGGAGGTAGCCGTTGTACTGGAAATGGACATGGTCAACGATAAGAAGCGCGGGCGACCAAAGGAGCAGGACAAGGACAATGCTTCGACGAGCGATCGGGAACCTGCGGCGTGCGAGTCGGGCGGCGGCGAGGAGGAAAACGAGATCGGTGACGATGACCGATAGGCGGAGGTAGAGGAGGACCGGGAGGGGAGCGGATGAAGGAGGGGAGGGGGAGAGGTGGAGGAGGCCAGAGGGATGGAGGCCGAAGGAAGTAGCCGGAAGGGCGAGGAGGCGCTGGAAGTAGGCGAAGAGCGGGGGGTAATCGAGGGTACAGCAGGGAGCTGACGTATCGAAATACCAGCGGCCGAGGGGAACGCTGGAGGTAAGGGCGAGCCAGTGGCGGTGCACTTCGAAATCGGTGCTGTGGTACGGCGGGATCAGGAGAGCCTTGACGCATGCCGCCACCGCCCACATCCACACCGCCGCCTCCATGGCTGCTCCGGCGCCTTAGAGCAATGATAGAGAACGTGAAATTTTAGCGTGAAACTCAACGTGAATGACGTGGCACTTTTTATATACATGTCTGATTGTCGCTCGGACAGTGGCGGCGGCCTCCGGCCACCGCCCCGAACAAAACTATAACCTGGGGGGACGGATGAACCCGTCGAGGATCGGTACAATTGAGTTTCATGTTGGATTCACGTTGAGTTTTTCATGTTCCCAATCATTTTCCGGCGCCTTATTGCTCCTAAACGAGTGAATTAAGTAGGGTCAATGAGTTAAAATCGTTGAAATAATTATTTAAGTTTGATTTTCCTGTATTTTATTTTATTTTATTGTGAGATTTGATTCAAAATTGGTTTAGATTTTAAACTCGTTTGAATTTTTATTTTTTGATTAATTATTGAATTTGATAATACAAATTTATTAATTTTTTTATTATATTTTTATTTATTTAGCATATTGATGAGAATGTTATTGCTAAATATTATTCTAGTTCATGAACATATTTAAGAATATTAACGGATTGAACATATATAACGAGTTAAACATGTGTTCAAATTTATTTGATTAATTTAACGAGTTATTTAAGCTTGTTCATTAAATTGATATTATGTATATTGAATGAATATAAATAAACTCTTATCAAATTGAATACAAGCTTTCGGAGGCATGACTCAGCAATAAATATTTGGGAGTCATCAATAGTAAATATTTGGGATAAGATTGTAGTGGGTTGAGGGTCAAAATTCGATAAAGGGTTTCATCATCTCTGTACACCCCTCTCAAGTAGTTTCCACTTGAACTTTCCTATTTTACCTCCTTCTCAATGGTAGTAGATGGTCGGAGGAACGGCTCATATGATGATTTCATTTTTTTTATTATTATCAAATTAAATACTAAATGTATTTATGAACTTTTGATTCATTCAAACCTGGACCTTTTATATAATTTATGAGGTAAGCGTCTTGGGCTCACAAATTTGTGGGGCACCAATATATTTTTTAAAATATTAACTATATTATACATTAAAAAAATTATCCTAAACACTATCCGCTTCTCCTCTTTGCAGACTATAGCGACAATTCCTTCTCCAGTTCTCCTCTGCAAAGCGCTAGAAGGATTGTGAGTCTCCTCCACCATTTCGCCATTAGCTATGCCTCTGCGTCGCGACACCCCACGCCTATCCACTCTCAAAGTCCTTTTCCATTCTTGTTGCTTTTGCTCGTATTGGCGACTTCTAACTCGCCTTCTTCCGCTCACCTTGTGCCCCCCTCCCCCCCGGCGGTTGTTGCAGTCTATCCGCGCCCCCCTCCCCAATCGAAGATTCTAGTGGCGACGGGTAATCCGAGATGCAGTTACTTAATCGCTCGCATTGTTCTTGATCATCTCCTCTCCGACTTAAAAGATCGGTGAGTTGCATTCTTGCTGAATCTCGTGCTCTGTCTTGAAATAAATTTCTCGGAGCCCTAAAATTTTTCTTTTTGTTCAGTTCGTGCACATAGGTATTGTATTAATATATCTCAATCGATTAGGGATCTTTTCATGATTATTGATCCTGTCATTCAGTAATATGACATTAAATATATATTTATTATTTTTTTATCATGGTTTTAGGTCGAATAATTGTGTGAGCATACTATTTGATCAGGATGAGATCTATATAACCAATACTAATTTTTGATAATGATCCTCATCCTATCAATATTCAATCTTGGATTTATGAAGTAATGTGGCATTATCACTAAAATAAATGTGAATATCAACATTACTATTGTATCACTAATATGTAATATTGGTGTGCTAAATTCTGAATTGTTCTAATTATCTAACATGTAACTTAATCCTGTTCTCTTATTATTTCTTGTAGTTGTCTTTATTGTTGAATCAAGCTACAGGTGTCAAAGGGAGTTATCTCTATTGTCCATCGAGTTGAGAGTGGATATTGCATAGGATGTCGATTCTTTCTGCACTATAAGGGTCTTTCCTATTAGGAGCCTACTCAGATCAGAATTCAAATGATTCTCTTTCGCCTATTGGCTATTGTTGATAATAAGTCTCCAACTAGGCCCTCTTGGTCGCCCTTGAGTTTGTCTTTTTAGAGAATCTTGCTCCCGTGTTGTAGGACTTATAGCTCAACAATCCACCCAGAAGGTCTCTATATCCTTCCAGTCTTTATTTGGCTACTACCACAGTGTTATCAAGAGTAAATGGTTTTAAGAGGAGGCACATAGCATCACTAATCCTAGTTGCATTACGATTTTGTTATTCTTGTCATATCACTGTAAGAATCAACTATCTAGATCCATAGAGTTCATGGTGTTATGTTGAGAAAATAAAACTCTTGTCACAATGCATGATTTACAAGTAGTGCAATAAGGATGAGGTTTTCTAGTAGGGATGGTTGTTCTCAAATATACTCGCTTTTACAATGCTAATAAGTAGTAGGTTTGGACAAATAATTTAGATCTCTCTCTTTTGCTAGTTCTTTATCGGCATGAGTAGCAATCATCTCAAATTTTCAAATGTTTACACTTGGAGTATTTGCTAGTTTACATTTCCAAGCCGCCCCCGGGACTATGGTGCGACGGAAGGACGACTAGTTGTTATCCCAGGTATCTGTGGTTCGATCCCCAACTATGACATATTTTGTAAAAAAAAATTTCCAAATGGAGTGCGAATCCTAGAACGCTAGGCTTCTGGACTGCCCACCGCGAGCACTTCCCGATTTACCCTGACGGCCAGTGGAAAATTTCTGTGGGACCAGGCCGGTCGCCTGAGGTTGAAAAAACCTCATTAATAATTTTTTTTTAGTTAAACATTTCCAAGCCACCTTAAGATGGCTTAGCATCCTCTAATATAATCACCATGAATTGCATAAATTTCAACTATTAGGATCACACACGCTATTATTTTTCAAGGCTACATTCCTATTTCTCTCAATCAAACTAGGTGCTTTGATATACTTGACACTTATGAAATGACTATGATGGTGTTGAGCACCCCGTGGCTTACACGTGGACTGATAAAGCTATGTAGCAAGATTTACCAAATATGGACGACTCTCTTTCCCTTATGCCAGAGACCCCCACGGGAAGGTGGATTCCCGAGACCAACTCGGGTAGATATACTCTTGAAGATCGCTCCAGAAGGACACACGCCCGAGATCACCTCGGGATAACAGGTCCCCGAGATCACCTCGGAAAGACGAACGCCCAGAACCCCCCAGGCCAAAGGACCCCGAGACCACCTCGGGATACCGGAGCCCAAGGAGTACTCGGCCTAAAGTAACAGTCCATTTCTTAATTATATTGGCACGCACATCAAAACCCATGATCTACCAAATCAAACTTGGGTCGATTGCACCAACAATCTCCTCCTTTTTGATGTGTGACAATATGTTTAAGTTAGGTGCAAAAACAACAATAACAATTGAAAATTACAGACATAGCAAATTAAGAAGCATAAACAAATGCATCCTCCCCTTAACCTATGTCTTCACACATAATTTTTAATTTTGCCTAACAACACAAGTTAAGTTAAAAACTAACTTAAACCCACAAGTTATTCCCCTTTGACATTATCAAAATGATTGCTCCAAGCAATATTAACCATTAGTATCAATGAGAACACCTTTCTATTTCTGAAAACCCCCAGAAATCAGAAAACAGCAGCATCAGTTGACTGTGTCAGTTACCAGTCGACTGGTGCCTGCAAATTGCAAACCCACAGAAAGATCAGTCGACTGGCCCAGGGGGCAGTCGACTGATACTTAACCAGTCTGAAATTTCAGCTTCTGAGCCGAAATTCAGAAACCCCTAGAAAATTTCACAAAATTTGAAAAATTCTGAAATTTTACAAGCATATTTCTTATGATGTTTTCTAACCTAGAAAAATACATTTTCATGAAAATACCAAATATGCTTGACATTTTGACCAAAAGTCAAATTCTTTGAAAACATTTCATTTTGGTTCAACCTTCCATTCTAGGTTTGAACCCATATGTTTTGTAAGTCTATCCCATACTATTTAAAACATAGGAATATTTTCAAACCTCCCCCTTTTTCTCATATGAACACTCAAGACAGAAAAAGTAATGAAAGCTCCCCCTTTGTACCATAATCCCTTGATAGAAGATATATTGAAAATTTTCCTACAACCATAATAACAAGATAATAACATTTCATATAAGCAATACCAAGATATGAATTAAAAATTCATATGAAACCATAAATAAGTACTACAAGGGTCATAACCCCGAAATCCTCAAATATTACAATATCAAATATAGTGTTTGAGAGATAATAAAAGACATGCTCAATCTAAACAGACTCTTAACACTAGCACAACCAAATCATGCTGAGGCTATACATTATCGTCAGGAGGAGGAGGGGCCTGATACATAAGGTTCCAGCGCTGCATCATCTCATACATATCATTGTGTCGCGGCTAGAAACTCTAAAAGTGCTCCCTGAGCCCGTGAACCTCCCCCTAAATAGCAACCTGCCGCTGCTGGAAACTCTGGAAGTTCTCCCTAAGTCCATGAACCTTTGCCTCTAGTCGGGAGAACCGCTCCTCAGCAATCCCAGCAGGAGCAGCAGCAGGAGCAACCTCCTCATCCTCATCCTTATCATCATCATCAGCAGCAGAGCTGGAAGAAGCATGACGACGTCGCCAGACCATCACTCCCTGCTACCTCTCAATCCCAGCCAAGGAGAGTTGCCGAGAACCTATCTGGTCGTAGTCCTTAGACAGTTGATGAATCTGACCTCTAGAGACTCTAATACCTCTAGATAAAAAGAATTCGGTCAAATATGACCGAATGACATGTAGATCTTCCTATTGATGTCATGCGAAAAGTGCATAATAGATGAGAATATCTGACGGGCGATGTCTATGTCTAGCCTCCTTTCTAAAGCATACATCATCAACAAGTGAGGTAGCCAAATCTTCGACCTTCCCTTAGTGACAATGGGCAGAATGCAGTCTAGGACAATTTTATATAAGAAGTTGCTAACTGGACTCATGCACCTAGCTATAAAAATACACTGTAGAGGAGGTCGAGGATTATCAAAATAATGACGATGAATTTGATCAATGGTTACATTAGGCAATGCTAATGGCTTAGTGATATGGGGGAAACATGTAAACAGATTTTCTGACACCCGACACCCTAAGAAGGATCCTAATAATGCAGATGAAAAAGGAATGGTAACTCCCTGTACCATGGACTCATACGTCCCGTCATTGGGACTACTACATGTAAGATTGACATAAAACTCCTTGCAGAGGTCAAAATTTACATAATATTGACAGTATACTAACTTTTCCAACCCAAAATGAGTGATAATCTCAATAATATGAGGAGTATTTGTTGGATCGAGAATAACGATAGAGGGGGGGTGAATATCGTAAACCGTTTCGGATTTAGAAAGAGTATGCACAGCGGAAAATTAACACAAAAAACAAACGCAAACACCACGATTTACTTGGTTCGAAGTCGCGGTCGGCTCCTACTCCAAGGCCCACGATCGTTGACCGTTTACTGCGGACAATTCTATATGTGCGTAAAAAGGTTTACAAACAGATATTACAATTGTAGTACTGTAAACTTAAAAGGACAGCTCTTTGTTACCGATGTTCGGTGTGGAATGTATCTCGGAGTAGAGGGACGTCGTCGGCGCTTGTATCTCGAGTTGGGAGGTTTCCGGAGCAGAGCGCTTGAGTAGAAGAGCGTATTGACGTTGGAAGCAGTGATGTTGAAGCCTCAGGGGTCGAGCCCCTTTTAGAGCAGGTCTGGGGGCGCCCGGGACGTTGGGGGCGCCCTCCACGTGTCCTTTGATCCGCAAGCCTCTCGGTCAGCCTTTATCCCGCTAGGATCGGGCTGAGGCTTTGACGGGGGCACCCTGATTGACTCGTTCAGCTGGCTTCTCAGCTGGATAAGTTTTATCCGCTTCGTTAGCTTGAGCCCGGGGCGCCCAAGGTATCCGGGGCGCCCGGGAGCACAGGGGCGCCCGGGAGCATGGTGTTGGAGCAATCGGACCTAAGATGGTCCGGTGTGACCATGGGTTTTGATGTTTGTACAAAGGGTTTAAGTTAGGATTTCCCTTGTGTACTTATATGTGTATGTTGAGTGTGTAGGTTGTACAGGTTACACATATGGACTTGACTGGACGGCTTCGGTACGGTGAAGGGTGGCAAGGAGACAAGCTGGAGGCTTGTGTGCGCACCTGAGGGACCTTGGTGAGCAGGGACGATGAGCTGATGGGCGCGGACTTCGAGGCGTACGTGAAGGGTAGCATGGAGGCAAGCTGGAGGCTTGCGTGCGCATCCGAGGGACGAGGGCCGAAGATGAAGAGGGCGCGAAGGCAATAGTCGAGGCTGCGGAGGAGGAGTCAGTCGATTCGTGAGGATCGAGTGCTGTGTGAATGTACTCGGGAAGGGTTTCAGCTAGGGACCAGTCGACTGCCCTGGGGGCAGTCGACTGGTAGGTGGCTGGTGAGCTGGCAAATTCGAACGTTGGGGTGTCAACGGTCGAATTTGGCTGGGGCAGTCGACTGGTAGCGAGAAATCAACCCCGAGTCCTATTTAAAGAGGACTTCGTGGTGGCTGAGTTTCTTGACGAAACTTGCTTGGATAGGGCAAGTTAGTAGTCTTGTGTGCTCAGTAGCTTGCAAAGGATTGTGGAGAGGTTTCTCCACCCACAAGGAGCGACACGTTTCTAGCCGGAGGTTATCCGGGGAGTGATCCGCCGAAGGATTGTTGGATTAGTCACCCGACCGGGGTGGATACCAACTAAATCAGGTTGTTAGCGTTGTTTTTGTTGTTTATTGTATATTCCGCTGCGCTACTAACAACGCAGGTTCAAGAAAGAGTTCGAAAACGCTATTTGTTGGTGCAAGTTGCATCAATGATATTCCTTTTTAGGTGTTTTAATGTTTGACAATACACTTAAGTCAGTGATACAATGAATAGACAAAGGGGAGCAAAAGTGAAGTAACCAAAGCTGAAGAAAAGTCCTAGTTAAACTAGGCATCGAAACCCCAAGTCCTAGCGAAGGGCTGCTAGGCACCTAGCGAAGGGTTGCTAGGTATCGAAACCTCAAGACCTAGCGAAGGGCTGCTAGGCACCTAGCGAAGGGTTGCTAGGTATCGTAACCCTAAGACCTAGCGAAGGGCTGCTAGGCACCTAGTGAAGGACTACTAGGCATAGAAGACCTAACGAAGGGCTGCTAGGCACCTAACGAAGGGCTGCTAGGCACCTAACGAAGGGCTGCTAGGCATAGAAGACCTAGCGAAGGATTGCTAGGCACCAGGCGAAGGACTGCTTGGTAACAAAGACCTAGCGAAGAGCTGCTAGGCACCTGGCGAAGGACTGCTAGGGAATGAAGACTTGGTCCGAGGGACTAAGCAACTTAGCTGAGCGATGACTAAGGATAGGAGTAGAGATGGGTCAGGGTTTGGGCGTCTCGGGGTCCGGAGGTATCGGAAGCTAAGCAAAAGTCCACCCGAAGGACTGGGTGGCAACCGTCTCCTGAAAGGAGTAGGTGAAGGGCGAGTTCTCGGGGATAGGAACTCGTGCCGGTTCGACCTAGGGTTTCGTGCAAATCCGAAGTCCGAACCAAGTCTCTAAGGCTAACATTATATGTATCAATGCTTTGTGTTTGTGTATCTTGCAGGTATCAAGAACCGGAGACAAAGCAGTTAAACCCGCCAAAAACTGTTTGGAGGCCCTAAGCAGGGCGCCCCCATCATTGGGGGCGCCCCCAGCAAGGGGGGCGCCCCCATGTAGTATTAAAAAGGCAGTTTTCGTGGTGTATGCAGAACAGGTGTCAACCGGGGTGCCCGGAGCGTCCGGGGCGCCCGGATTAGAAGCTGTTTTGCTGTTTCGAAGTCAGAACACAGGATAAGCCCTCACGGGGACGCCCGGAGCGTCCGGGGCGCCCTGGTCAAAGGTCTTATCACCTGCAACGAAGTAGGTGCAAGGATAAGAGTTGACCGAGTCTTCCGGGGCTCCCCCAGCGTCTGGGGCGCCCCCAGGAGGCCTATATAAGGGGCTTCGACCTCTCTGCTTCAGATACAACTTCTAAGAGCGATCCCAAGCCTTCTGACCGACGACAACACGCTAGAGACGAGGCTCTATGACCGGGAGGCTCCAGGAGGAGGTGCGCGGCACTTCGGAGGTCCAGATCGGCCGAGCTTCTGACTTTGTCTCGTTGGTTTGCTTTTTAATTACTGTACTTAAATTTCTATATTATTGCTTGTAATATTGCACTGTAAGTCGGGTTTCTCCGCCTCCGGAAAGTCCGGGAAGGAGACCAATAGTGGACGGGCGTTCCCGTGCATAGGCCTTGGATGTACTGACCCTGGGGGGTCGGGAACCAAGTAAAATCCGCGTGTACCTGTGTTCGTTTTGTTTTTATTTTCCGCTGCACTAACGATCTGAATAGTTTTACGAACGAAGATTTCCGAATGATTTTCGAACGGTCGATATTCACCCCCTCTCTATCGACGGCACCGGTCCTACAATTGGTATCAGAGCCGAGCCGCTCTTCACCGGACTAACCGCCGACGGAGCAACAACGCCAGGAGTTGAGGGGGAGCCTAGGGGTGAATCAGGTACTTTTTATTTTAAAATGTCCAATTTTAAATTCCATATTATCTGTTTCACGTGCAGGGAGAGAGGGCACTATAAAAATCAGTGCCCTACTCGTAAGAATCGTTCGTCACCGGCGGCAAAGGGGATACCAGCGCCAGGAGTCCGGAAGAACAAGGATCACGTACGATGCTTCAAATGCGAGAAGTACGGACACTACAAAAACAAGTGTCCGGCAAAGGTACGTAAGATTTATGTTTCAAAAGTTTTACAAATTCCTGCAATGTCTTTTAATAATTTAGATAATTTCCCTGATAAATTAGAATTATTGCATAGTCAATTAGATATGTTAAATAATCAGTTACAAAATGTGAGTATGGTTAAAATGTTAGAAATAAATTGTTTAATCATTAATACCAATTCAATAATTACTAAAATTAATTCTGATATTAAATCTAAAATAAACTCTGATAATTCTACAGATAATGATGCAATTAATTCTGGATCTAAATCTGAAATCAATCCCGAATTCGAATATGAAAATCCTAAGGATAAATCTGAATTCAAATTCGAAAATCCTAAGGATAAAACCGAATTCAAAAATCTTAAGGATAATTCTAAGTCAGAAAATCCTTTAGATAATTACAAATTCAAATTTGAAAATCCGTTGTATAAATTTGAATTCGAATCTAAAAATTATAAAGATAACTCTGAAAATCTCAAGATTAATCCAGAAATTAATTCTGAAAATCTCAAGATTAATCCAGAAATTAATCCAGAAAATTTTAAAGATAATCTAGAGATTAATGTTGAAAATATATCTGAGGATAATTCTAAGGATAATGGTGAAGATAAAATTCTCCTAGATAATAACTTAATCATAGATAATATTGAATATTATTATAAAACTTTAACTAGTGGCCCAATTTACTCCACCTATTGTAAGGATATTGAAAAATTTAATCTTGAGGAAGAGATAGAATTTTCTAAGATAAAGGCCATAATCAATAAAAATTACAAAAATTCAAATAAATCAAAATTATTAGAAGAGTGATGATAGGGAGAGTGAATTTGGGAGAGTGAATGGGAGAGTGAATGACGTGGCAGTTATTGTATACACGTCCGATCGACGATCGGACACCACCGGTGGCCTTCGGCTGCCGCCCCGAACCAAACTATACCCTGGGGGGCACGGTAAACCCGTCGGGGATCGCCACAATTGTGATCTCGCATCATTGACCGTCGATTTCGATGGGTTCACCGTTGCCGACGATCCTGACGAGTTCACCATCCTCCCAAGGTATAGTTTGATTCGGGACGACAATCAGAAGCCGTCGGTGGTGTCCGATCGTCGATCGAATATGTACACATTAGCTGGATGTCATTCACTCTCCCATTCACTCTCCCAAATTCACTCTACCAATCATTACTCATTATTAGAAAAACTTGAAAAGAAAGATAAAGATGAAGAAGAAATTTTCGAAATAATGAAAATGATGAATTTAAACCCACAATTATTAATTAATCATTATAACCTTAATTAAATTAACTTAAATATTAAATTCAAATTAAATTCGAATTAATTCAAATTAAATTCGAATTAATTCAAATTAAATTCAAATTAATTCAAATTAAATTCAAAATTAATTCAAATTAAAGTCAAATTAAATTTGAATTAATTCAAATTAAATTCAAATTAAATCTTAATTTAATCCTAATTAAATTCAAATTAAATCTTAATTTAATCCTAATTAAATTCAAATTAAATCTTAATTTAATCCTAATTAAATTCAAATTAAAACTTAATTTAATCCTAATTAAATTCAAATTAAATCTTAATTTAATCCTAATTAAATTCAAATTAAATCTTAATTTAATCCTAATTAAATTCAAATTAAATCTTAATTAAATCCTAATTAAATTCAAATTAAATCTTAATTAAATTCTAATTAAATTCAAATTAAATCTTAATTTAATCCTAATTAAATTCAAATTAAATCTTAATTAAATTCTAATTAAATTCAAATTAAATCTTAATTAAATTCTAATTAAATTCAAATTAAATTCAAATTTATTCAAATTAAATCTTAAATTTAAATTCAAATTTAAATTAAATTCGAAATTCAAAATTAAATTAAATTCAAATTTAAATTAAATTCGAATTTAAACTTAAATTAAATTATATTCAAATTTAATCCAAGTTAATTGAAACTTAAATTCATTTATTCTCAATTGATTTTCTAATCAATTCTTAATTAACCTGAACTCAACTAAAATCTTAAATGACTCGTCCCAGGTTGCTTAGAGTGCCTTCTTCTTTCTGGTCTTTTTGGACTCCTTTAGGCTTAGACATTCAGTCTTGTAGTGGCCCTTCTTCTTGCATTCGTAGCAGGTTACGTTGGGCTTGTGTTTGTCAGTTGCCGGTTCAGCTTGTCCGTCCTTTCTTCGGCTTGTTCTCCGTGTGTTGGTTTGGTTCTTCAACTTTTTGTAGTAGCTTCGAGCTAGCCGGACCAGTTCAGATTGATCTTCTTCTTGATCTTCTATTTCTGAATCTGAGGTAGATTCGGGTTCAACTTGAGTTTGCTTCTTGGTCGTCTTTCCTGTTTTCCCTGCAAAGAAAGCTATACTTTTCTCGACCAAATTGCAGTTAGTCTGTTCATGCAGTTCAAGTTCAGAAAATAACTCATCTAACTTAATTTTTGAAAGATCCCTAGAGACCTTGTATGCATCTACCATAGATGCCCACAAGGTGGCCCTAGGGAACGCGTTTAGGGCATACCTTATAAGATCACGGTTTTGAACCTGGTGACCTATTGCGTGAAGACCGTTCATCAATTCCTGGATTCTGGCATGGAGCTGAGCTGCTGTCTCGTTATCTGCCATTCTGATGGTGAAGAGCTTGTTCAGTAGCAGATCCCGTTTGCTGATCCTCGTATCTGAAGTTCCTTCGTGGAGCTCGATCAGTTTAGCCCATAGCTCCTTGGCACTGTTGAATGGGCCTACGCGGTTCAGCTCCTCTTTTGTCAGTCCGCATTGAAGGGTCTGAGTTGCTTTGGCGTCAGCTTCAATCTTGCGTTTAAGGGCAGTGTCCCACTCTGAGTAGTTTTGTGGTACGCCTTCAGCATTTGTGGGAATCATCAGTCCAGACTGGATGATTATCCACATATCCACCTGAGTTTTCAGGTGGACCTCCATTCGACTTTTCCAATAAGGAAAGTCTTCTCCACTGAAAAGTGGAGGTCTGGCGGTGCTAAAACCTTCTTGGATGGCCATTTGTTACTGAAATAGCAAACAACAAAAACAACGAAAATATTCCAAGACTTGGTCTTGGATTAGTAGTGCGGGAAAAAAAAAGGAACAAATTTCAAGGGGTGTTGCACCAACCTTGAAAGAAAAACTCGAACGAAAATATTTAAAAAAAAATGAGAGAGAAAACGAAAGAAATCCGAAAAATTTTCAAACTGGTGGTTGCACCAAGCTTGAATTCCCCGCTCTGATACCACTTGTTGGATCGAGAAAGACCGATAGAGGGGGGTGAATATCGGAAAATGTTCGTATTTAAAAGAAAGAGTCAGTGCGCGGCGGAATAAAAACAAACAACGCAAACACCAAGGTTTGACTTGGTTCGGAGCCTGGGTCGACTCCTACTCCAAGGCCCACGGTCGTTGACCGTTTACTTTGGGCAATTCTATAGTGCGCAAAATGGTTACAGAGTGAGATTACAAAATTACTGTAAATAGAAATATACACTTTGTTTTACCAACTCCCGGTGTAGATCGAGTTTCGGTGCAGTGGGAGGTTGACGGCGCTTCGTTCTTGAGTCGGGAAGTTTCCGGAGCAGAGCGCGGTCGTCAGAGCGTTTGGATGCGTTGAATGAAAGCAATGTCTTGAAGAGGAGGGTCGAGGGCCCCTTTTATAGTGCCTGGGGGCGCCCTGGTCGACGGGGGCGCCCCCCACGTGGCTTTTGATCCGCAAGAGGCTCGGTCAAGGTCTTAGCCCTTAATCCTCGGGATAAGGCCTTGACGGGGGCGCCCTGGATGCTGGGGGCGCCCTGGTTGACCCGGTCAAACCTTATCCGCAGCGCTGAGCTCTCCTTGGTAAGGCTGGGGGCGCCCGGGACAGCGGGGGCGCCCTGGGTGCGCAGT
Organism: Boesenbergia rotunda; assembly: GCA_024364735.1. Classification (NCBI taxonomy): domain Eukaryota; kingdom Viridiplantae; phylum Streptophyta; class Magnoliopsida; order Zingiberales; family Zingiberaceae; genus Boesenbergia; species Boesenbergia rotunda. The sequence goes on along the minus strand of JAGFNQ010000070.1, from coordinate 111,721 downwards.
GCAGACGCGGCAGCAGCTTAACTCATCAGTAGTTTGCCATGGGGGCGCCCGGGACAGCGGGGGCGCCCCCAGAATGTGCTGTCGAGGTTCATTTGCTTTCTTTGTGTTTTGTGTTCACCTTGGGGGCGCCCGGGACACTCCGGGCGCCCTGGTCAGCAGTTGCCTCTTTCCTTTGAGGCATTCTGAGCTACAGACACACGTTCCTTCGGTCCTGCTTCCAGGGTTAGTCCAAAACACAATAAAACAAATATTTAATTTAATTTCTACAGCTTCAGCTGTCTTGGTTCTGACTTTGGTCTCCAAAATGGAGCCCTAGGTCAAACCGATGCCTAATGTTCCCTCAAGGGGAACGCGTCCTCACCTACTCCTCTCGGGAGAATTTACCTGGTGCCAACCGGCTCCTCCAGTTGGACTTTTGCCCGGCAGCCCTTCGCCAGGTCTTGAGTACCAAGCAGCCCTTCGCTTGGTGCCTAGCGGTCCTTCGCTAGGTCTTTACTTCTGGCAGCCCTTCGCCAGGGCCTAGCATTCCTTCGCTAGGGTTTGTCCATTCTGGCAGTCCTTCGCCAGAGCCTAGCAGTCCTTCGCTAGGGCTTTTCTTCTGGCTGGCATTCCTTTGCCAGTGCCTAGCATTCCTTCGCTAGGGCTTTTCCTGTACACTCAAGAAACTTGTTAGACAACAACTAACCCTTAACTTTTGAACCCTTTTGCCAATATCAAAACACAGGTTTGACTTGGGTGCATTCTGCACCAACAAAGCCATCTTGGCGGAACTAGCCGCTACCGATCCAAGACCCAAACTAGTTAGACCAGAATTTTTCAAAAAGTGTTTTTGAAAATGAAATTTCGTTAAAAGGCTTTGACAAGGAAAGGGTTGATGATCCAATAAGGCTACGGCCAAAGAATTAAGGCCTAGTGCCTCGCCAAGACCTGGAAGCCAATTTTTGAAATTCAAATTCAAAGTACTTCTTGCCAAATTCAAATCTAACACAAGCTTTAATTAAATCTTAGAATTAAATTAAAGAAAAATGATTCAAGCATCTCACAATACACTTATAAAGCAATCATGCTTGTTGTATTGATACATCTAAAATGGGTGAGATGTTAAGGACTAATAAATTGAAAAATATTTTTCAAAATTGCTTTTCAAAATCATTAGAATATTTTCCTAAAAATATATTTTTAAAATAGTGTTTCAACATAATAATGTTTTTATGGAATTCATGCTTGTCTGATTGAATATACATATTACATGTTTTCAAAAATATATCTTTTCAAAAATTGTTTGACTCACGAAATTAGGCACAAGCCTCTTAGGACAACACTAAAGTTTCTTAAGGCACTTAGATTGAGTCAAACGGTATCGGGTACAGGGGGAGTGCTTTTCGTTTTTTTTTCGGTTTTTCGAAAACTGAGCTTTAAACATTATTACTTATGTTTTTCGAAAATTATGTGGGATAAATTACCCTAAGTATGTTCCAAAATTTCAAAATACATTCTAAAAGTGTGCTTTGTCTTGTTTGATTTTGATAAACCCTAAAGACACAGAGGAAGGTCCACTTCTTGATCTAAAAAGACTCCTAGGACGTGTCAGATTTAGGGGGAGTCTGAGTCAACTTTCTGACAAGTTTTAAATTATTTTATTCTTTTGATCCGAACTAACCTTAAAACTCAGAGGAAGAGTACTTGTGGTCAACAAGCTTCCCAGGACTGAGTCAAATTTAGGGGGAGGTCAAATTAAAAGAATTATTGAAAATTTCAAATGTTTTCATACGCGGTATTTTCAAATCCTGTTGAAAACATAAGTATTCTTTCAAAATAGTATCAATTTTCAAAAAAAAAATATACTATAATTTTCAAAAATTCATCTAGTTTTTTTTTAGTTTGGAAAATCTTCCAGGACACTTAGGAAAATATCCTTGTAGTCAACAAGGTTTCCTATGCTTGTGTCAGACTGGAAGATAAACCAAATCAAGTATTATCACTTTAAAATCTTTACATTTTTCAAAATTAACTTACATCCTATTATTCTGTGACTTATGAAATTTTTTATAATATTTACTTGGGTTGGAAAACTTCCAGGACACTTAGGAAAATGTCCTTGTAGTCAACAAGGGTTCCCAGGATAGTGTCAGACTGGAAAAATAACCAAGTGAAGTCAAATATTATGTTTTCAAAAGTACTTATGTCTTTCAAAGCCAAATATTCTTTCAAAAGTACTATCATTTAAAAAAAAAAATCTATTACTTGACTTTGAAAAATATTATGTTTCATAAAACACTTATTTTAGAAACACAGTTATTACTTGCAAAATAGGCATAACATGTATATGTTCCAAAATAATATTCTTTCAAAAGTTATGCATTTTCCAAAAGTACTTAATTTCAATATATTTTCAAAGGTACTTATATTTTTCAAAAATTACATAATTTTTGCAATATATTATTCAAAATACAATGCCTTCAAAAATTTTGCACTAAGTATTTTCAAAAAGAAACAAAGGTTTTTAATGTTGGTGCAAGTATTTTATTTTTGATGTATGACAAAGGGGGAGAGATGTGTGCTTAAGTTAGAAAAATTTCTTAACGAAGATCAAAAAGGTAGTCTCAAAACCTATATCATTTTTTTTTCATTTTTACCCCAAGGACAGTAAGTTAGCCCCTTAAACCAATCTAACTTAAGTTATTGTCAAACATCAAAAAGGGGGAGATTGTTGGTGCAAGTTGCATCAATGATATTCCTTTTTAGGTGTTTTAATGTTTGACAATACACTTAAGTCAGTGATACAATGAATAGACAAAGGGGAGCAAAAGTGAAGTAACCAAAGCTGAAGAAAAGTCCTAGTTAAACTAGGCATCGAAACCCCAAGTCCTAGCGAAGGGCTGTTAGGCACCTAGCGAAGGGTTGCTAGGTATCGAAACCTCAAGACCTAGCGAAGGGCTGCTAGGCACCTAGCGAAGGGCTGCTAGGTATCGTAACCCTAAGACCTAGCGAAGGGCTGCTAGGCACCTAGTGAAGGACTACTAGGCATAGAAGACCTAACGAAGGGCTGCTAGGCACCTAGCGAAGGGCTGCTAGGCATAGAAGACCTAGCGAAGGATTGCTAGGCACCAGGCGAAGGACCGCTTGGTAACAAAGACCTAGCGAATGGCTGCTAGGCACCTGGCGAAGGACTGCTAGGGAATGAAGACTTGGTCCGAGGGACTAAGCAACTTAGCTGAGCGATGACTAAGGATAGGAGTAGAGACGGGTCAGGGTTTGGGCGTCTCGGGGTCCGGAGGTATCGGAAGCTAAGCAAAAGTCCACCCAAAGGACTGGGTGGCAACCGTCTCCTGAAAGGAGTAGGTGAAGGGCGAGTTCTCGGGGATAGGAACTCGTGCCGGTTCGACCTAGGGTTTCGTGCAAATTCGAAGTCCGAACCAAGTCTCTAAGGCTAACATTATATGTATCCATGCTTTGTGTTTGTGTATCTTGCAGGTATCAAGAACCGGAGGCAAAGCAGTTAAACCAGCCAAAAACCGTTTGGAGGCCCTAAGCAGGGTGCCCCCATCATTGGGGGCGCCCCCATGCAGCCAGGGCGCCCCCAGCAAGGGGGGCACCCCCAGGTAGTATTAAAAAGGTAGTTTTCGTGGTGTATGCAGAACAGGTGTCAACCGGGGCGCCCGGAGCGTCCGGGGCGCCCGGATTAGAAGCTGTTTTGCTGTTTCGAAGTCAGAACACAGGATAAGCCCTCACGGGGGCGCCCGGAGTGTCCGGGGCGCCCTGGTCAAAGGTCTTATCACCTGCAACGAAGTAGGCGCAAGGATAAGAGTTGACCGAGTCTTCCGGGGCGCCCCCAGCGTCCGGGGCGCCCCCAGGAGGCCTATATAAGGGGCTTCGAACCCTCTGCTTCAGATACAACTTCTAAGAGTGATCCCAAGCCTTCTGACCGACGACAACACGCTAGAGACGAGGCTCTACGACCGGGAGGCTCCAGGAGGAGGTGCGCGGCACTTCGGAGGTCCAGATCGGCCGAGCTTCTGACTTTGTCTCGTTGGTTTGCTTTTTAATTACTGTACTTAAATTTCTATATTATTGCTTGTAATATTGCACTGTAAGTCGGGTTTCTCCGCCTCCGAAAAGTCCGGGAAGGAGACCAATAGGACGGGCGTTCCCGTGCATAGGCCTTGGATGTACTGACCCTGGGGGGTCGGAACCAAGTAAAATCCGCTGTGTACCTGTGTTCATTTTGTTTTTATTTTCCGCTGCACTAACGATCTGAATAGTTTTACGAACGAAGATTTCCGAAAGATTTTCGAACGGTTGATATTCACCCCCCTCTATCGACGGCACCGGTCCTACACTATTCACCCCCTCTAGCGTACGGAATCGATCCTAACAATTGGTATCAGAGCAAAGGACCGCTCTTGATCGGACTAACCGCCGAGGGAGCATACGCTAGAGGAAATGGAAGGTGAAGGTCCACTTGGGGACGAGATCTACACACCACCGGCCTACGACAATGAAGATTTTGCATATTGGAAGGCGAGGATCGAGATGTGGTTCGGAATGGATTGGGCATGTCGAATTACGCTTGAAGAGCCCTTCGAAGTTCCAAAGGACAAGCACGGGAAGAAGCTTCGTCCTAGATATTGGGACAAAGAGCAACAAGAACAATTCCGGGCCAATGAGAAGGTAACAAATATTTTGGTTGATATATTACCTAACGACATCTTGAGTTGTGTAGGGTCATATCAAAGTGCATGTGAATTATGGAGCAAGGTGAAAGAGTATCATGAGACTCCTACAAAAATTCAAGAGCCTAAGGAGAAAAGCCCCGTGATTCAAGAAGAGGAAGAAGAAAGTGAAGAATCGTCAACCTCCTCTAGAGAAGAAGAGGAAGAGGTCTCCACCTCAAGGATTGAGGGGGAGGAGAGATCCACTTCCATGCCGGATCAAGAGGAGGCATCCACATCATCAAAAGTTGAAGAAGTCTCAACCTCCACCAAAGCAAGGAACAAAGATCACATTATATGCTTTAGTTGCAATGAAAAGGGACACTACAAGGATAAGTGCCCAAAAGGTAAAAATGAGGTACTCTCTAAACCCGGGTCCATTCGATTAAAATCTAACATGAATTGTAGGAATGGAGGAGCCCAAGAGAGAAAAATGAAGATTAGATGCTTCACATGTGGTGAGCTAGGGCACTACCACACCAAGTGCCCAAAGAAAGGTGAAATAAAGATAATGGAGCATCTATGAAGATGGGAGAAAGAAGAAAGAAAGAAGAGAAGAAGCCCACATCAAGGAGGGACTACAAGGGTAAGGGAGGTAATTCCTAACCCTAGATTAAATTGCCATTCATATTTAAGTTCCCCCATGAATGCTAAGAATCATGCCAATTACCCATCCATGAATATTAGAAATAATGCAAATCACTCATCCATGCATGCTAGATTTCATGAAAATTGTCTCTTTGTGCACAACCATGGTTTTAAATATCATGATAGGAATAAGGATAACAAGGTAGATACATATCCTAAGAAAAGCATGCATCATGGTAAATCTAAGACCTATGTATCCAAGGCTAAAGGCATTAACCCCAAGGGAGGGAAACAAATGTCTAAGAAAATGGGTAGTTCTAGGAATGTCCAAAGTGGGCATATGGACTACAAGGTTAAAGGTCTAGAGAGGGAAAATCAAGCCTTGAGGGCAAGACTTGATGTTGGGACCGATTGGCGAGCTAGAGGGGGGGGGTGATTAGCTTCGATTCGCTTGTAGATGATTTGTCGCGGCGGAAGACTTCAAGCAATCGCTAACACAAGGATTTACTTGGTATCCACCCCGGTCGGGTGACTAATCCAAGGGTCCACTCTCCTCACACTCTCATACACTATGAAAGTCTCCTTCTTGAGGTGGAGAAACCTCTTACAAGCTTACAATGAGATACAACAAGAGGAAGCAAAAATACAATGGAAAATCTTACAAGATTTACAATATTAAGCTCACTTTGCTTTCCTTGCTATCTTCAAGCTTGTGATCGCCTCTAGAACTTTAGAAGTGCAGCAACACTAAGCCCCAAAGCTTCTCTTGAAATGGCGTGAAAGAAGGAAGAAGAGTTGCGGCCAAAACCTGCGCGAAAGACCTTATACCCGTCGCCTAGGGTTTGGTAATCGATTACCCAATCGATTACCACGTCACACTTAGCCGTTCAACGGCTAGTTTTCGAACCGTAATCGATTAGCCAATCGATTACCATTGCCCTGAATCGATTACCCAATCGATTCAGAGCCTCTCTGTTCTCTCGCGCAAGCTGCCCTAATCGATTAGCCAATCGATTACCGATACCCTGAATCGATTACCCAATCGATTCAGGACCCTTCTGTCCTCTCGCGAAAACCACTTTAATCGATCACCTGATCGATTGACTCAATCGATTGCCCAATCGATTGAGTCCACCTTAACTTGTTCCTACAAGTCTAGGAACCCCTACCAAGTGTCCGGTCAACCCCGTTGACCAACCTGGATTTCTACTGCCTAGCTCCCAGCTCGGACTTAACCTGGTTCCCAACCAGATTCGCCTAACCCTCGAGTTAGGTCTAGTCTCTCGGTAGACTTCACCTAGTCCCACTAGGTCTTTTCCCTTGCCAGCCTGCGATCTCCCCGATCCAGCTGGACTTCACCTAGTCCCACTAGGTGTGCCTAGTCCCACTAGGTTTTTTGTCTTGCCAGCGTACGATCTCCCCGATCTACCTGGACTTCACCTAGTCCCACTAGGTGTGCCTAGTCCCACTAGGTCTTTTCCCTTGCCAGCCTGCGATCTCCCCGATCCAGCTGGACTTCACCTAGTCCCACTAGGTGTGCCTAGTCCCACTAGGTCTTTTCCAGTCAAGCCTCCAGTCAACCTTGACCCACACATCATGACCACTCAAACATCATTATCAAACATCGAAACATACCATAAGCTATCCAAGCTTACTAGACCTAAGCTCACCCGAGCTTAGTCAAACTAGGTCAACCCTGACCTAAACAAGATTGCACCAACAATCTCCCCCTTTTTGATGTTTGACAATATGTTTGAGAAAGACTAATCCCTATTAGCCTTTCAATCTCTCCCATATTTCTCCCCCTTTGACACACATCAAACGCTCCCCGAGAGTCTGTATGGTCAAAGGCAAATCAATGAAAGTCCCATACCTTTCATTTTAAACCCATGCTCACCCATGAGCATTCATGAAGATTCCCAATCTCCATTCATTCACTTATTCCAAAAAGAAAATGCATCCACATGTTGTTAAGGAAGACCTCCCCCTCAAAACATGCTCTAAACCTCTAACATTGCACCAACAATGTTTTTGAGTTCCTAAATCTTTAGGAGAACTCAATTTGAGGTGATTGAGATTTTGGGATTCAAAACTTGAATCAAAATCTCTCCTTAACCCTTAAATGTTCACCAAACCATTTCCCTTTGATTTCACAATGAAATTTACCCAAATATACTTATAAAAGTATTTCAAGGGTTAGGGATTGGTAGGTTACTCAAAAATGGGTTAACGGACTGAAACTAGACAGTTTCAGACTTACCAATCGATTGGTGTTGGGAACCAATCGATTACGACCTGCCTTAATCGATCANTTACGGCTACCTGTAATCGATCACCAGATCGACTACCCGAGCTTCTGTGCTCGTAAAAGCATCAACCAATCGATTGACCAATCGATTGGCCATGGTCCCAATCGATCACCTGATCGATTGGGAGTTTCTGAATTCTGAAAACAATTTCAGATCCGAAATTCAGAAACCCCTAAATAATTCTACAAAATTCGAAAAATTCTAAAATTTTGTGTAGACATTATTTATACCATATACTATCAAGGAAAAATAAGTTTCTATGAAAATAACCTTTATTTCCAAAGATTGACACAAAATTGGAAACCATTGAAATACTTCAATGTTTTACTCTATTTTGTATCCAATTCATCAATGATGAGTGCTATCAAAAGATAGTCTTCACCAAGGTTTTCCAAGATAGTTTTAAAATGTTTTTCAAAAACAATTTCCAACCATGTTCCTTGGGCTAAATGCACATGACTTGTACATTAGCTTTCCCAATGATTGGAGTTCATTTAAAATTCTTATTTTGATGAGACTAAAACTCAATTTTATGCACTTTATTAACACCTTGAGTTTTGTTCATCACCCTAACATCTCACTTGCTTCTAGTGTGTCTCAAAAACACATACAAGTCACCTTATAGTCTTAGTGAGATGTAAAAGTCATATTCTCCCTAAACTAAGGGTTCATGCATTTCTATCTAGACATTATAAGCTTTGATCATCCACCTAGGATGTCAATTAATGTCAATGTCCTTAAGTTCAATAAAAATTGATTTATGCATGATTAATGACTATGACATGCATCATATTAGGTTTTCAAAAGAAATTATAACTAGATGATGCATGTATGACATGACATGTAATATTTTCATAATAAATATGAATGATGAAATATGATGTCATGGCATGTGATAGGGCATACAAAACATGGCATAGTGTCATAAAAGCATATACCTAGATTTCCTATCTAAGTATCAATAACTCATCGCTAAGCCATTGATAATCCTAACTTGCCCTAATTTCCAAGATAATGCCAAAACTCCCCAACTTGGCCTATCTTTGGATTCTAACCTAGTTGTGCCAACTTTATCAAGTTTAATCCTCCAAAAATATAGTTTGGCACAAATTTACTCCTCCTAGAGTAAATAAATGAATCCTTCATTTTCAAGGATAATAATTCCTTGAAAATGTCCCAAAGTGCCAACTACATCAAGGTTGGGTTAACTACCCTTCCAATTAGAGTTGACACTCCCTAGACCTATCTAGGGTGTGGCGAACACACTCTTAGGAACCCAAAACCTATTGGTGCTCCTTGGGTGTTCTAGGTATTCACTAGGGATACCTTCCCTTGATACCTTCCTAGTGACTTTCTAGACTTTTCGAAGCCTTAGTCACCTTTGTCTTGTCTTGGTCAACCCTAGGGATAGCTTCCCTTGTGGCCTTGACTTGACTTCTAGACCTAGATTTAGTTCCATATTTATATGGAACTCTATGATAGGATGGACCATCATCCTTAGTCTTAGGTTTGTACCCAAACCTTTCTTGCTCCTAGAAGGTCCTTGATTCCTAGATCTAGGTTTTGACCTTTTGATCCCTTAAATAGATTTTCTATTCTTTTGAGGGATTTTTCTAATTTATCAAGTTTTGACCTCAAAACTTGATTTTCGATCATTACCTCCTCAAGGCTTGGTTTTCTAGTATAGCCTTGGTGATTGTTTTTCTTAGCCTTGGATTGGGTAGGTCTACCTTGGAAATTCCTAATTTGTTCCCTATCCTTAGAGGTGGTAGTCCTAGCATGGAAAGCTCTATAGTTTTCCTTAGGGTTTTTATACCTCCTATTTTCATGATAAATAGCATTAAAATGATAATGGTTATCTCTAGCATGCATATTATCATGATTTAAATAAGTACCATTACCTAATGGTACCTTAGTGTTATTCTTGGAGGCTCCCCCTTGACTTGAGCTCCTCCTTTTGCCTTGGTCGGATTCTTCCCCTTTGGACATTGATTTCGATAATGTCCCTTTGCTTTGCATGAGAAGCACACAATGTGCTTCTTATCCTTCTTTGCCACGGGGCCGACCTCCTTTGGCTTCTCTTTGGTCTTGGGTGCCACTAGCACCTTCTTCTTGACCAATTTGGGACACTTACTCTTATAGTGTCCTCTTTCCCTACACTCAAAGCAAATAATGTGATCTTTATTTTTGCAAATTGAAATGTTTATACCTTTGCTTGTAGGGGTGGCACTTTCTTCTTCTTCATTGACATTGGAATATGATGTTGAAGCTTGTCTTTGATCCGATGCCAATGACACATTTTGCTCCCCTCAATCCTAGAGGTGGAGGCTTCTGAATTTCCTCTTCAACCCTTGAGGTAGAGGCTTCTTGAGCTTCATCTTCGGATGTTGAGCACCTCTCAACTTCCGAGTCCTCTTCACTTGATGAATCTCCCTCTTCGGATTTTTCTTGATTTAGTATAGTGGAGGGATCTTCATGAAGCCTTGCCAATGTGCTCCAAAGCTCTTTGGCGTCTTTGAATTCTCCAATCTTGTCCAAGATGGTGCTTGGCAAAGGTTGACCAATAGCTTGATCACTTTGTAGTTGGCCTCGCATCTCTTGATTTGCTCCTCATTCCATTTGCTTTTCTTGAGGAGTTTTCCTTTTGTGCTTGTTGGAGCTTCAAAACCCTCCATTAGAGCAAACCATTGCTCTATCTCCATCATGAAGAAATTTTCGATCTTTGACTTCCAAAGACCAAAATTTGCCTTGTCGAATGGTGGAGGTGCCCTTGTGTCATAGCCAAACTCCATCTTTGAAGTTGAAACCCTTAAATGATGACTTCTTGAAATTAGGGTTTCTTCCAACTTCTTCTTCTTCCTCTAGCTCTTGCCCTCTTGGCGATGAGTCCAAAGAAGAGCAACCTTGCTCTGATACCACTTGTTGGGACCGATTGGCGAGCTAGAGGGGGGGTGATTAGCTTCGATTCACTTGTAGATGATTTGTCGCGGCGGAAGACTTCAAGCAATCGCTAACACTTGGATTTTACTTGGTATCCACCCCGGTCGGGTGACTAATCCAAGGGTCCACTCTCCTCACACTCTCATGCACTATGAAAGTCTCCTTCTTGAGGTGGAGAAACCTCTTACAAGCTTACAATGAGATACAACAAGAGGAAGCAAAAATACAATGGAAAATCTTACAAGATTTACAATATTAAGCTCACTTTGCTTTCCTTGCTATCTTCAAGCTTGTGGTTGCCTCTAGAACCTTGGAAATGCAGCAGCAAAAACCTCCAAGACTTCCCTTGAGATGGCACCGAAGGAGGAGAAGAATAGGAGAAGAGATGCTCCTTCAAACCTGCGCGAAAGACCTTATACCCGACACCTAGGGTTTGGTAATCGATTACCCAATCGATTACCACGTAGGATTTAGCCGTTCAACGGCTAGTTTTCGAACGGTAATCGATTAGCCAATCGATTACCCGTGCCCTGAATCGATTACCCAATCGATTCAGAGCTTCTCTGTTCTCTCGCGCAAACTCTGTGATCGATTACCCCAATCGATCAAGAGACACCTTAATCGATTGACCAATCGATTAAGGGAAGGCTGAATCGATTACCCAATCGATTCAGCCACCCTCTGTCCTCTCGCAAAAACTTCCTTAATCGATCCACTGATCGATTCACTCAATCGATTACCCAATCGATTGAGTCCAACCTAACTTGCTCCCACAAGTCTAGGATCCCCTACCAAGTATCCAGTCAACCCCGTTGACTGACCTGGATTTTTACTGCCTAGCTCCCAGCTCGGACTTGACCTGGTTCCCAACCAGATTCGCCTAACCCTCGAGTTAGGTCTAGTCTCTCGGTAGACTTCCACCTTGCCAGCATGCAATCTCCCCGATCCATCTGGACTTCACCTAGTCCCACTAGGTCTTTTCCCTTGCCAGCGTGCGATCTCCCCGATCCACCTGGACTTCACCTAGTCCCACTAGGTGTGCCTAGTCCCACTAGGTCTTTTTCCATGCCAGCGTGCGATCTCCCCGATCCACCTGGACTTCACCTAGTCCCACTAGGTGTGCCTAGTCCCACTAGGTCTTTTTCCATGCCAGCGTGCGATCTCCCCGATCCACCTGGACTTCACCTAGTCCCACTAGGTCTTTCCCAGTCAAGTCTCCAGTCAACCTTGACCCACTTGACTCACACATCATGACCACTCAAACATCATTATCAAACATCGAAACATACACCTCAAGCTCACCCGAGCTTGCTAGACTCAAGCTCACCTGAGCTTTGTCAAACTAGGTCAACCCTGACCTAACCAAGATTGCACCAACACTTAGTGTATGGTATGATATTGTATACAAGGTGTTTGTATAATTGTTTGTGTGAATGATCAATGCAAAAGTCCTAATCTTTCCCTACTCTTGATGTTTCGGCCAACCCACTAGGACTAGGGTTTGTGGAGGTCAAACTACCCTATGATATATGTTTATGTTTGGGGATGATTATATGTATATGAATGTGGTGTTAAATGGAATGGTTGATTTGAAACCTTAATTGTTAGCATGCTATGATATGTTTATGCATGAGGTGTTTAAATGAGATGTCTGATTGAAATCTTAATTGTTAGCATGCTACCACTTCCTATGATATGAGTATGATCTACGTGACCAAATCTTGTCAGATCTAAAGTGGTCGAATTATGATGTATGTATGAGCATGTCTTATAGCCCATGGGGCACCCTTATGAGATTGCATGTGATATGCACGATGAAATGCTAGAAAGGATACTCCACTAAGTTTGGGATTTAGAACACCCTTATGTTGTGAGGTGTGTCCCAATGGGATCAGAAACACCCTGAAAAAGTGGGTGTCCCTTGAGCAGTGAAAATTGGAGTACATCCTTAGCATATATATGTAAAGACATGATAAGTATTTTACTTTCTAGGTTGTGTACCCGACTCGTAAGAGGGGTCGTTAAATCAAATCCGGGGTGCATGTTAACTTAAGGTCATGGCTCTGGTAGGACGTAAGAGGTCCTGCTCTAATGGGATTGGTGGCTCGCTACCCCAACTCATTAGGGAATGTGCATCATGTGGTACACAACTGGGCCCTATATGACATGGATGTATTTTTAAGTAATACCATTATGGAACAGTTTTGAAAAACATTTATTGCATGTGATGGGTATACTTAAAATACTATATGCTGCATGCTTAGAAACTTTGATGTTTAGTATGCCATGATGAACTCATGCTTATGTCTTGTTATGTGTACATGTTGTATGCTTTCGTATGGATTTTGCGAGTAGGACCGGATCCTTACTAAGCTTTTATGCTTACTAGTTATGTGTTGTCTTATGCTGCAGATAAAGGTAAGGAACACTTGAACTAGAGGAAGAGGCAGGAAGGCTGAAGATGTGTGGGGTGGTGGCTCGGGAAAGAATGATTCTATATCTACTTATCATGTTTATGTGTATGTTTATGTTTCCCTGACAATAAGTGTTAGTGAGTAAGATTGACATGGCATGATAGTGTTACCTTTGGAAGTCTTTTATATTTGATCATGTTATGGGTTACATTACTGGTAAACTTATCATGTTGTAGAATGACTTTGATAGTTAAACAAGCATGCTTAGTCCTTAGTCCTTGCTTTATTGTTTTAATGTCATGCTAGAAGATAGAAAAAAAAATATTACTATATGATTGAGTTGTACGTAACCCCGCCCCGAGAGTAGATATAAGGGCGGGCGTTACATTGGAAAAGACCGTTGGACGCAATAGAAAAGATTGGAGCAAGAGACTAGATGATGCACTTTGGGCCTATAGAACGGCATTCAAGATACCAATTGGCATGTCTCCCTACCGGTTAGTGTATGAAAAAGATTGTCACCTACCCGTGGAGATAGAGCACAATGCATATTGGGTGGTGAAGGCTTGTAACTTTGATGCTACCAAGGTGGGAGAAGAGAGGGAACTTCAACTTCAAGAGCTTGAAGAGATTAGACTAGAGGCATTTGAGAACTCAAGGATCTACAAGAAAAAGACCAAGAACTTTCATGACAAACACATAGTGAGGAAAGAATTTCAAATTGGTGACAAGGTCTTATTGTACAAGTCAAGGCGCAAGTTGATTAAGGGTAAGTTGAGGTCAAGGTGGGAAGGTCCATTTATTGTAACTAATATTTTTCCCTATGGTGTTGTTAAAATTAAAGATGAGGCTAACGGATTTATGTGGAAAGTAAATGGACACCGGCTTAAGAGATACTTTGAAGAACTAAAGGAGCTAGAGGTGGATGGAGTAGGCATCAAAGATGCTATTTACCCAACATAAAGGGGAGATTTCTTTTCCTTGCGTTTTATTTCATTATAAATACCATTTGATTGTTTTCAAGTAGTTAAATTTCCTTTTCCAACGAGTTTTTGATAATAAATGTTTAGGTAATGTAGGATGAATAAAGAGTGATTGTAGACACCAATTTACCCTTTTGGCACCTTATTTTTGCATGAGTAGGAATAAATGTATCCCTCTAGGTTTCCTCTATACCATTTTAGAGTCTTTTGAAAGCAAATTAAATTTGTTTGCCAAAACTTAGGATATTAGTCAATGGATGAAAATTCTTGGTTGCTTGAGTACTACTTGGTTATGGACTCTAGATTGATGAGTTGAGATGAATTCTTTTTACCTAGTGAGGACTTATCTTTATTGTTGAGATACACACATGTGATTGTATTCTAGAACTTGCTTAGGTTCTTTCAAAACCATATTTCTATGATTGGACCACATTTATAAAGGTTAATCACTTTGCCTTCCCTTTTTCATATAATTGTTGCAACATATCTTGTTGATTCATGCCTTAGTATTTTTTCTTTCCCTATTTTTCTGCTCATAACCATATTTCTCTATAGACTTGGTTACTTGGAATTTTTTTCTTGATGTTACTTTGCCTGAGACGGACAGAAGTTTAAGTGTGGGGGAGGTGGCGAAAGCTTTGAAAGGAATTTTGGTGAGAAGTGGTGTATTTTGAAGTTTATTATCTGTTTTATGGGTTTTAAGATGGATTATTTTTTGTGGATTCCGAGTGTTTGAAGGGACTCAAGGAATGGAAGAATATGAGGAATGCAATGCAAAAAATAGAAAAAAAAAGAGAAGAAAAGAAAATGGAGAAGTGTGCCAATTTGATGGGTGATGTATCAATGATGAGTTGTGAGTATTGAAAAGTTAAGATCACTTTTGGAGCAATCTGATTTATGAATGTTGTTTGGTGCTCTAATTCCATGAGGATAGTTTGGAAAGGAATGGGGGTTTACAAAGGTTAGTAACTAGTGAAACTTTTTAAGCCTACCAAAAGCTTCCATTTAGACATGGAATTGGCAAGTGGAATTGTCTTCAAAAGTTCAAATGGTTACTATGACTGAAGTGGAGAATTGGTAGTAAAATTTGGTTGTTGGATCTAAACTGACGCTGCAAGAAAAAAATAAGAAGCAGCTGAAAAAAATCACAGAAAGAAAAAAAAGAAGAAAAGACAAAGGAAATCATGAAGGTTCAAAAGATAGATAGATTTTTGAATTCGAAGTCGAGAATAAGAAGCTAGATGGGTTAAGATTTAGTGATGATTGGAAGAAAAGAAAAATTCAGGCAAAAGTCAGTATCAGAATTCTGAAATTTGGCTACTGATCAGTCCCTGATCGGTCGCCAGTTCGATCAGGGAGGACCAGTCCGATCACCAGACCGATCTGGCAATGTCTGATCGGTCTCTGGACCGCTCAATGAAGTTGGCACAATACAAAACACTGTCTTCAGTATTGAACCTCCTCCAAATCAGCTCATACTTACTTCTCTTGGCTCAGAATTCAGTAGAGACTACCATGAGAGGGCAAGGTGCATTAGAAATAATTTTGAGTATCCAAGTCTTCTATTTTTCCTTACTTTACATATTTCTTCTTCATGCTATATTTCTTTACCATAGTTCTTTCCTTATCATATCATATTCCTCTATTTTCTTTATCATCAGTCTTTGGTATCAAAATTCATAGAACTTCTCTTTCATTCTATTCATTTCATGTTTCTTTTATGTGTTCTAATAAACCTTGTAGATGTGGATCCAAATCAAGAATGGAGGTGGAGAGTAGAAAATAAGCAAGCTTATGGTAGTTCAAGAAACATGTTGTGTTTGAGTGAGCTCTATTTCCATTGAAATGTAGAACTTAGGAAGAGAGCCATTAAAAATCTCTTTGGAAGGTTGTATGTGTTGAGTTCATCTAAATGAGTCATGAAAGAGGAAGTATGCTAAGTTGTTGATTTAAGGACAAGATTCTAGTCTATTGAGTTCAGATTTTTTGAGAATTGACAATCCTAGGTAATTTCTTTTCAATTGCTTCTTACTATGATTGAGAATAATCTAGGGGAGATACATTTTAGTTTCTTGGTAGCTTGTGCGAGATGCCCAAGAATAAGTGTGGGGGAGTTGATAACTTTCATTTTGTTGATTAAATTAGGCCCTCAAACCCATGTTTTGATCCACTATTCATATGCTTAAGTTTGTATTATATTAGGTTTCATGGATTGTCTCCATTTTAGCTTAAAATTCAATTCTTTCTATATTTAAGATGTTTTGACACTTAAATTTAATATCATTTTGTAGGTTTCAGATGATTATGGACCTGGATCATATTAGGTCAAACTTGGGTCAGAATTGGATACGGGTCAAAGGGATCAAGCATCGGATTAATATGAGTCGTCCATTCAAGAGAACGGATACATCTGAACCATCCTCCAACTTCTGGTCGATCCAATCACAAGATAGACTTAATCAAGTTCATGGATCAAGATCTGAATGTTTGGGCCAAATCAGAGTTAATTCAGCCGTTGGATCAAGCAATAGAGGATCTAGACCGTCCAAGCTAAAGAAGAGAAGATATGAACCATCCGCTTCAGATCTGAGTGATCCGAGCTAAGGAGCAGTAGATCAGAGCCCTTGATCAAGATCTGGGAAGTTTGGGTTCGATCTGACTTGATCCGACCGTTGGATGAGATGGGAGCAATCACAGCCGTCCAAAATTCAAAAGGAAATTTAAATGAGGAATTCCCTCTCACTGAGCTTGTGGTCGCCAGATCGCGTTTTCTGTTTTTGTTCTGTTATTCGTGTTCTTCAATTTCCGATCGGAGGTGACAACCAGATCAAGTTGTTTTCCAGTTTTCGATTCATCAAGCTCAGTTTCCATGGAAGGATCGCATTCCCTTCGTATCTGAGAGCTCCGGCGAGGGTTTCACCGTGAGAGAGCTCCATCCGACCAACCTTCATCCGATTCCATTTCTTTATCAATCAGGCTAAATTAGAGGGGTTCTCTGAGCTGGTTCGAGGTTCCCTGAGCTGCCACTCGCCATCCAAACCATTGCAGAAGAGAGGATCAGAAGGAGTTCAGATTCCACCGCAAGCTACGCGATTCCATCTCTGCAGCTGAGTTCTGATCAATTCTCGAGCAAGGGGGTTCCGAGCTCGATCTTTGTGTGACGACAAGGAGAAATCTCGGTGAAGAACTTGAACTGGTGCTTGTAGTTTGTAGATTTCGTTTCTGTAATCAATTTTGCATCGTTTCAGTAGTGTTCCAGTTCGCGATTCAGACACATATCGGACATTGACCGATCCAGACAACACTTGATCGGTCGTCATTCCGATCAGGCTTGTATCTGATCGGTCAGCCGACCGATCAGGAAATTTTCTGCACAATTTACCCTGTTTCAGTTTTCATCTTGCTTAATTTCCATTTCCGAGTTTAGATACAATGTTAGTGAATCTCTGCAATTGACATCAGTCCTATATTTCAATCTTGCGACTTCAAATTGCTATGTTAAATTTTCCTAGTGGTTAAGTTTCACTCTTGAAATACTTAGCTTAACTCTACCTAGTTGAGTCAATTCCACTCAAACTTACTTCCATACTTATTTGCAAAACAAAACCCCATTTTATCTCGAAAACCCAAATCATTTGACGACAAATAACTTTCAAGCTTAATTTGAACACTCGCAACTAGTCCTGGAAAAATACGACCTAAGACCCCTATTCTACATTTCTATTTTTCTAGCAAGGGTTTTCGGTTATAAATTATAAATTTGAGACTCACATTTGTGACATCTATTTTGGGTCCATCAATGACCTAAAGGACTATGCCATAAGGACATAGACTATAAGACAAAA
Organism: Boesenbergia rotunda; assembly: GCA_024364735.1. NCBI lineage: Eukaryota > Viridiplantae > Streptophyta > Magnoliopsida > Zingiberales > Zingiberaceae > Boesenbergia > Boesenbergia rotunda. The sequence goes on along the minus strand of JAGFNQ010000070.1, from coordinate 93,930 downwards.
GTAGAAAAGGCAAAAGAAGACGATAGCTTAGACGTATATTTTGGCCAATAATAGACACCATCTCTACGGGCCCTGCTGACCAGTATTGCCCTCGTACCATGATTCAACACCTGAAAATAGGAATCAAAGAAAAGAAATGTAATGTGATTAGTAGCATAAAGCATAGCGACAGAAATTAAGTATTTTTACATGGAGGGAACATATAAAACATTAGAGAAAACTAAAGGTAAATATAGAATTAAGAAAGAGAAAGGACCAGTATGGATAATAGGTAGTCCAGAACCATCACCAATAATAACACTGTCATTCCTAGAGTAAGGCTCATGCAACGAAAGAGTGGCATGATCAGTAATGACATGATGAGTGGCGTTAGAGTCAACCACCCATTCCTGAGGATTAGACTGAGGAGTAGAATGAACGGTAGTGTGAGCAAGCACTATACTATATGCGAGACATGGAGCACGTGGCGAAGCCTGCGGATGTAAGGCTAGCATCGAGGCAAATATATGACCGCATTGGAAAGCAGAGTGACCTATTACACCATAGATCTAACACCACCTAAGATAGCGATTGGGAGCATGCGTAGTCAATTGAGCAGGTGGGCGTATAAGCAACACTAGGACAGTCAAACGTAGTTGAAAGGACAACATTTGAATCTACCATGTCTCCAATTGTGTATTGTTTGAATTAGAACTATACTGGTGACCACCATGAGAGTTTGAATATCGGGTATGTGAATTCCTTGTTGGAGTCATAATAGCAGCCTCTGGTGTTGAAGATTGAGATAGTGTTGAACTTTTTAATTAGGCCTCATATCCGATGAGTTGCTCGAAGAGCTCGTCAAAGGTGACAGGAATATCATGAACTTGAAAAGCATATGAGATATTGTTGTAGTCATGGCTATGACCATTTAGCACGCAAATAGAGAACTCATCAAAATCAACTTTAACATTCATAAGCGCAAGAGCATCAATATTTCTTTTGATATCTTGTATATAATCAGTGATAGATCTGTTACCTTGGTAAGGGTTGGCAAGATTTTGACGATGAGTCATAATCCTGCTACATGAGGGAGCAACATAGGTTCTCTCCAGCTTCTACCACACGTCTCTTGATGAAGTGGATGCAAAAATAAACTACACAAGAGTAGGTGATATTAATCCAATAATAGCCTTGAGGAGAAGTTGATCCAGATGGAGCTAGAAAATATATGATCAGGATTCATCTATGGGAGCATGGTGTCTGTCGGCGTTATATATGCAGGGGCAAGGACACGAGCCATCAACGAATACCAATAAGTCATACTCGAATAGAAGAGACGTGAATTACAAGCGTCAAACAAAATAATCAGAGGCGGTGAGTTTCAACGGTGCCTGAGCATTAATGTTAAAAACCACAAGACCGGAAGATGAATCAAGAGTTTTATTGGGAGGAGGCCAACTGGTGATGTCGTCGATGGCAACCATTGTGGGCGGCGACTAGGGTTTGTGGAGAGAAGAAATAAAGAAAAAATTGTTGTTAAGTTTATTACTCTGATATCATATTGAGAGTTGAATGTACACAGTTTTATTAATGATAATATATGGTATACAAAATACCATTACAAATATAAAATAGGAAAACCCCTAAAATATTAGGAAACAAATAAATACTTAAATTAGGAAACAAATAAATACATAAATAAAATGAATATTCTCTAATATTAGTGGGTAGCTATGTTTTTTTTCTATTTGATGGCGATACAGTTTGGGGTTTTCCTCTATCTTCTACTTTTTTCCTTGATCACTGAATTACTGCAATAGAAAACATAGAAAAGGTTTGCTCTTCTACATTTTTCATGATTTTCACGAAGAACATGAAGAACAACGATTAACAGCTACGATGTTCGAGAAGAATTGTCGCATTTGATTTGTTTTTAGGTCAAACTGTGATGGGGTAATCCGTTACCTCAATGGATAATTAAGAGATTTAAGATTTGAATCATAGTTATAGTGCACTATACGAGAATTTTTCCCTCTATTGAGAAATGAGTCAAAGAATGCCAATCATCTGAATGGGTCTTGGTGAGCACTTCCTGAGTTATCCTAATGACCAATGAGAAATTTTTGTAATGTCAAACCGATTATCCCAAGATTAGTCTATTTGAAAAGTTAGATATTTAACACCTATTTAAATTATACTATTAAATTATTCTAAAATGCCCTTATATCACTACAAGAAAAAATACTTTTAATGACATTGAAAAGTGTCATCATATATTACTTATACTGACATTTTTGATATAGTGACATTAAGTTAAAATGTCCTCTATAGTGATGTCGTCTAAAGTCTTATCACTTATGACAATTCTTAATGTCACTATAAAATAGAAATAGTGACAACACTAATAGCATGAATTATTGTTATAGTGACAAAAAAGAGTGTCATTATAAGATTTGTAATGACATTTATACATATTATTTTATTATAGTAATGATGACAAATTTATATGTCTTTTAAAATTATTTATCAAGACAATTATAAGTGTCATGAATTTTATTTATAGTCATAATAAAAAATGTCACTAATGATAGTTTATAGTGACACATATAAATATTTACTATATTAGTTTATAAGGACATTTAAAATTATCTTTAATAGTTATTTATTATGTAATTTTAAAATGTCTTCATATGAGTTTTATAATGATATTTTTATTTACATAATTTGGTAGTCTATTGTGACATAAAAAATATCATATATTAATAAATACCTCACCCATTTTTAATATTTTCATGATATAAATATTTACGCATATAACTAATTAACATAAACACAAATAAAAATTTTAAATTGAAATTAAAGTGCAAATCAATAATTGTCAATTTTTTTACAATACAAGACTGTCAAATTGGTCACCTCAAAAAATATCTATACACTAATCGCAATACAAATATACCCAATGTATTTAATTTAAGAACTAGCAAAAAATTAAGTCTTTCCTAAAACAAAACATAACCAAACTTCCAAACTTTGCTGCATCTTCAATCTTCACCCATTACATCTTGAACAAAATCCAATATTCTTGTCACCTACAAAAAAAAATCATATATTAATTTGTGTAAATGAAATAAAATTAAAATAAACAAATCTCGAGAGTACTAATATTGACACTCCAAAAAAACTCATTGATCTTGATAAAAAAATCATATATTAGAAATTTGCTATACAGTAAAACAATTGGTCTTTCTCCCAGCTATATACATAATAAACATCATTCATTATACTTCATCTATAAAAAAATTGTAAGTATAATTTTTTCTAAGACGCCCAAGACATATAATGATCTAAATCTTTGCAATGCCAGGCTTCAAGATACAATATGATTGATAATCAAGCTGTCTTAAAATTATCTATTTCTGCTTTGACCAATCACCTCACTGCAGCAAGGAATGAACAATTAACAAAATATAAGGAGCAACTATACATGACTAAACAGAATTTAAAATGCATTAGATTTATAATAATAAACATTGTATTCTAGACAAGATTCAGAAACCAATCTATAAATCCAAAAAAGACAAAATGTAAAGGAAAGATATAATATTCTCAAGTGAGGCACTTCAAGCTCTTGGAAAGAGAGACACTACATATAGTAAGAATTTGGGATAAACCTACAGATGAATAGCATCAGAAGCACATCTTGAGCTGTTCAAACCATATGCAAGAAGGGCCTGCAATATCAAAGTAGTTTGTTACTCAAATAGAAGTTAGGAATTCTAAGACAGAAACTAAGATATAGTACAAAATATTAGATTCCAAGACATGAGAAAAGGAACATAAGTTCATAAAACAAGGAGATGTGACTTCCAACTACACCATGAATCTTATTTATCATACAACTCTATGAGATCTTATATTAATAGTTACTTGAGAAAAGATATAATATGGGATCAAAACAAACACTACCTGATTAGCAAGGTCTGCAACTGAGTGCACAACTTCAGTTAAGATAACATGGCTCGAAGTTCTCAGCCACGCTCCAAAATTGAGAGAGAAGACAAGGAAGTTGCTGTGCTAACTGCTTGCTGGCTGAAGAAAAAAGAATTGATAGTTAAGCAAGAAATGACAGTTAAAAATAGTAGGATGCTCATTATTAATTGAGTGAAAATAAAAGTGTTTAGTCGCTCAGATGCAAAAGCTCCATTTTCCTGTTGATTTTAAGAATTGGCACATTTTAGTAAGTATATGGTTACAACCACAAGGATGACAACATGATTTCTAGGTTAGCAAAATTTAGATTGTTATACCTTTACTATTGCAACAGCGAGGTGAAAAATCACAGGCATGTACAAAAACATTTGGAAATGATGCTAGAAGTGGGAAAAGAGTGTTTCCAACTCCACAACCAACCTATCAGCACAGGTAAGTTCGAATAGAATTAAACTGCTAACTGATTCAAAAACATCACTTTTTATTCTTCTTGTATCTTTTTTGGATCATACACACCTCATCCATCACAGGAAGGAATTCACTAGCCGGTTGAAACAAAACAGGGTTGGCCTGCACCCATCCACAGAGGCACAGAGCATGAGCAGGGATCAGAACTATTGAGGGCAATAAAATAGGAAAGTGTTTGAGTGCAGAGATAGAGACAGACCTTAGAATTATATGTTTACCCTGAAACAGTGACAAAAAAGTACAAATATCAGAACAAAATGCAAATTGAACCATTTACATTATCACAAAATTGATTGCTATAATTTTATATGAGAAAGTGTATATCAGAATTGTAGTTGGTAACTACAATTTTCTAGCTTTAATGTATTCCATTGATCAAACATGTTCCAGTTATGATCACCTTCTATATGCATGAGAGATGTATAGAAGTTGCTGCTGCTGCCTGCCACAAGTTTGCTTGACAAAGGATGAAGCCGTTATTTCTTGCTAATAAGATTAGTAAAAGCATTCATACATTGCAATATATTGTTCCTTTATGGATGATGTATATAGCAATGATTATAATAATTCATAATCATTGGCTAGCTTATATATATAGACATTGCAGTTTTCCTGTCGACTAGCCACAGACATGATATTAGGCAATGAGAAACCATAGCAATTCATAGTTGAAGCCATTGCTAAAGCACAACAAACTACTTTAGACACATAGGGACGCTACTTGGATTTAGCTAGCTGGATTATGCAATCCAGCTTGACATGTAGTTGCTAACACTTGGCCCTAGTGTTGTTGCAGCAATTGCCATTTGATCAGGATGATATCTAGCTAGAAATAAAAAGGAAGAATGAATCAGGCATACACAGCACTAAATGTTGATTTGTTGATGATGATAATTCAGTCCGATACGGTATGTTAATATATTATGAAATATAATGAAATAGAAAAGCAAAAGGAGCTTAATATATATAGCAACAGAGTTACCCAATTTGAAGTGTAGGTTCACATTATATGGGCTGAAAGAATCCATCGCCTTGTGGTTGAGGCTTCATCCCAAAAACGAAGCAATAGGAGCCTGCTAGAAAAAGAAGAAGGCGACTACTCAAATACATAGGCAAGACCAACTTAAGAATCCGTTCGCTCGAGCATGCAGGGGGAAAAAATATCATACATAAACGTCGAGACAGTCGAATAACCTATATACCTAAAATCAGCCAGACATCCAAATCGAATAACCAGCACAAGCTCAAAGGTCAAGTCTTTAGCAATCAATACCTTAGAAGCAATCAAGAATCCTCACCACCAGCCATTCCAAGAAACCAACGGGGCAGATCCAAGAAATCAATACCTTAGAAATGCAACCTAGGGTTCGGATCTCGACGGGGCAGACGATGGAGCAGACGACACTGGTAGCCGGCAGAGCACACGACGTTGGTGGCTGATGCTGGTGGCCGACGGGGCAAACGACGAGGTAGACGATGCTGGTTGGAGGTGCTCGCGTAGGGGGAGGGCCGATCGAGCAGGGAATGAGGCCTCGTTGGTGGAGGTGCGCTCGTTGGAGGCATTCGCGTAGGTGGAGGGGCGATCGAGCAGTGAGCGCGAGGGAGAAAGAAAGGCTAGATAGGGTACGTGTGAGGGTGGAGGTGATAAGGAGGATCACGCGCTGCGATTTAGGGTTCGCGCTGGCAGGCGAGCGAAAAATTGGCGCTGGGACCAGAAGGAGAGCAGGCGAGGCGAGGCGAGGAGGGAAAACGAAAAAGTTTAGGTTAAATAAATTAAATAATTTTGATTATTTTATAAGGACATTTATAAAATTGTGTCATGATAGAAGGTTTAATCAGATATTGTATTTATAAAATTAATCAGTTTTAAAAAGTATCATTATAATTAGTTTATAATGATATTTACATTAAGTGTCATAAAATAAATATCATAATAGATCTTTTTATTGTAGTGTATTAATTTTAATTAAAGTCATCATATAATTTTTTTTTTTACTCTAACGATAACTTTAAGGGGATAAATGTATTTCAAAAAGCTTTTGGATTCCACTTACACTTTTACTATTATATGTAATAATTTTAGTTAAATGATCAATTTTATATACAACATCTAAATTAACTTCTAAATATTAAAAGATTTACATGCAGATACAATATAATGAGCATTAAATTATTTAATTTCATACTACAAATTTATAATTTTTTTTCATTGAATAATTTATCAAACGAAAACATGATGCACATATCCCTCAAGGACTAGGTCACGTTAAAGTGGGGGCGATTGGAGTATTAATGTATAATTGGATTCTAGCAAATCACATGTAAATATATAACTTATGTAATGATGACTTACTTGTTTGTCTTAATGCATGCACGTGAACGCTCTTATCATTCTTTTGCTAACAAAAAAAGGTGAAAAAATAAATTAATATTTATGAGTTAATGACATTCGGATGAATCTTGCAGCATTTCGAACAATCACGTGACCAAGGTGGTCACGAATCAACTGTCCGAATAATTGAGTTCCGGCGGTGATGATGGAATGTTAGATATTTTTTTTTATTAATGAACGATTTAAGATTTAAATCTCAATTTATAGTATTATTAGGAATTTTTTTCTCTAATGAAAAATAAATTTAACAATATTGATCATTTAAATAAGTTTTCATAGATGCTTCCTAATTTATTTTTTAGACCAAATAGCTATTTTGGAATGAAATTCTATCTATTTATTATCTTACGATTTTTTATCAAAGGGCGTACCCAAGAATTGATATTTACCAAAATGTGTATCATCGTTTCATTGTTACCAAACATCGCACTTATTTTAATGAACTTCCTCTTATACTCCTCCTGCCAAGTACTGCATGTCTTTCTCTTTCTCTTTCTCTTTTTCAATAACGAATTCCGAGACATCAGAATATGTTTTTTCAGACTTTTTATTTTAAAATAATATATTATGGAATCGGATAAAAAACGTAAGGTGAAAATCGAAAAAATATTTTAATTAAAAAACTATCTCATCCAACGTGATTTCAAAAATATACAGAGATCATTTTTATATAAATTAGATGAGCAAAAATATACAGAGATCATTTTTATATTTGATTAATATATTAAATAATATTTAATAAATATATTAATATATAAAAAAGCTTAAAATTAGAAAGACCTGAAATCTTTTGATTTCAGGCCCAGTGTAGACCTGAAACAAAAGATTTCAGGCCCTGGGTCGGATTGAAATCATGTGTTATGATAGGTTTTTTTACGTAGGCCTGAAACATAAAGAAACATCACTTTATATTTTTGAAATCACAATAAAAATCATTGAGAAAGACTAACTTACGTGAGACATTCTAATTAATATAAAATGAGTATTATATTAAAAATGAACTTAATGATATATATATATCAATTCTTTGAAGAAAGAAAAAGCAACTTTAATGCATTACTTTTCTCTTTAAGTTCGTTTTTTTGAACTGAGAACTAATCTAAGTTTGATTAAGCGATTTTTTACAGCAGAGCCTAAAATCAAATATTTCAGGCCCTGCATGATTCTATAAAATTAATAAATATAAAAAAATAATTAAGAGAGATAACAATATATATTAATCAACAAAATTAAAGATATAAGGAGGATTTACTAAAACAAGCTAAGATTCTATATTATTACTGCATCGTTCTGTGCCAACTGACACGGTATGAGAACATCAGTGGGTTTTGGTGAAAACCCACTAATAGACATAAAAAACTCCTATTGCAACATAATGTATAATCATTAGAAGTTTGGACACAAAAAAATATCATCTCCTAGCTCAACTCTAACTATTGATATTGGGTTTTGAGAAATCCAAATATCCTAGGTCAATCAGTTGATTTTGGTGAAAACCCACTGATAGACATAAAAAACACCTATTACAACATAATTTATAATCATTAGAAGTTTGGACACCAAAAATACCATCTCCTAGCTCAACTCTAACTATTGATATTGAATTTTGAAAAATCGAAATATACTAGGTCCATCAATGGGTTTTGGTGAAAACCCACTGATAGACCTAAAAACTTCTGTTGTAACATAATTTATAATCATTAGAAGTTTGACCATCAAAAATACCATCTCCTAGAACTATTGATATTTTTTATTTAATTTAATAAATCATGATTAAATATTATAAAAAATATTTTTTAAATAAAAACATTTTAGAAGAGGGCCTGGACACATCTGTGTTCAGGCCTAAGGAGGTGGTATTTTTTAAATTTTTTTATTTTAAAAATATTTTTTATAATATTTAATTATGATTTATTAAATTAAATAAAAATATCAATAGTTCTAGGAGATGGTATTTTTGGTGTCCAAATTTCTAATGATTATAAATTATGTTGCAATAGGAGTTTTTAGGTCTATCAGTGGGTTTTCACCAAAACCCACTAATGGACCTAGGATATTTGGATTTCTCAAAACCCATTATCAATAGTTATAGTTGAGCTAGGAGATGGTATTTTTGGTGTCCAAACGCTTAATGATTATAAATTATGTTATAATAAGAGTTTTTTTAGGTTTATCAGTGGGTTTTCACTAAAACCCACTGATGGACCTAGGATATTTGGATTTCTCAAAACCCAATATCAATAATTAGAGTTGAGTTAGGAGATGGTATTTTTTATGTCCAAACTTCTAATGATTAGAAATTATGTTACAATAGGAGTTTTTTAGGTCTATTAGTGAGTTTTCACCAAAACCCACTGATGTTCTCATACCGTATCAGTTGGTACAGAATGATACAGCAATAATGTATAATCATAGATTGTTTTAGCTAATCATCCTTATATCTTTAATTTTGCTGATCAATATATATTATTAACTCTCTTTGATTCCAGGCCCTGCTCAGGGCCTGAAATCAGTTGATTTCAGCCCCTGCTGTAAAAATTCGCTTTATCAGACTCATATTAGTTTTCAGTTCAGAAAAATGAACTTAAAGAGAAAAGTAATGCTTTGAAGTTGCTTTTTCTTTCTTTAAAGAATATATATATATATATATATATATATATATATATATATATAAAAGTTCATTTTTAATATAATGCTCATTTTATATTAATTAGAATGACTCATGTAAGGTAGTCTTTCTCAGTGTTTTTTATTGTGATTTCAAAAATATATGTTGGTGCAGGCAACACCAAAGTCAAACCTGGGTTTTGATAATGGCAAAGGGTTCAGAAGTTGAGATGTTATTGTGATCTAACTTGTTTACTGAGTGTGCAGGAAGAAGTTCTAGGTACACTAGACAGGAAGTCCTGGCAAAGGGCTGGGCAAAGAAGTCCTGGTCAAGGACTGGTCAAGAAGACCTGACCGGAAGTCGGGCAAAGAAGTCCTGGTCGAGGACTGGGCACGAAGTCCTGGCAAGGGGATGGGCACCGAAGACCTGACCGGAAGTTGGCCACGAAGACCTGGTCAGGGGGATCGTGCAATAGTCCAACCGGAGGAGCCAGTTGGCAAAAGGTAAACTCTCCTGAGAGGAGTAGGCGAGGACGCGTTCCCCGTTGAGGGAGCAGTAGGCCTCGGTTCGACCTAGGGTTCCATTTGGGAGACCCGAAGTCAGAACCAAGACAGCTACGACTGTAATTATTGCTTATTATGTTTTTGGGATAAACCTATGTTGCAGGGTTGAAAGACTGATCGTCTGCAAGTGAAGGTGCTTCATTGGGCCAAGGCGCCTGAATGGAGACAGGCGGCCGAAGGGGCTCAGGCGCCCGTAAGGATACGGGCGCCCAAGAGTGAAGGCAAAACCCAAAATATAGCTACGAAGCCACTGGACCAAGGCGGATCAGGCACCCGTGAGGTCACGGGCACCCCCAACAGCTCGGGCACCCAAGTGGGGAGGATAAGCACTGACCGAGCCCGCAGATAAGGATTCGCAGATCGGAGGGTACATGTCAGGCGCCCCCTACCTATCAGGCGCCCGTTTGAGCACTATAAAAGGGGCTCGACCCCAAGGCTTCAACAACACATTCTCTCAACATTCCAAAGCTTTTCGTTTAAGAGCTATACCCCGGCAAACTCAGACTTCGAGATTCAGCGCCGACGATGACCCTCTACACCGAAATACGATCTACATCGAGCGTCGGTAACGAAAAGTTTAGCATTTCAATTTTCTAAAATACTGTTGTACTTAAAATTGTAAATCCTTTTTTTGCACGATTATAGTATTGCCCAAAGTAAACGGTCAAGGACCGTGGACCTTGGAGTAGGAGCCGACCGCGACTCCGAACCAAGTAAAAATCTACTTGTGTTTCTGTGTGATTTGTTTATCTCCACTGTGTATTTGCTCTTTCTTTAATTCGAAAAGATTTAACGATATTCACCCCCCTTTCTATTGTTTTTCTCGATCAACAAGTGGTATCAGAGCAGGTGGCTCAAATCTGGTGCAACCAACAATTTGAGAGTTTTTTGGATTTTACGAAATTTTTAATCTCTTTTTCTTTTGAATATTTCTCATTAATCGGGGTTGGTGCAACACCACTCGATCGCTTTTTCACAATTATTTTATTCCCGCACTACTAATCCAAGACTAAGTCTTGGGACAGGATTTCACATTTTTTTTGTTATTTCTGAAATTTTAAATGTCCATGCAAGAGGGTTTCAGCACAGCCAGACCACCACTCTTCAGTGTAGAAGACTTCTCCTACTGGAAGAGTCGGATGGAAGTCCACCTGAAAACTCAGGTGGATATGTGGATCATAATCCAATCTGGTTTGGAAATCCCCACGAATGCTGAAGGAGTGGCACAACATTACTCAAAATGGGACGCCTCGCTGAAGAAGATGATCGAGGTTGATGCAAAGGCAACCCAGACACTCCAATGCGGATTAACCAAAGAAGAACTGAACCGGGTGGGACCCTTCAACAGTGCGAAGGAACTCTGGAGTAAGTTTATTGAATTGCACGAAGGTACCTCCGACACCAGAATCAGCAAAAGGGACCTACTGCAGAACAAATTGTACACAATCAAAATTAAGGAAGGCGAGTTAGCAGCCTAGCTCCACGCCAGGATTCAGGAGCTGATGAATGACCTGCACACAATCGGTCACAAGGTAGAAAATCGTGACCTTATCAGGTATACCCTAAACGCCTTCCCAAGAAATACTTTGTGGGCATCTATGGTAGATGCTTACAATGTTTCTAGGGATCTTTCTAAAATTAAATTAGACAAATTATTTTCAGAATTAGAATTATTTGAGCAAACTAACTGCACTTTAGCCGAGAAAGGTATTGCTTTTCTTGCAGGAAAAACCCAAGGAAAGGTGGCCAAGAAAAAGCCTCAACCTGCACCCGAGTCTGACTCAGACTCAGATTCAGAAGACAGCGAAGGGGATCGATCCAAGATGGTTCGACTAGCCCGGGACTACTACAAGGAGTTGAAGCATCAGACCAATAGAAGAAAGGTCAGCCGAAAGAAGGAAGATCCAGCTGAACCCTCAACGTCTAAGACCAAATCAAATGTGACATGCTATGAATGCAACAAGAAGGGACACTACAAATCGGAGTAACCTAATCTGAAAGAAGCCAAGAAGACTCGAAGGAAGAAGGCCCTTCAAGCCACGTGGAATGAGTCATCCTCCGAAGAAGAAGAAGAGGCCCCACAATCAAACCTGCTCACCTTGACTGCTTCAGAAGACATTGACACCGAATCAGAATTGGAGTCGGACGACGGAAAGCTCACAATTTCGCAGGACAGCAAAATAACTGTAAGTGGTTATTGTAAAGTTGAATTATCAGAGTTAATTGCTTACCTATCTAGTAACTTGGCGAAAGCCAAAATCCGACTCGAGTCCCTTCGACAGGAAGTAAAACTCCTAAAAGTGGGAGCTGACTCTAGATCTTTGACTAGGAAGGTTCAAGAAGGAACCTCTACTCAAGTTGAAAAGCTTGAGAAAGAGAACTCCTCCTTGAAAACTCAAGTCAAGGACCTTAGAGCAGCTTTAGAACGATTCACTTCGGGTTCCAAGGGTCTTGACATGATCCTTGGAAAATAGAATTCCGTTCTAAATCGATCCGGGTTAGGGTATCAAACCAAGTCTAGACAAAGGTCATATTATGCTGTATTGAACCAATCTAGGCCCAAAGTTCAAGCATGGGTACCAAAACTATGCTTGAACAACCAAGTTGGACCAAACCAATATTGGGTCCCCAAGGACAAGATTCATATCTTGCCGAACCATTATCGTGGCTTTAGTCCAGGGGGAGCCAACTTAAAAATAATTTTTATAGTTAAATAAATTCTTTTCTTAATTTGAATTGCATGCTTGATTGTTTATTTATTTTTGTGCAAATTACCATGCTTAGACCTAGGACTGGTTAGACTAAGGACTAAAACAATTAACTGAAATTTGAACAACATAGTATTGGGTGGAGGTGAGGTGATAGTGTTGGATCGGGAGAAACGATAGAGGGGGGTGAATATCGTAAAACGTTCGGATTAAGAAAAAGAGAATGCACAGCGGAAATTAACACAAACACACGCAAACACCAAGATTTTTACTTGGTTCGGAGTCCAAGTCGACTCCTACTCCAAGGCCCACGGTCGTTGACCGTTTTCTGCGGGCAATTCTATATGTGCGCAAAAACAGTTTACAAGAAGTATTACAATACTAGTGTAGTAAACTTTAAAGGAAGCTCTTCGTTACCAACGTCCGTTGTAGATTGGATTTTCAGAGCAGAGGGCCGTTGTCGGCGCTTGTATCTCGAGTCGGGAGGTTCCCGGAGCAGAGCGTGAGCGTAGAAGAGTGTGAATGCGTTGGAAAAATTGATTGCTTGAAGCCTTGGAGTCGAGGGCCTTTTTATAGCCCCTGGGGCGCCCGGAACGTCGGGGGCGCCCCCCCACGTGTCAGCTGATCCGAGTTCCTCTCGGTCAGCTCTAATCCCTTCAATCCTGGGATCAGGCTTTGACGGGGCGCTCAGGACGCTGGGGGCGCCCGGGTTGACTTCGCTGGCTTCTGCTTCGTTAGCTTCAACTGGGGGCGCCCGGGACGCTGGGGGCGCCCGGGAGCATGGGGGCGCCCGGGAGCATGGGGGCGCCTTGCCCATGAACTACCGAAGCACTCTTTTTGCTTAGTCTGTTTTGTGTTGCCCTTGGGGGCGCCCGAAACACTGGGGGCACCCTGCTCAGCTGCTGCCTTTCTCCTTTAAGGCGTTCTAAGCTTCAATGACTCATTCCTACGGTCCTGCATCCAGGGTTAGTCCAAAACAAGTACAAAGCAACAGAGTATTAAGATTATACAGCCTTAGCTGTCTTGGTTCTGACCTTGGGTCTCCCAAATGGAGCCCTAGGTCGAACCGACGCCTACTGTTCCCTCGACGGGGAACGCGTCCTCACCTACTCCTCTTGGAAGAATTTACCTGATGCCAATCGGCTCCTCCGGTTGGACTTTTGCCCAGCAGTCCTTCGCCAGGTCTTCAGTACCAAGCTGTCCTTCGCCTGATGCCTAGCAGTCCTTCGCTAGGTCTTTGTATCCTGACATTCCTTCTCCAGGTGCCTAGCAGTCCTTCGCTAGGGCTTTGTATCCTGGCATTCCTTCGCCAGGTGCCTAGCAGTCTTCGCTAGGACTTTTCCTACACACTTGAGTAACATATTAGATAAACAGTATACCTTAACTTTTGAACCCTTTTGCCATTATCAAAACACAGGTTCGACTTGGGTGCTTTCTGCACCAACAATCTCCCCCTTTTTGATTTATGTCAACCCTGGTTCAAAAAGTTAAGTTAATCAAAAAAATGAAATTTTGTTTCCTCCCCCTGGAAGGAATCTCTCCCTAGATTTTTCAAAAGTTCGTGGGGTTTTGAAAATATATTCTAAGTCTAAAGATGGATTTAATTTTACTTAGAATAATTTTTAACTTAAACTTTAAAGACATATTTTCTGAAATAATTTTGGTTATGCACTTTTGGAAAATTTATACTTGTAGAAAATTTAAGTTTAAATACTTAGATAAATTTGAAAAGATAAGTTTAAGTATTACTAAGGATTTTGAAAACTTATGTTTGAGTACTAAAGAAAATTTTGAAAATTTAAGTTTAAGTACTTAGAATGTTTTTGAAAACTTAAGTTTAAAGTACTTAGAAGATTTTTAAGTTTCAAATACTTAGAAAAATTTGAAAAATTTAAGTTTTAAGTACTTAAGAAAATCTGAAAAATTTTAGATTTAAGTACTTAGGTAAATTTGAAAAATTTTAGTTTTAAGTAAAATTTGAAAACTTAAGTCCTTAGGGAAGATTGAAAACATAAGTTTTAAAGTACTTAAGAAAGCTTTGAAAACTTTTAAATACTTAGAAAACCTTAATACTTTTGAAAAATGAATTAAGTACTTTTTGAATATAGAGTTTGAAATTTTGGATTTAGAGAAAAAAATTTTAAACTCTCCTTTCTTATCTCTCCCCCTTTGCCATATATCAAAAATAAAGAAGTGTAGCATAAACAGGATAATTAAGTTGCATAAAAGAAAATAATAACTTGCATAATTCGCTGTACTGAATCAGTTCAGGATATGAATTAAACCAAATCAGTTTCAATTTTTTTTTAGGGTCCTGTCTAACCAAATTAGCTACTTACTAACTGCTATAAGCAGTAATTTTTGCTAGGGTTAGTCAAGTTAAGTGTTCTATTCAAGTTAGATTTTCTAAACTTGACACTTAACTTGATTACTGTGTAAGTTGTATTTAGTACCCCAATTACTGCAGATGCACTGACATAAAGCATCTTGAATTAAGGCAAAGTCCTATGCATCTCAACCCATTCTAGGTTATCAATCAAAAGTACCCTAAGGTGCTTGTGAGATGTTGGCTTCTAAATCTATAGGTGCATGCAGTTCTAGGGTTAGGGCCTAGGCTAAGTCCATTTGCGAAAAAGCCCTAGTTTTGAAAGGGGTAGTTTTTTAAAATAAAACTAAGTCAAAAATTTATTTCTTTTTAAAACTTTTCAAAATTAAGTAAAAGTTGATTTTGAAAGCATTTTAAAAACTACTTTAAAAATTAATTTTGAAATAAGTAAAGTAGTAAGAAAACCAACAGTAGGCCATATCTATTCTACCAAGCATAATCCTAACTGCTGATCAAATAGTAGAGAAAAACAAGTACTCATCTCCATAAGTCAGCTAGTCAACAGAGAGAATCAGCACAGTCATACAAGTCAAAACATAAGTCAACCCAACTGAGTAGGGGCAGTCATATAGTCACTGGTACAATGCTAATCAAATCTAGGAGGAGGGACCAGGATGATCAGAAGAGCCTGGCTGCCAGGATTGGAACAACTCCATCATCTCGTGATACTGTGCATCTCTGGTCTCCCTCTCAGCTCTAAGGGCACTCATATAGTCAGTGTAATAGCCTAGATTTGTCTCCATATTTTCAGCATGGTTTGCCTCCAATTCCTCTCGGAGGCTCTGGACCTGTGTCTCCAGCCGTGTCACTCTCTCGTAGAGTGTCGGTAGAGGGGGCTCGTCTATGTGTGCTCAAGCATCTGCTGCCAAATCGGCGACATCGACTTCAACCTCCTCGTCTGAGTCGATCTGAGCTCCGGCTCACTGTCGTCTCCAAGTCAAAACCCCGGTGGCCGATACCTCTATACCAGCTAAAGAGAAGTTCCTAAACCCTATCTCGTCAAAATCGGTCAGCGCGGTTATTTCACCTACGGTAATGTCACGACTGTGGTGATGAAGGATGGAGGTGATGATGTGGCAGAAGGGGGTGCGTACCCGACCCTGAGTCGTGACACTGGAGGCATATAAGATAGCGTGGAATATGTGAAGGCCAATGTCAATGTCTAGATGATGGATCAGGGCATACAGGAGGAAGGCATGAAAAGGTCGCATGGTCGCGACATCCCTAGTAGATAGTGGTAATATGCAGCGGACCAGGACTCTGTACAGGGCGTTGTCCTAGACCTGAAGGTCAACGAACTGAAATCGTCTAGCTACGGGGAGTCTAGCTTCCCTATAGAAATAGGAGTGGAGAGTGTCTAGAGTAATGTGAGAGTAGGGAGCATCAAATGGAGGATCACTAGGAGGATAGCAACAAATGGTGGACTGGGAAGGTCGTAGTCTAAGAAATCGATTTAGTAAGGTAGGGGTGATTGACAAGGGTATCCCTTGAATAGTAGTGACAAACGTGAGATTGTTCTATCTAACAATGTTATTATAGAATTCTGCACATAAAGTTGTGTTAATTGAATGAGTGCAGAACACTAGATTGTCTAGTTGATAAAAGTTTATAATATTCATGGCTAAAGAACAAGATTGGGTGAAGAAGTGTCTATTTAGATAGCTAGTTTTGATAGGCTTATAGGTTGTCCGAGCGAACTTATTACAATGTTCTAGAGTAGGGAACCTAGGGTCGGGACTCGGTTCGGTACCGGGGGTTCGCTTGGTTCGCTCGGCATTTTCTAAGTTAAGAAACATGCATTTATAAGAACGGAATTAAGAAAGTAATTCTAAATGCATAAAAGAAATCATACCGGGGAGGCATGGTTGAGATTGAGGAAGCACAAGTGTCACTTGATCTCTTTGGAAGGAAGGAAGTGAGGAAGGAGGATGGTTTTTGTTGTGGGGAGAAGAGGGAGTTCGGGTGCCTTTTTATAGGCAGTTCATTGGGGGCGCCCGGGACAGCGGTCTACTGCCTTTGGCAGTGAATAGTGATGGTTGGGGGCGCCCGCAATGACTCGGGCGCCTCGGTCAGGCTGAAATTTGCAGCTTTGCTGCTTTGACTGGTATGGGGGCGCCCCGGTCAAGGGATAAAGGCAGCTTTTTGCCTTGAGAGAAGAGAAAGTCATGGGGGGGCGCCCGAGGAGTCACGGGCGCCCGGATTATGTAGGAGGTGACACTTTTGATGTTTTGTGATCATTTGACCATGGTTTAAAAGGTTTGACCATGGTTTAAAGGGATTTGACTGCTTTGAATATTGTTTGACTGCTTTGACCATGGTTTGACTACGTTGACCATGGTTTGACTATGTTGACCATGGTTTGACTAAGTTGACCATGGTATGACTACGTTGACCCTGGTATGACTACGTTGACCATGGTTTGACTACGTTCTGAACTACAGGATTAAACCATAATATTGGTGTTAAAGGAATTTTAATTGAGTATAATTTTACTGTCTCACCCAATCTAGGGTTTTCAATCACGTTAGGCTTATAGGTTTTGTGAGACAGGTTTTGATAAAAGAATTTTTGAGAGAAACATGATTTATTTTGAAAAACTTAATTAATTTTGAAAACAATTGAATTTATTTTGAAAAGAATGTTTAAATCTACAACTAAATGAGAATTTGTGTTAGATTCGAATTTAACAGAGACTAATTTGAATTTCAAAGATTGACTTCCAGGTCTTGGTGAGGCACTAGGCCTTCTTTGGCCGTAGCCTTATTGGATCATCAACTCTTTCCTAGACAAAGCCTTTCAGTGAAATTTCATTTTCAAAATTAATTTTTAAAAAATTCTGGTCTAACTAGTTTGGGTCTTGGATCGGTAGCTTCGGCTAGTTTCACCAGTCTAAAGAGGCCAAGTAGAGAATACTTGACCTTATTAGAATTGGTTTCCCTAACGTACTATCATCTCACCTTCACCCAATACTATGTTATCAAATTTCAGTTAAGTTGGTTCAGTCCTTAAACTAACCATTCCTAAATCTAAACATGGTAAATTGCAGAAATTAAGTAAACAATCAATCATGCAAATTGCAAGCAAGAATTGAATTTTATCTAACAATAAATATTGTTTTCAATTTGGCTCCCCTGGACTAAAGCCACGATAATGGTCTGGCAAGATGTGAATCTTGTCATTGGGGATCCAGTATTGATTTGATCTAGTTTGTTTGTTCAGGCATAGTTTGGGTACCCATGCCTGAACTTTAGGTCTGGACTGGTTCAGTACAGCAAAGTAGGATCTTTGTCTAGATTTGGTTCTATAACCTAGTCCAGATCGATTTAGAACCGACTTCTGTTTTCCAAGAATCATGTCAAGACCCTTGGACCCAGAAGTGAATCGTTCTAAAGCCGCTCTAAGATCCTTAACCTGAGTTTTCAGGGAGGAGTTCTCTTTCTCAAGTTTTTCAACTTGAGTAGAGTTTCCTTCTTGAACCTTCTCAGTTAAGGGTCTAGAGTCAGCTCCCTCTTTCAGGAGTTTTACTTCCTATCGGAGGGATTCGACTCGGAGTTTAGCTTTCGCCAAATCACGAGAATGATAAGAAATTAACTCATTTAACTGATTTCTAGTAATACCACTTACCTTGATTTCACCGTCCTCTGAAAATGTCAGTCTGCCGTCGTCCTGTTCTGATTCTGATTCGGTCTCGACTTTTTCTGAGGCGGTTAGTGCGAGTAGGTTCGACTATGGGATCTCTTCTTCTTCGGAGGAGGAGGACTCGTCCCACGTTGCTTGAAGTGACTTTTTTTCCTTCTATTCATCTTGGTCTCCTTTAGGTTCGGACACTCCGTCTTGTAGTGACCCTTCTTCTTGCACTCGTAGCAGGTCATGTTGGGCTTGTTCTTTTCATTTGCGGGTTCAGCTGGTTCGTCCTTTCTTCTGCTGGCTTTCCGTCTGTTGGTTTGGTTCTTCAATTCCTTGTAATAGTTTCGGGCCAGTCGGACCAGCTTTGGTCGATCTCCTTCTTCATCTTCTGAGTCTGAGTCTGAGTTGGACTCGGGTTCAGGTTGAGGCTTCTTCTTGGTTGCCATTCCAGATTTACCTGCAACAAAGATAATACCTTTCTCGGCCAGATTGCAGTTAGTCTGTTCATGTAATTCTAATTCAGAGAATAATTCATCTAATTTAATTTTTGAAAGGTCCCTGGAAACCTTGTATGCATCTACCATAGATGCCCACAAGGAGTTTCTAGGGAAAACATTTAAAGCGTACCTTATTAGGTCACGGTTTTCTACCTTGTGACCAATGGTGTGTAGTCCGTTCATCAATTCCTGAATTCGGGCGTGGAGTTGAGCTGCTGTTTCATTGTCGTTTATCTTGATCGTGTACAGCTTGTTCAGGAGGAGATCTCTCTTGCTGATCCGAGTGTCTGAAGTTCCTTCGTGCAGCTCGATCAGTTTCCCCCACAGCTCCTTGGCACTGTTGAATGGACCCACCCGGTTCAGCTCCTCTTTTGTTAAGTCGCATTGGAGGGTCTGGGTCGCCTTTGCATCAGCTTCAATCTTCCGTTTCAGAGCGGTGTCCCACTCTGTGTAGGTTTGAGGTACTCCTTCAGCATGTTTTGGAATCTCCAGTCCGGACTGGATGATTATCCACATGCCCACCTGAGTTTCTAGGTGGATCTCCATTCTGCACTTCCAGTAGGAGAAGTCCTCCCCACTGAAGAGAGGTGGTCTTGCAGTGCTGAAGCCTTCTTGCATGGCCATTGTATCTGAAATGTAAACTTAAACGGAAAAAGGAATATCCCAAGACTTGGTCATGGATTAGTAGTGCGGGATAAAGAAAAAAATATTTACCGAGGGGTGTTGCACCAACCTCGATTAATGAGAAGAAATTTAAAAAAAATTCGTAAAAATCCGAAAAAAATTCTTAAATTGGTGGTTGCACCAAATTTGAGCTTCCCCGCTCTAATACCATTTGTTGGATTGAGAGAAACGATATAGGGGGGGTGAATATCGTAAAACGTTCGGATTCAGAAATAGAGAATGCACAGTGGAAATTAACACAAACACATGCAAACACCAAGTTTTTTACTTGGTTCGGAGTCGGGGTCGGCTCCTACTCCAAGGCCCACGGTCGTTGAACGTTTTCTACGGGCAATTCTATATGTGCGCAAAAACAGTTTACAAGAAGTTTTACAATACTAGTGCAGTAAACTTTAAAGGAAGCTCTACGTTACCAACGTCCGTTGTAGATTGGATTTTCGAAGCAGAGGGACGTCGTCGGCGCTTGTATCTCGAGTCGGGAGGTTCCCAGAGCAGAGCGTGAGCGTAGAAGAGCGTGAATGCGTTGAAAAAATTGATTGATTGAAGCCTTGGGGATGAGGGCCTTTTTATAGCCCCTAGGGGATCCCGGAACGTCGGGGTCGCCCCCCCACGTGTCAGCTGATCCGAGTTCCTCTCGGTCAGCTCTGATCCCTTCAATCTCGGATCAGGCTTTGACGGGGGTGCCCGGGACGCTGGGGGCGCCCGAGTTGACTGGGTCACCTCTTATCCGTTTGGCTTCGCTGGCTTCTGCTTCGTTAGCTTCAACTGGGGGCGCCTGGGACGCTGGGGGCGCCCGGGAGTATGGGGGCGCCCTGCCCATGAACTGCCGAAGCACTCTTTTTGCTTAGTCTGTTTTGTGTTGCCCTTATGGGTGCCCGGAACACTGGGGGTGCCCTGCTCAGCTGCTGCCTTTCTCCTTTAAGGCGTTCTGAGCTGCAATGACTCATTCCTACGGTCCTGCATCCAGGGTTAGTCCAAAACAAGTACAAAACAATAGAGTGTTAAGTTTATATAGCCTTAGCTGTTTTGGTTCTGACTTTGGGTCTCCCCAATGGAGCCCTAGGTCGAACCGACGCCTACTGTTCCCTCGACGGGGAACGCGTCCTCACCTACTCCTCTCGGGAGAATTTACCTGATGCCAACCAGCTCCTCCGATTGGACTTTTGCCCAGCAGTCCTTCGGTAGGTGCCTAGCTGTCCTTCGTCAGATCTTCAGTACCAAGCTGTCCTTCGCCTGGTGCCTAGCAGTCCTTCACTAGGTCTTTGTATCCTGGCATTCCTTCGCCAGGTGCCTAGCAGTCCTTCGCTAGGGCTTTGTATCCTGGCATTCCTTCGCCAGCTGCCTAGCAGTCTTTCGTTAGGACTTTTCCTGCACACTTGAGTAACATATTAGATAAACATTATATCTTAACTTTTGAACCCTTTTGTCATTATCAAAACACAGGTTCGACTTGGGTGCTTTCTGCACCAACAATCTCCCCCTTTTTGATTTATGGAAACCCTGGTTCAAAAAGTTATGTTAATAAAAAAAAACTGAAATTTTGTTTCCTCCCCCTGGAAGGAATCTCCCACTAGATTTTTCAAAAGTTAGTGGGGTTTTGAAAATATATTCTAAGTCTAAAGATGGATTTAATTTTACGTAGAATAATTTTCAACATAAACTTTAAAGACATATTTTCCGAAATAATTTTGGTTATGCACTTTTGGAAAATTTATACATGTAGAAAATTTAAGTTTAAATACTTATATAAATTTGAAAACATAAGTTTAAGTATTACTAAGGATTTTGAAAACTTAAGTTTGAGTACTAAAGATAATTTTGAAAATTTAAGTTTAAGTACTCAGAAAGTTTTTGAAAACTCAAGTTTAAAGTACTTAGAAGATTTTTAAGTTTAAAATACTTAGAAAAATTTGAAAAATTTAAGTTTTAAGTACTTAAGAAAATCTGAAAAATTTTAGATTTAAGTACATAGTAAAATTTGAAAAATTTTAGTTTTAAGTAAAATTTGAAAACTTAAGTCCCTAGGGAAGATTGAAAACATAAGTTTTAAAGTACTTAAGAAAGCTTTGAAAACTTTTAAATACTTAAAAAACCTTAATACTTTTGAAAAATGAATTAAGTACTTTTTGAATATAGAGTTTGAAATTTTGGATTTAGAGAAAAAAATTACCTACTTACTAACTGCTATAAGAAGTAATTTTCGCTAGGGTTAGTCAAGTTAAGTGTTCTGCTCAAGTTAGATTTTCTAAACTTGAGACTTAACTTGATTACTGTGTAAGTTGTATTTAGTGCCACAATTACTGCAGATGCACTGACTTAAAGCATCTTGAATTAAGGCAAAGACCTAAGCATCTCAACCCATTCTATAATCAAAAGTACCCTAAGGTGCTTGTGAGATGCTGGCTTCTAAATCTATAGGTGCATGCAGTTCTAGGGTTAGGGCCTTGGCTAAGTCCATTTGCGAAAAAGCCCTAGTTTTGAAATGGGTAGTTTTTTTAAAAATAAAACTAAGTCAAAAATTTATTTCTTTTTAAAACATTTCAAAATTAAGTAAAAGCTGATTTTGAATGCATTTTAAAAACTACTTTAAAAATTGATTTTGAAATAAGTAAAGTAGTAAGAAAACCAACAGTAGGCCATATCTATTCTACAAAGCATAATCCTAACTGCTGATCAAATAGTAGAGAAAAACAAGTACTCATCTCCATAAGTCAGCTAGTTAACAGAGAGAATCAGCACAGTCATACAAGTCAAAACATAAGTCAACCCTACTAAATAGGGGTAGTCATATAGTCACTGGTACAATGCTAATCAAATCTAGGAGGAGGGACCAGGATGATCAGAAGAGCCTAGCTGCCAGGATTGGAACAACTCCATCATCTCGTGATACTATGCGTCTCTGGTCTCCCTCTCAGCTCTAAGGGCACTCATATAGTCAGTGTAATAGCCTAGATTTGTCTCCATATTTTCAGCATGGCTTGCCTCGACTTCCTCTCGGAGGCTCTGGACCTGTGTCTCCAGCCGTGTCACTCTCTCGTAGAGTGTCGGTAGAGGGGGCTCGTCTATGTGTGCTCGAGCATCTGCTGCCAAATCGGCGACATCGACTTCAACCTCCTCGTATGAGTCGATCTGAGCTCCGGCTCACTGTCGTCTCCAAGTCAAAACCCCGATGGCCGATACCTCTATACCAGCTAAAGAGAAGTTCCTAAACCCTATCTCGTCAAAATCGGTCAGCGCGGTTATTTCACCTACGGTAATGTCACGAGCGTGGTGATGAAGGATGGAGGTGATGATGTGGCAGAAGGGGGTGCGTACCCGACCCTGAGTCGTGACACTGGAGGCATATAAGATAGCGTGGAATATGTGAAGGCCAATGTCAATGTCTAGATGATGGATCAGGGCATACAGGAGGAAGGCATGAATAGGTCGCATGGTCGCGACATCCCTAGTGGATAGTGGTAATATGCAGCGGACCAGGACTCTGTACAGGGCGTAGTCATGGACCTGAAGGTCAACGGACTGAAATCGTCTAGCTACGGGGAGTCTAGCTTCCCTATAGAAATAGGAGTGGAGAATGTCTAGAGTAATATGAGAGTAGGGAGCATGAAATGGAGGACCCCTAGGAGGATAACAACAAAAGGTGGACAGGGAAGGTCGTAGTCCGAGAAATCAATTTAGTAAGGTAGGGGTGATTGACAAGTGTATCCCTTGAACAGTAGCGACAAACGTGAGATCGTTCTGTCTAACTATGTTATTATAGAATTCTGCAAATAAAGTTGTGTTAATTGAATGAGTGCAGAACACTAGATTGTCTAGTTGATAAAAGTTTATAATATTCATGGCTAAAGGACAAGATTGGGTGAAGAAGTGTCTATTTAGATAGCTAGTTTTGATAGGCTTATAGGTTGTCCGAGCGAACTTATTACAATGTTCTAGAGTAGGGAACCAAGGGTCGGGATTCGGTTCGGTACCAGGGTTCGCTTGGTTCGCTTGACGTTTTCTAAGTTAAGAAACATGCATTTATAAGAAGGGAATTAAGAAAGTAATTCTAAATGCATAAAAGAAATCATACCAGGGAGGCATGGTTGAGATTGAGGAAGCACAAGTGTCGCTTGATCTCTTTAGAAGGAAGGAAGTGAGGAAGGAAGATGGTTTTTGGTGTGGGAAGAAGAGAGAGTTCGGGTGCCTTTTTATAGGCAGTTCATTGGGGGCGCCCGGGACAGCAGTCTACTGCCTTTGGCAGTGAACAGTGCTGGTTGGGGGTGCCCGCAATGACCCGGGAGCCCTGGTCAGGCTGAAATTTGTAGCATTGCTGCTTTGAGTGGTATGTGGGCTCCCGCATGGTTCTGGGCACCCCGGTCAAGGGGTAAAGGCAGCTTTTTGCCTTAAGAGAAGAGAAAGTCATGGGGGGGCGCCCGAGGAGTCACGGGCATCCGGATTATGTAGGAGGTGACACTTTTGATGTTTTGTGATCATTTGACCATGGTTTAATTGGTTTGACCATGGTTTGAAGGGATTTGACTGCTTTGACTATGGTTTGACTGCTTTGACCATAGTTTGACTACGTTGATCATGGTTTGACTATGTTGACCATGGTTTGACTACGTTGACCATCGTATGACTACGTTGACCATGGTTTGACTACGTTCTGAACTACATGATTAAACCACAATATTGGTATTAAAGAAATTTCAATTGAGTATAATTTTACTGTCTCATCCAATCTAGGGTTTTTAATCACGTTAGCCTTATAGGTTTTGTGAGACAGGTTTTGATAAAAGAATTTTTGAGTGAAACATGATTTATTTTGAAAAACTTAATTAATTTTGAAAACAATTGAATTTATTTTGAAAAGAATGTTTAAATCTACAACTAACTGAGAATTTGTGTTAGATTCGAATTTAACAGAGACTAGTTTGAATTTGAATTTCAAAGATTGGCTTCCAGGTCTTGGTGAGGCACTAGGCCTTCTTTGGCCGTAGCCTTATTGGATCATCAACCCTTTCCTTGACAAAGCCTTTCAGTGAAATTTCATTTTCAAAATTAATTTTTGAAAAATTCTGGTCTAACTAGTTTGGGTCTTGGATCGGTAGCTTCGGCTAGTTTCACCAGTCTAAAGAGACCAAGTAGGGAATACTTGACCTTATTAGAATTGGTTTCCCTAACGTACTATCATCTCACCTTCACCCAATACTGTTGGTGCAGAAAGCACCAAAGTCAAACCTGTGTTTTGATAATGGCAACAGGGTTCAAAAGTTAAAGTCTTATTTGTGATCTAACATGTCGCTTGAGTGTGCAGAGTAAAAAGCCCTAGCGAAGGACTGCTAGGCACTGGCGAAGGAATGCCAGAAGTAAAAAGCCCTAGCAAAGGACTGCTAGGCAACTGGCGAAGGACTGCCAGTATCCAAGCCCTAGCGAAGGACTGCTAGGCAACTGGCGAAGGACTGCCAGTATCCAAGCCCTAGCGAAGCACTGCTAGGCAACTGGCGAAGGACTGCCAGTATCCAAGACCTGGTGAAGGACCGCGAGGCAAAAGTCCAACGTAAGGAACTGTTGGCATCAGGTAAACTCTCCCGAGAGGAGTAGGTGAGGACGCGTTCCCCGTAGAGGGAACAGTAGGCGTCGGTTCGACCTAGGGCTCCATTTGGTGGCCCAAAGTCAGAACCAAGACAGCTAAGGCTGTATAATCTTATGTTTTACTGCTTTATGTTGTTTTCAGACTAACCCTGGATGCAGGACCAAAGGAACGAGTGTCTGCAGCTCAGAGAGCCTCAATGGAGTGAGGTAGCAGCTGAGTAGGGTGCCCTGAGTGTCCAGGGCGCCCCCAAGGTGAAGATGAAACAATTGAAGCAAAAAGAGCCACGGCTGACTACTGGCCAGGGCGCCCAGGGCACCCTAAGCGCCCCCAAGGTGAAAATGAGCAAAAAGAGCCTCGTCTGACTACTGGCCAGGGCGCCCTCAGTAGCCAAGGCGCCCCGTACCCATGCCAGCGAAGCCGATTACATCTATGCAGCCGAGAAGCCCGCGCGGAAAGAGTCAAGCAAGGCGCCCTCAGCGTCCAGGGCGTCCTCAGGGTGAAACCTCATCCCTGTTTGAGTGGGATAGAGCTTGACCGAGAGAAGTTTGGATCGCTTGACACGTGGGGGGGGGGGGGGGGGGGGGGGGCGCCCCCGAAGTCCAAGGCGCCCCTAGGTGCTATAAATAGCACCCAACGCCCAAGCTTCAAGTATAACTTCCAATCAACGCTTCTACGCACTTGCTCTCGCGCTTCGCCTCGGAATCCTTCCAACTCGAGCTGACGACGTCGCGCTGCTCCGAAAAAGTCGATCTACCCCGGACGTCGGTAAAAGAGCAATTTAAGTTTACTGTATTTAATTCTGTAATACTGTTTCTGTAAACTATTTGCGCCTCATATAGAATTGCCCAAAGTAAACGGTCAACGATCGTGGGCCTTGGAGTAGGAGTCGACCCAGGCTCCGAACCAAGTAAAACCTCCCGTGTTTGCGTTGTCTGTTTTTATCTTCCACTGTGCAATTGCTCTTATTGAAATCCGAAAGTTTTCTGACTTCAGGCCTTGCGCTTGAATATGAAATCATGTGTTTTGATAGGTTATATTTTATATTAATATATTTATTAAATATTATTTATTATATTAATTTAGATTAATCAAATATAAAAAATATCTCTTTATATGTTTGAAATCATGTTGAAAGAGAGGTTTCTTTTAACTGTGCCCAAGATGCAGTCATATTTATACATCTTTGTGTGCCAACTGATACGGTTAGAGAACATTACTGAAAATTATTGGTACTAAGTTTACACATTAGAAATAACCTCTCCTAAGTAAATTCTAAATAGAGATATCAAGTATGGAGAAATCCAAGTATCCTAGGTCCATCAGTGAGTTTTCACCGAAACCCACTTATTCATTCTAGAAAACTCCTATTGCAACATAATTTATAATCATTAGAAGTTTGGACACGAAAAATACCATCCCCTAGCTCAACTCTAACTATTGATATTGGGTTTTAAGAAATCTAAATATCCTAGGTCCATCAGTGGGTTTTGGTGAAAACCCACTGATAGACCTAAAAACTCCTATTGCAACATAATTTATAATCATTAGAAATTTGGATACCAAAAATACTATCTCCTAGAACTATTGATATTTTTATTTAATTTAATAAATCATAATTAAATATTATAAAAAATATTTTAAAAATAAAAATATTTTAAAAAATACCACCTCCTTGGGCCTGAACACAGATGTGTTCAGGCCCTCCTTCTAAAATTTTTTTACTTTACAAATATTTTTTATAATATTTAATCATGATTTATTAAATTAAATAAAAATATCAATAGTTCTAGGGGATGATATTTTTGGTGACCAAATTTCTAATGATTATAAATTATGTTGCAATAGGAGTTTTTAGGTCTATTAGTGGGTTTTCACCAAAACCCACAAATGGACCTAGGATATTTGGATTTCTCAAAATCCAATATTAATAGTTAAAGTTGAGCTAGGAGATGATATTTTAGGTGTACAAACTTCTAATGATTATAAATTATGTTGTAATAGGAGTTTTCTAGGTCTATAAGTGGGTTTTCACCAAAACCCACTGATGGACCTAGGATATTTGGATTTCTCAAAACCCAATATCAATTGTTAGAGTTGAGCTAGGAGATGGTATTTTTGGTGTCCAAACTTCTAATGATTATAAATTATGTTGCAATAGGAGTTTTTTAGGTCTATCAGTGGATTTTCACCAAAACCCACTAAAGTTCTCACACCGTATCAGTTGGCATAGAACGATGCAGCAATAATGTAGAATCATAGCTTGTTTTAGTAAATCATCCTTATATCATTAATTTTGTTGATCAATATATATTATTATCTCTCTTAATTATTTTTTTATATTTATTAATTTTATAGAATCATGCAGGGCCTGAAATCAGTTGATTTCAGGCCCTGCTGTAAAAAATCGCTTTATCAGACTCAGATTAGTTCTCAGTTCAGAAAAATGAACATAAAGAGAAAAGTAATGCATTGAAGTTGCTTTTTCTTTTTTCAAAGAATCGATATATATATATATCTTTAAGTTTATTTTTAATATAATGCTCATTTTATATTAATCAAAATGCCTCACGTAAGGTAGTCTTTCTCAGTGATTTTTATTGTGATTTCAAAAATATAAAGATGTTTCTTTACATTTCAGGCCTACGTTAAAAAATCTATCATAACACATGATTTCAGTTCGACGCAGGACCTGAAATCATTTGATTTCAGGCCCTGAACAGGGCCTGAAATCTTTTGTTTCAGGCCCACAATGGGCCTTAAATATTTCTATTTCATGCCCACACTGGGCCTGAAATCTTTTACTTCAGGCCCACGCTGGGCCTAAAATCTTTTGATTTCAGGCCCACGCTGGGTCTGAAATCAAAAGATTTCAGGCCTTTCTATTTTCAAGATTTTTATATATTAATATATTTATTAAATATTATTTAATATATTAATTTATATTAATCAAATATAAAAATGATCTCTGTATATTTTTGCTCATCTAATTTATATAAAAATGATCTTTGTATATTTTTGAAATCACGTTGGATGAGATATTTTTTTAATTGAAGTATTTTTTCAGTTTTTACCTTACGTTTTTTATCCGATTCCATAATATATTGTTTTAAAATAAAAAGTCTGAAAAAACATATTCAGAGTTTTGGAATTCGTTACTTAGAAAGAGAAAGACATGCAGTACTTGGCAGGAGGGGTATAAGTGGAAGTTCACTAAAATAAGTGCGCTGTTTGGTGACAATGAAACCCTGGTACGCCATTTGGTAAATACCAATTCTTGGGTACGCCCTTTGGTAAAAAGTTGATTATCTTATATATAGAGAGGGAGAGTTTTATTACCGTAAGAATTTTATCTTACAAATTGCGTTTAAATCTCAAATAATTTTTTGATTTGAATTTTTGTTACTTAACACTATAATTCAACCTCTAAATCCTAAAGACAAAATCTTAAATAGCGTACTTGCAAGCTAAGAAAATAAACAAAAAAAAACCAAAATGTTGGTGCCCCGGTTGGTTTTGATGCGATCAACCAAGTTAGGTTAG
Organism: Boesenbergia rotunda; assembly: GCA_024364735.1. NCBI lineage: Eukaryota > Viridiplantae > Streptophyta > Magnoliopsida > Zingiberales > Zingiberaceae > Boesenbergia > Boesenbergia rotunda. The sequence goes on along the minus strand of JAGFNQ010000070.1, from coordinate 64,907 downwards.
GTCCTATTGGTTTTAATCCCTCTGCTAAGTGTGCAGGAACATATATACGGAGGAAGTTGAGCGTAAGACGCAGCGGACGAGAAGGATTGTGCGGGGAAGCCGACGGGCTCGGTATAATCCGAGGGACGCGAAAGCTGCGGAAGAGTATGTCGGTGGAGATAGAAGGACGCGCACGGTGTCCGAGGGACGAGAAGCCGGGAGGAAGGACGCTCGACGGGCGAAAGGCAGAAGTCGGGTTCGGGTGAGCCTAACTCTGGTTGGCCGGAAATCACCCAGAAGACGAATAATCAAAAAGACTGGTCTAAGTGCCCAAAAGAAAAGAAAAAATTATTTAGCGCCAAGGAGGATCTAACCCGAGACCTCAACCACACACACTAACCCACCTACCATTTGGGATAAAGAGTGATTGCAATGAAATGTTGCCGATATTCAAAAAGACTGGTCCAAATGCCCAAAAGTAAAGAGAAAATTATTTGGCTCCAAGAAGGATCAAACCCTAGACATTAACAACACACGGTAACCCACTTACCATTTGGGATAAAGGGTGATGGTAATAAAATGTTGCCGATATTAATACTTAGAGATTAGAACAGCAACATGGAAATTCAAACAACCATCTCGAGTGGAAAGATAAAGTTTTAATTAAAAATTTATTTCTTAAAAGATAATGTTACATTATCCTTTAATCAAATCCAATGGATGCATTTTAATTCCATCCAAGATCAACCATCCAGATTACATCCATGGATCAACGACCAAGAGAAAAGTTATCAACTGTAACGCCCGACCTTATATCTACCCTAAAGGCGGGGTTACGGGTCCATACATTCATATCATCCAATCATGTTAAACATGTATATCCAAACAAAACAGATACATGAACTAGTAATAAGCATGCTTATTGAAAACTAATTTACCAAGCAAGGTTGTTCATTTCTTTTATATCTACATGCAGTTACAACCTAATATGAAAATCATTTAACACACTATAGCATGAAATCTCAAGTAAGAATATAGCAAGAGTTATCTAGTCTTAGATACATGCAAAAGAAGCATATACAAAAGAAGCATTCATAAGCAACAGAAACTAGTAAATAGCTAGCATTTTACTGAGCATGCATACTATAGGAATTAGACATTGATAATAGTATTATCTAACATGACTTAGGTTCCATATCTCTAACAGTAGAGTAGTCACAATCATCATATATTCAGAGTATAGTAATACAATTTCAATCTTTTATCGGAAGCAGTTAGATTCTAGACAAACTAAGGTAGATAGAATCTTTCATCCTTTCCCGAGCCATCACCACACACATCCTCTAGCCTTCCCTCTGCCTCTTCCTTTAATTCAAGTATTTCTTACCGCTATCTGCAGCATAAGAAAACAACATGAACTAGTAAGCAAAACATGCTTAGTAAGAATCCGGGCCTACTCGCAAAATCCATATCGATACATCATATCATGTACTCAGTAATCAAGATAGAACAAGATTAAGCATCATAAGCATCTCATCAAGCATCATAAACATCACATCAATTTATCTCTAAGTACTTTACGGAACAAGATTATCACATGATGAGAAAAATATGCTTTTCAAAAGGTTCCATAATGGTAAGTGTTGGTGCAGTTTGCACTAACGGTCAAACTCGGGTTTTGATGTATGACAAAGTGGTTAAAGCTAGGGTTGTGTGTGTTTAACCTCTTTACCAAGTGTGCAGGGTTGAAAGACTTAGGACCAGACACCAGGCTGAAGTCCAGGATGGTTGAGTTCTGGCGGGAAGTCCAGTTGGGTCCGCGGGACCTGACAACTGGCTGAAGACCAAGTTGGTTGAGACTTGGCAAGAAGACCAAGGTGGTTGAGCCTTGGCAGGAAGTCCTGGTAGGGTCAAGAAGTCAAGTAGAGCTGCACAATGGGTAAGTAAGGTAAGTCACTGGAGGAGCGACCCAGTGAGGACGAGTCCAATCTTGGACTTTAGGCGCGGTCCAACTTAGACCCATTTAGGTGATCTAAGTTGAGTCCTGGTTAGATCCTGGTCTGGGAGACAGGATCTAACTTATATCTTATTATTTGTTGTTTTGGACTAACCCTGGATGCAGGACCGAAGGACGGTGTTTCTGCAGCTCAGACAGCCTCAAAGGAGTGAGGCCGTAGCTGAGCAGGGCGCCCCGGATGTGTCGGGCGCCCCAGGGTCAACCAGGAGTCAGCGGAGAGGTAAACGCCCCCGACAGCAGCGCTATTTGGGGCGCCCCGCTAAAATCGGGCGCCCCCTGTGCCACCTCACTGCCAGCTGCCGAAGCTCGCCCTCGCGAAGCCAGAAGATGGGATTTTGACCGGTCAATCGGGCGCCCCTCGCGCGTCGGGCGCCCCAGTCAAAAGCAATCCCGAAGTAGACGAGATTAGCTCTGACCGGAGCATCGCCGGATCGACAGCCACGTGGGGGGCGCCCCGAGCATGTCGGGCGCCCTCTGCCCTATATAAAGAGGGCCTCGACCCTCCTCAAAGACAACACTTCTGTCAAAGCTTTCAAGTTTTTCTACGCTCGCGCCTTGCTCCGGAAACGCTACACTTCGAGCCGACGACGTCCTGCTGCCCCGAAAGAGTCTACCTACTCCGGACGTCGGTAAAAAGATATTTTTTATATAAATATTTTATTGCATTTAATTGCTTGAAAGTGTGGGGTTGTCACACTTTCAATTCCTCTGTACTCGCTTACTCTATCGGTGCTTACCGGTAGAGAATACTAGTGGATTGCCCAACGGAAAGGTCCGAGGGACCTGGGCCTTCGAGTAGGAGTCGACGAAGGCTCCGAACGAAGTAAAATTCGTTTGTGTTAGTGTGTTTGTTTTCCGTTTATTTCATTTCCGCTGTGCACGCTTTTTAAAGCGCCTTAATTTTTTAAAAAATCACGTGATTCACCCCCCCTCTCACGTGCATCGATCCTACAAGTGGTATCAGAGCCTGGTTCGCTCTGTATCGGTGCAACCACCATAAGAGCCGGGGGAAATCCAGTTTTTTTTCGAGTTTTGGTTTTTCGCTACACTTGATCTAAATTAGGTATTGTTGCCTAGATTTGGATTACGTTTTCCGTTCGTTAGGTTTTACTTGAATCTGGTGCAACACCGTTCAAGTTGCTTTTTAGTTAGTTTATCATTTCCCGCACTACTAATCCAAGACCCAGTCTTGGGATATTGTTTCTACTTGTATTTCGTGTGCACAGAAGTTAAATGGCCCAAGGTGAAGGCTATAGCACTGCTCGCCCTCCCCTCTTTAATGGGGAAGACTTTCCCTACTGGAAGAGAAGGATGGAGGTGTATCTGAAGACCGACATGGATCAGTGGTTGGCAGTCCAAACAGGCTACACACCGCCAATGGATGAGGGAAATAATGCTCCACTAAGGCCCGATAGATGGAACTCAGAAATGAAGAAAAAGGCTCAGACCGAGTTCAAAGCCCAGAATACCCTCCAGTGCGGACTTACCAAAGAGGAGCTAAACAGAATTGGACCAACCGACTCAGCAAAGGAACTATGGGACAAATTAATTGAACTACATGAAGGCACCTCTGATGCCAAGGTAACAAAAAGGGATTTACTTTTAAACAAATTATTTAATATAAAAATGCAGGAAGGAGAATCTGCTAGCCAACTCCACGCCCGGATCAAGGACATACTGAATGGACTCCACATGATCGGGCACAAACAGGAGAACCGGGATATAATAAGGTACGCTTTAAATGCATTCCCTAGAAATTCACTATGGGCATCTATTATAGATGCTTATAAAATTTCTAGGAATCTTTCTAAAATTAATTTAGATGAATTGTTTTGTGAATTAGAACTGCACGAACAGACTAACGCCAAGGCCGAGAAAGGGCTAGCTTTATTTGCAGGTTCACCAAAGGAAGCCAAATCAAAGAGAAAAGCCCAAGAAGAATCTGAAGAGGAGTCAGGCTCTGATGAAGAAGAACAACTGGTGAACTTGGTAAGAAAAATGTTCACCAGAAGGAAGAACAAACTTTCAAAGAAGGATATTCAAAAGGTGATGAAGCCCTACAACACTGAGGGTAAAAGCAAAATGATCTGCTTCGGCTGTAACGAAAAGGGGCACTTCAAACATGAATGCCCTTACAAGAAAGAGGACCAACCCACTAAGAATAAAAAGAAGAAGGCTCTTCAAGCCACGTGGGATGAAAGCTCGGACGATTCCGACGATGAACAACCGAAGAATGCAAGCTACCTCGCACTGATGGCAACCGGACCAGAATCAGACTCGGAGCAAGACGAGGATTCCGAATACGAGTCGAGTCAAGAGATCGGACTCTTTTCGGACGACTCGACTAAGGTATATTTAGATTCAGTAAATAAAAAGTTCTTTAAAATTATTTCAGTTTTAAATAAAAAATTGCTTGAATCTGAATCTAGAAATGACCAGCTTCTTAAGGAAAATCAAGACCTTAAGAAGCAATCAATTAATACCAGAACATTAACTGAACAAACTCAAAATCAAAAATTAATTGAGCTTGAAACTGAAAACTTAACCCTAAAGGGTGAAA